>JALIZF010001461.1:190000-335001 GCA_029948255.1 Telmatactis stephensoni | reverse complement strand
TTTATGCCCATTGATAAGGCTCAGCTTTAATAGAATGTGTCAGGTTTATTCTTATGGAGAATTTTTAAATCATTATTCAATTTTGAGTGTTCGTCTCGATCTCGGCGTTTGAGCCTTTCGCAAATGATCTATCTTAATAGCAACAGTAAACAAGTTTACAACGATTGCGTGTAAACTATCATCAAATAACTCACTTCATTATATATTTCAGCTCCTATTAAGGAAATGTAATGGCCTTCAGTATGTACGAAAGCTCAAACGTGGATCTTGATTGCAAGGCCAAACAAACACTAGCAAACCCTTTTATAAAACCTATGGCACTGTCTATGAAAGCTGTCTCTATTGATGGACGTAAAAACATTGTTAAAAATATCACTTACCAAGTATTTTCCGAACGTAGTTTAATTTCCGAAAGACATCAGTCGAGGTAATAAAAACTGCCCTGTCCAACTCCATAAAATTCTTCATCATTCTTTGATCTTCGTGTTTTCTTTTCAATGCATTTTACATTGTCAAAAATTTTCTATAACACTTCTACAGTAGATACATGCACCTTTCAGGTGCCTTTTATTTGCATTTGTTTCTGTGACTCATATTTAGATATCTTTTTCTATATAAACCCTTTGTATACCTATAATATAGTGCCTATCTTGTCAGTTTCCTCATACAGTTTCTCAATGTGTGTAGTGGGCTTAAGAACGACTGTTATTATAGTATACGATAAACGTAACTCATGGAATTTGTATTTGCTCATTAGTTTTCCAGGAACAACCTTAACGATGCGCAAACCTATCAGAGAATGCTGCCAATTGCCAAGATTGCCGAGGGTGCTTTACTGGTATCTGATGGAGGATATCCGGCAGGGATACCTCTTATCAAGGCTAGACAAAATGCTCGAAACAGAAGACAAAGAAATGCCAACAGAGCTCTTCCAGCGATCAGAGTTAAAGTTGAACATTCAATAGGATTTCAAAAGATTTATGCTAGCATATTGTCAAAATTTAGACACCAAAGACCTTGTTTCCCCTTTGTAATTGTAACTTGTGACTTTTATCAACAGAAGAAAATATTTCTTGGATCGCGTTGTAAGGATATAGTTTTTATTACCATGGGTACCGTTTAAATATGTTAAAATGCAATAATTTTTTTGGACTTACTATACACAGAGTATAAAGGCCTCCAAAAATGTTGTTAGTTTTTTTGGTTATACTTCTCTGGTTGCTAGATCAATAAACATATTTTGCATTGCTGTGCTTTAGGGGAGCATGTGTGGAAAGCCTGTGTTCTTGTTTTTTAAATAGGTTGTGATTCCAGTTTCTCCCACTGGTTTAGATTTTTCTGTTGGTATTTTATTTTTTCTTTGTTTTGGTGGTGGTGGGGGAGGGCCATTTAGATTTTTGAATTCAATCAAGAGACCATAATACAACTCAGCATTGATGTCTGTGCGATGTTCGCGGCAACTTAGGGTCCGTTCACATGAGGTAGGGTGCCCCTAGGTAGTAGGGCTAACTCTTTTGTTTTGTGTCCCCCAGGGAAAAGAAAACAAAAGAGATAGCCCTACTACTTTTAGTAATTTTGCCATCGCGGCTCTCAAACCAAAGAATTCAAAAGCCGAGAGCAAACGGTCCCGTCCGCGTGCACGTCAAAAATCAAATTCTATTGTTTAAGCCCTTGCGCGCGCGATGGCGAAGTTACGAAAAATAGCCTTAGTCGCCTTGAACATCGCAAAGACCTCAATTGCCGAACTTTGCTCTCTTAGTATTATGGTCTCTTGATTCAATGTAAAACAGGCTTCATAAATAGAGATCGCGTTAGTAAGCGTACAATAACCCATGCATTGTTTTGCAAATGAAAGAACCGACATTTCTTGTATGCACGTGAGGCTAGTTTTGATTATTATGTAAATTGCGGAATAAAAGTTTCCATGTCCGCTAAATCGGAAATCTCTAATTGGAGTTGCATGGACATCGATTGATCAAGAGCAAGAGAAAGGCGCGATATTCGAAGTTTTATCTCAAGCCTTCAAAGTCTTCAAATGACCTTTGATGGTTACATGATTGCATAAATGGAAGAAAGTGTTTACACAAACATTCAGCCAGTAAGTCAATACGTTTTATATCAGAACTCTTTGAAGACGCCAAAATTTACGACATAATGTTGCAGATTGCTATAAACAGACTTAGATTAATTAATCACTGGAGAATTTCTGAAACTGTCTGCAATCTTCAGTAGTTTACCCAATATATTGTTGGTTATCAAGTGGCATATTACACTTTTATATATATGAACCTTATATTTTAGTCATATTTTAGTGTTTAATACCAAATCAGATAGGTGATTTCTTTGGCCTCTTGTCTGATTTTCATAATCAAAATCGATTGGGATACATCAAAGAATATTATTTTATAAGTTTCTCAACTTTGATTCACAGTTTTCCTTTGAGGCTGATGATTGAATTTTTCATCTTCAAGTATTTTCATGACCATGAATTTTGTAGTCAGTATGCTTATGGATCATGAAACTCATGAATTTCTAGTTTTATGTTTTTTTCATGGCTTGAAATTGACAAACAGAGAGACACGCCACTTTCATGGGTCATGAAACTTTTCGATTTCATGTTTTACAGTATTTCATGGCTCATGAAATTGATAAACAGAACAACACAACACTTTCATGGGTCATAAAACTTTTGAATTTCTAGTTTTATGGGATTTTCATGGGTCATGAAATTCACGAAATTCACAAACAGCCAATACACCACTTTCATGGGTCATGAAAATGTCCCTAGGTACTGGTAGTTTATGGGATTTTCATGGCTCATGGAATTCATGTAATGCAGCCAAAAGATTTTTCATGGGAAATTCATAGACCCATGAAATCTCAAATTGCTGTTTTCATGGCCACTGAAAATGATTTCATGGGATTTTCACATATTTTCATGGGATTTTCATGAACATAGCAATTCATAGTGCTTGGCAAGTTCTTTGAGACATAAAGATTTACCTATCCTACTGAAGATGTTTAGTCAAGTTGCTTGAACAAAGCCATAAATGATATCTGGTGCTTCCTCACTGACTATTTGCTCATCCTTGCTTAACCATGACTTTTGAGACACAATGCATTTTCTTGATTTCTTTTTGGGGTGTTGGTATTGGTTGATGTAGCTAAAGAACGGATATCATTGTCTTCAGTTGGCTCTTCCACTTTAGGCTCTTTCTCTTTAGGCTCTTCCTCTTTAAGCTCTTTCTTTTTAGGCTATTTTTCTGTAGCTTCTATGTCTTTTGAAGGCTTTTTGATGGTATTCTTTGTTAGGTGTCTCAAACAGCTGGGTGACAACATTGCGGCTAAAGGAAGCCTTTTCGATTTTGTCTGGCACATCATAATATGTTGCCCGTACTAACGTAGTGTGACATTAGGGATGCCAGTTGTCCTTTTGTTTCTGCATCTTTATTCCTGGTATTTGTTATGGTTCACTTTCTGACCGTCTGGTTTGAGAATTTCTTTATCTTATTTTCATCTAGAACCAGTGTCTTTGTGCAGAACTGCTTGAGTCCTTGATGTATTGTCTGATTACTGAGCCCAGGGCCATTCATACTTAAAAAAAAGCGCCTGAGTTTGAGCTTCCTCTATTCTAGTACTACTCTCGCACCACTGGTGTACCTCAAAATATTCTGGTACAATTTTTCAGTGATGTTGGTTAAAGCTCCTATAAAAAGAGTAAAAAATTAGAATGTGCAATATTTCTTGCAATCAAACCAAAACTACTTGCCTCAATACACTGTCACGGTTTTATGGCAATGTGGACAACTCTTTTGTCTGATAACTTTTCAGAATTCTTGAGATCTTCGATAGTCATGTTGGCCTATTATGACACGCCGGGCACAAAGGACCCCAACATCGGCATGTTAAATGTGCCATTTTAGCTCTAACCTTTGTATCTTCAACAATATTTGATCATTTGCAATGCAATTTTCAGTGATGGCTAACTAGAAGTGGCGATTTATTTTGCCATGTTTAAAAGTTACCATTGACGTGATTTTGACGTCATAGCAAATTGTTACACTTTTCGAGAACATCCAGATTACTTCAAGAGATTCTCAAAACTACATAGTTTGAAAGAAAATGCCATTCTCTAAAATTTGGTGCAATTTGTATCTCGATCCAACATTTCGTTGTCGAATTATAAGGGATTTTTGTTTCACGATGACGTCATAAAAGTGACGTCACTAATAACCATTAAAAGCCATTAGAAGCCATTGGAAACGGCAAGTGATGATGCAACGAACATGTATTACTATTATGAAGTGTTTCTACGTAACTAAGTTAAAACTTTTGGTCATCGAGCTTTATTAGGAGATTTCAAATTATCGGTGACATCATTATGACATTAGATGATTTTGCTATATATCTTATTAATGTTTCTAATACTTATCTTCAAAAAATCAAAAATCTAAAAACATACGATTTTGAGGACTTCGAAGCTCTTTCACTATGCAAAGTATAAAAACAACCGAACTTCAAACAAAAGAGTTGAATGAAGAAGAAGTAATTGTCTAATAATCTAATAATCATATGGGAAATAGTAAAAAAAATGTATGAAAATTACTTCTTCGTTCAACTTTTTTGTTGATCTCTTTCTCTCTCACACACACGCTACAAAGTCTCCGTTCCCGACTCGACTACCACGTGCATTTATTTTAATCAGTTCAACAACATTACCTCATTATTTCGCACACTAGTTAACTTACCGCCGATGGTAAAGCCATTTCTGAAAACTGCTGCTGGTGCAACATACAGGAATCCAAAATTCCGTCAATTATTGGTTTACTTTCTAAATTCGTTATGGCAGTCGCAGAATATACTTCTTGGTGAAGATTGACTGATTCTTCAACTTGTTATTTGGTCGAGGGATCAGGGATATTCTTCAAAGAAAAATAGTTTTAATGAAAATTATATCTAAACAAGATAGTACTCAAACTTACTTTGACCCACAGTGCCAGGAATGACTTCTCCAGGAATGACATTGTTAAAGATCATCATCATCATTATCATCATCATCATCGTAAGATGCTTATAGAGCACCTATACAAGTCAGTTCTAGGTGCTGCATAAAATTAAAAAGAAAATTATAAATTGTAGGCGAGTTTAAATAAATGAGTCTTGACACTAGTCAAAGATAAAGTCTTCATTCAAAACCGTCCAAAGTTGAAATCTGTGAAAAATCCATGGTTTGATTGAAATTTGGAGAGTACACCAGCATGACTAAATACGTTCGATATAAACAAAACACCATCAATACTATTAGATAGAATGGTATGCTTCTTTGATGTGAATTTTTGCTCTGAAAAAATCTTAGCCCTCAGTGTGGTTTGAATCCACAACCTTTGGATTTCCAGTCAGACGCTCAACCACTGAGCTATCTGGAGGCTCCATTGGTTAGCAGGTCAAAGTTCGATATTCGTGCTATTTCATTACTAAACATTTCCTGCCCCATTGACCTTGCTTTTGTCAACTCCTCTCGATGTTTTTTCCTTGCTGTTTCTGTGAACAAAGGAACTTTACCACCTGTTGCAATGCCAGTTTCATATTTTTTTCAACTCAAATCAAGTAGCAAAGGGTCTTTTGTGTCCACCTGGAAAACGTCAAGTAGTGATAAATTAGAACGGTCTCTATGGGTCCAACCGACACTGAACCTCAGCTTGTTTCATCTGTGGCACATCTTGGATAGCAAATACATGGAAAATATATCCATGCCAGTCATGCCACCGGGACACCCAGGTCACTAGAAAGGCTCCACTCTCCTCAGCATCAATAAACTTGTTCGTGTCTGCCTTTGCGGATTCGTAGCTGCTTACAGTGGTGCTGTATAGAAGCATGTTGCACAGAGATTTAAACTCTTCTGCACTACTTGAGTCTAGTTGTTTTGCTTTCTTGTTTTGGTTATCTTTGAAATGTAACTTGCAAGCTATGAGTTTTTCATGAGTTTTTCATCTCCAAAAAGTTTGGAAATTCCAGCTAGGTTTGTGCCTGCCATATCGCTGCACCATCCTGTAGAATTAAACTTCAGAAGAGGATTGTCATTAGCTACCTTTTGCAAGGTTTGGGTAAACAGCATCCAAAATAGCTCTCCATTTGCCGAGTCCTCAATCTCTGCTTCCATAATGGCCAAGGGAATTTTTTTCGAAGCAGTGGAAGGTAAACACTGGCTGTCAATGTTACAAAAGCCCTTGCAGCGATTATGCTTTTCATCAAAAAAGCAATTTCACTGTTGATAAATTGGTCCCCCTCTCGGTCAATATGCAAAGCAATTTTCATCTTTGTTTCACTGGTCTTAAATACGAAAGAGGGCATGTCAGCATTTCCACTCTAGTCATTCATTTTATAGATGTACAGTGAATCCTTTTTGTCCACATTCTCCTTAAAAGATTTAACAGCCTCAAAGTTATGTTCAAAAGGTTCAATGTCGTTTTTGACCTCTTTTATATTCGAAATTCGCTTTCTGTCAATGAATAAGGCAGCTTCCCTTTCAATCTCTTCCCAACTCATTTGTAGTTGGAAAGCCGACAAAACAAAGGCAGATTGGACTTCTGATGGTTTAATATTCCGGTGCTTTCTGACCCATTCCTCAATAGTTTTTGCATCTTTCTTTATATAAACAGGTATGACAGAGCAGGTGTGTTCCCAATGTGATACACAGTCGCTTTTTGCCTCCCGTAGCCAAAGTACCTCTGGGCACTACATTGGACTTTAGCCTCTCCTCTGCATCCTTTACATAGCACTTGGCCATCATGCTTTTTCGCTATTGGCGTCTTATTGACAACTTCGTACTGTACTTTAAATGGACAACGATCCTTGATCCTTTGCAGTCTGCAAAGCTTACTCAACCATGACCTTTCCATTTTGTTGGACATTTGTTTCATTTATTTCCTTCTGTGTTGCAGAGGTTCGTTATTCTCCGTTTCAAAGTTCTCAAATTCATATACTTTCAATCCATCGATCCTCAGTGAAAGCTGCTGTACAATCTCTCTCTTGATGCTGTCCCACGAATCAACTGATATTTTTCGTTGTATTGACACATTTGTAGGTTTTCCCTGTTTGAATTCCAAGTCACTGCAACTGTCAGAGTCGGACATCAATTTTCTAAAAATAATGGAAACAGTGATCAAGCTAATGTTTCCCCTTCAAAGTGGCATTGTGAGTTGTGGCTGAAATATAACTTATAATAGTTTTTCTACACAAAGAAGGCGTATTGTTAACTTTGTTTGTTGTGAACAAGCACCATAGAGATATAACAATATTCCCAATATGATCTCTCAATTCTTAATTGATCGGGGTCATTGCAGTCCGATATGAGATCTCTATGTTTGTTTTGTTGCTTTGAACACGCTCTTTGGGCAGTGAGGAATTCATTGACATTTAGTTGTACTTTGTAATCACGCCCTTCTCAGTTTGCTCTCTAATTCTCTCTTCTTCGTTCTCGGTCATTTTTGATGCATTTCGTTTAGTTTCATCGTAGAATGACTGTCAATGTTCGTAGCTATATAGTTGACTTTTAGAGTCTTTACTGTAGTGGCTGGAGACGCGATATTGAAAGGTCGATCCATTCCCAGTTGGGCCGCATTGATTGAACTAAGAAGGTCTATAACTGAGATTCCAGTTGTTACGTTAATTGTTTGCTTTATTTAGTGGAATCACGTAAAAACTGAAATTATAAGGGAAAAGAGTCTAAATATTAATGACGTTACAATTGTATTTATCTAAATAACATATCAATGATCGAAAATAATCAAGACTAATACTAAGATAATACTATAATAACACCAGGATCATACCTCTTTCCTCCATTGGTCGATTTGTAATTTGACGATAATTTTAATGACAATATTCAATTTGGGACGAGTTGACTAGCTCTAAAGCACGAGGTAGTGAAACAGGATACATATATGTATATATGGCTACGCAAACATACGTCAGACTCATAGGTGAAACCATTTCACAGGATTCACTTCTTAATGCCTAAAAGCTAACAACATAAAATTATACTGTATATACTACTAATAATAATTTTGAAAATATTAGAAACATTCGAGCCATGTAACTGTACATACATTGCCAATAGACTTGTTATTGTATTTTTGAAAATTGTGTTTAAGCCAGTTTACTACACTAAAAGCCATGTTTCCCACACAGACAAGGGCTCCACTTAGGCCATGTTGATGAGAATCTACAATAATAATTTGCCCCTTCCCAGATATTTGCACAGTTACTGAAATACCTTGAGTTATTAAGACACCAGCCTTTCTATTATTTGCTTCACTAATTAGATCAATGTGGTGTTAGATCCTGGTTTGTGCAATTGCAAACATTTTCACCATAATATGGGAGCTCTAGTTCTTCAGAAAAATTGTCAAAGGCATCTTCAATGTCTAGGAATATAGCCTGTCCTTCAAAAACTATATCATACAGATCATTACCATCTAATTTATAAAATTCAATTAGTTACAGTAGAAGCCCAAAGTGCAGGCAAAATGTTTCCTGTTATCGGTGGGAGATTTCTTTTAATGAAACAATTTCCCTATTAAAGTGCAAGCATTACTACCTACTCTCCCCCTATTGTGAATTGTTATATTGAACTTGGAAATAAAAACTGTTACATTAAGATTGAAAGGTCTACTGCATCCTTCTACCGGTACATGTACTTCTTTGTTGGATGAATGTAAAGCCTGTTGATTATCGCATGGAACAAATTGGTCACGGTACCCTTTTTCTGACTCAGTATAGGGGTCCACTTCAACTCTATCTTAAATACGTGCTAGCCCATATATGTCTTCAAATGACATATTTGGTACCAATTCAAGTGCATAGTAGTGTAAGTGGCCATAGTTGAATTGACGAGGGACGTCTTGTGAAGGAAACTTTTTTTTGCAGCCAGACTCTGGGATTATTGGTATTATTTTAGTATCACAAACATCTACACTTGAAACCTTGCTGTTTCTTTTTACTTTTTCTTCATGCCAGTGAGAATCATCGATGCTAGCATCTAAAATAAGATGATTTCCAGAAGCTATGCAATCACGGACTCGTGCAAGCAGCTCACTTTGTTTCACGCTTTGTTTTAGGCTTCGGCATTTCAGCCATGCAACGTTTTAGTTGTTCGACCATATAGTTTTCTGGATCCTTCTCAAACTTAGCGCCTAGAACTCCGTTGTTTTCAGTTGAATTAAAGATATCTTTCTCCCATTCCATCTTATGAATTAGCTGGTTTGTTTGTCTTAGTCTCGGGGGGGTCTAATTTCCGTGACGTAATAACCATGCAGCCCTATTTGGTACATAAAGTGACATAGCAGCAGATCTCAGTAGTAGGAAAACACCGGTTTTGGGTCAATGTGGTACGGTGACATCATGTCTATTTTTAGCTGTGGGTACAAGAGTGTAAGATTATGTTACACCTGCGTAATGCATCGCATTTTTCTTTATTCAAATGTAGGACTGAGAGGTTTAGAAGTAGCTTTTTTCCTAGTGTCATGGCAGATTTTATTAGAAATTTGTAGTACTGCTTTTAGCATTGCTTTCAAATTAGAATACGCAAGTATTAATTAGTTGAGCATTTTAGTAATTAGTAGTGTTTTGAATTTTTGTTAGTTGAAACTGTAATTCACCGTTTATGGTGCGATTTTTCCAATAAACCATTATTATTATTATTATGTTTTATGGTGCAGTGGTACAATGACGTCCGATGAAAACGTGATGTAATAAATAGCATTATAGCAAATCTCAATGATTTTTAGTACCTGTCATGCTGACCAAATGCGTGGGGCATGATTGACAAAAGACCATCTAACAATGATGAAGGCTTGTTCTTGTTTTGTTTTATACAGTAGGTAAAACACTTTTGTATGTATGAAATGACCGCGGGGGTTAAACCTTTTACTTTGCTCTTTGCAGTATGTAAGCGAGATCCCAGTGTCCTACAAGCGTGGTTGATGTCACTCCATTTCTCAATGTCGTAATTAACAAGTGCTTTTTGTTGACTTTCAGTGGTACTGTCGTCGTCTCCAACGTAAGTGGAATAGGATAGGCCATTTCATTCTGCATCCGAGAAAAGCTGGACTGCCACGTTACTCTCCATGCTCTTCAAGGAGCCATCGTGGTTTTTGCGGCAGTCGTGGGCTCTAGGCGTTCTCCGTTCTTATTCCACCAGTTTGCACACCCTGCACATGGTGTTTCGTGTTGCGTAGTTGACCACTTTCCCTGTCTCTAGACCAATTGCAGTGCCAATGCCCGATGAGGAATCATATCTTCGGATTCTCTTTCTCCACCCCATGTCATACGAAACACCCACTTTTACATTTCCACCCTCTTGCGCAGAACTTGTCTGTGAAAGAACCTTTTCTTGTTCTGTAAAGGTGTCACAACTCTGTTTTGCTACAGCCTCGATTGCCCTACCACTTTCTCGTTCACGTTTTTTGAAGTTACTTGAGCTCAGAGACGGGAGACCAAGAGTTGAGAGTAGGCCATTGTATTGACTGTGACCAATACCACTGTGTAATGCTGCTAGGCCTGCCCGAGAATTGACATCAAATGTAGCGGGACCCCTATTCCCTGTACGATGAGACATTGAGGGACGTACCATGTTTACCTCGCTACAATAGTTACAAGTTACTTTGATAACAGGGCACGCACCCTCACTTCTAACATCTTTGGTATAACATAAATCCAGTGGCCCATATAGTTTTCTGGATCCTTCTCAAACTTAGCGCCTAGAACTCCGTTGTTTTCAGTTGAATTAAAGATATCTTTCTCCCATTCCATCTTATGAATTAGCTGGTTTGTTTGTCTTAGTCTCGGGGGGTCTAATTTCCGTGACGTAATAACCATGCAGCCCTATTTGGTACATAAAGTGACATAGCAGCAGATCTCAGTAGTAGGAAAACACCGGTTTTGGGTCAATGTGGTACGGTGACATCATGTCTATTTTTAGCTGTGGGTACAAGAGTGTAAGATTATGTTACACCTGCGTAATGCATCGCATTTTTCTTTATTCAAATGTAGGACTGAGAGGTTTAGAAGTAGCTTTTTTCCTAGTGTCATGGCAGATTTTATTAGAAATTTGTAGTACTGCTTTTAGCATTGCTTTCAAATTAGAATACGCAAGTATTAATTAGTTGAGCATTTTAGTAATTAGTAGTGTTTTGAATTTTTGTTAGTTGAAACTGTAATTCACCGTTTATGGTGCGATTTTTCCAATAAACCATTATTATTATTATTATGTTTTATGGTGCAGTGGTACAATGACGTCCGATGAAAACGTGATGTAATAAATAGCATTATAGCAAATCTCAATGATTTTTAGTACCTGTCATGCTGACCAAATGCGTGGGGCATGATTGACAAAAGACCATCTAACAATGATGAAGGCTTGTTCTTGTTTTGTTTTATACAGTAGGTAAAACACTTTTGTATGTATGAAATGACCGCGGGGGTTAAACCTTTTACTTTGCTCTTTGCAGTATGTAAGCGAGATCCCAGTGTCCTACAAGCGTGGTTGATGTCACTCCATTTCTCAATGTCGTAATTAACAAGTGCTTTTTGTTGACTTTCAGTGGTACTGTCGTCGTCTCCAACGTAAGTGGAATAGGATAGGCCATTTCATTCTGCATCCGAGAAAAGCTGGACTGCCACGTTACTCTCCATGCTCTTCAAGGAGCCATCGTGGTTTTTGCGGCAGTCGTGGGCTCTAGGCGTTCTCCGTTCTTATTCCACCAGTTTGCACACCCTGCACATGGTGTTTCGTGTTGCGTAGTTGACCACTTTCCCTGTCTCTAGACCAATTGCAGTGCCAATGCCCGATGAGGAATCATATCTTCGGATTCTCTTTCTCCACCCCATGTCATACGAAACACCCACTTTTACATTTCCACCCTCTTGCGCAGAACTTGTCTGTGAAAGAACCTTTTCTTGTTCTGTAAAGGTGTCACAACTCTGTTTTGCTACAGCCTCGATTGCCCTACCACTTTCTCGTTCACGTTTTTTGAAGTTACTTGAGCTCAGAGACGGGAGACCAAGAGTTGAGAGTAGGCCATTGTATTGACTGTGACCAATACCACTGTGTAATGCTGCTAGGCCTGCCCGAGAATTGACATCAAATGTAGCGGGACCCCTATTCCCTGTACGATGAGACATTGAGGGACGTACCATGTTTACCTCGCTACAATAGTTACAAGTTACTTTGATAACAGGGCACGCACCCTCACTTCTAACATCTTTGGTATAACATAAATCCAGTGGCCCTTGGTTGCAGTATTGGCACTGATGAAGAGTTGTGGCCAAAGACTCTAAATTGATTATATAGGACTGATCTACGTTGCTGACGTTTTGGTAAGGCAAGCTTGATCGCAGGACAGCTGGAGACTCTGGGGAGACTTGAACTGTTGTTCCCTCTGGTACGCTTTCGGCTCGTTGTTTACCTTCCAGCCGTCTCCTTGTCATTTCTTTGCATTGCTGCCGTCTTAGTTGTTTTCTTTTTATAGTGCACCGTATATCGCTCATAGCATTTTGCCGTCCATCCTGAAGATGTTTAAATTGGGAGTTCATTGATTGCTGTAATAGCAATAATGCCCACAGTACCGATGAGTGCATCATCACAGGCAGAGAGAAACAACAACAAAAAAACTTTGCAGAAAATAATCCGTTACCTCACTCACGATTTCAATGTCTTTCTTTCTTTTCTTTGACACATTGTTTTGTAGAATGGCAGTTTTTCTCTTTCGGTATTTGCTACAGACAGCCATATGTTCTAACAGTACGGTGCTCCGATTGCGTTACAAGTGTTTGTTACACTCATCCTTTGTTATTGTAATACGCCATGGCAATTACATTTCCAAATTAGCATACTCTGAGCTACTCGCAAGGTTTACAGAAGGCAATGAAATGTTGCATGAAATGTGTGACATATCGGAATTCACAAGTCGAGAATAAATCTGGACAATGGAGACGCTTGACCACCACAACAAAGTGAACCTACAGTAAGCGGGCGAAAAAATCGACCTCTTTATAATTTTTTTTCCTTGCCTTAAAATGTTTCAATGTCCGTATAAATTTTAGGATGAAAAACCAATTTGGTGAAAAAGGCGATACTGCAGCTAAAAAAAAAATTATCGATGGAATCTTAAGTTTTATAGTTTTTAATGAAGATATGTGAAATATCATTCACAAGAAGAAAAAGCGCAGCTCTATCGACTCAACCTAAATTCATATTTCTCAAAATGGTGCAACGCAATTTTGTTCTACTTTTCCAAACGAACAGTTATTGAATGTGTCGACAATATGAGCTCAAAAAAGCTTTTTCCGATTCCTAAAAGTAAGGTTTTCGGCCAAGTCAACTGAATGCTTGGAATTGTTTACTTTTTTGATGCGTAAAAGTTCAAGCGCATTTTATTCGAAAACGCTTCCATAGAAATCTTTGAAGCTGAGTAAGAGTGCAGAACTTGATCTAGATTTTATGAAACAATAAATGCGGTTTTGTACAAAGCTCCAGTTTTTCTAAAATATCAGGTTTAAGAAAATCGCCATGACGCCACTATACTTTATTGAAAACTGTGATCAAAATCATTTAAACGTCAAAAGAAACTTCAATCTATCCCTAGATTTGTTGTGGATTTTTTTTTGAAATTAAGCTTTTGGCCGCGACGCATTTTGCGATCAAACAGCGGAGGTGCACCTCAAACGAAACCCAGTCGAGCCACCTTAAGGAACAGTACCATTTCCAAAAGTGATTATGAGCATGCGCAACAGGTGTTTCAAACGTTTCAATGCTGTCACTTGGGGGATTACCATGATTTGTATTTGAAATTGGATGTGTTATTGTAGGCTGACATGTTCGAGAATTTCAGACTCCTGTGTTTGGAGTATTACCAACTCGACCCAGGTCACTTTTACACCACCCCTGGTTTAGCATGGGGGGCGTGTCTCAAAATGACTGGGGTTGAGTTGGATCTCTTCAGTGATTTAGATATGCATTTCTTCGTGGAACAAGCGATTCGCGGTGGCATTTCGATGATCAGTCATCGATATGCCTAAGCCAACAACCCCTATGTACCAGGGTACACTCCTGAACACCCCCATAATTATATCATGTATTTAGACATGAATAATTTATATCAAACACGACAGTGTAATAGATTTTACAATAAAGATTACGGGAAGGAGCATTTTATTGCCGCAACGTTTTGGTGGCGTCCTGACACCATCATCAGGCTAAATACTTTACAACTGGAATATTAATGTTCAAATTATTAAGTTCAAAGTCTCTGGAGGATTACATAAATAGCTTTGCTTTGACTGAGTCCGATTGTAGATTGTCACGAATAAGAAACATCTCATAAAGCAAACATTCAAACTTGCTAGTACATTTCTTCAGCACGCGAAACATATTAGATGTTAGTGTTCTTGATTGACGATGATCTTTCATGTGCTTGTGAATTGATGATCCCACCCTATTACGCCTATCTATTCGCTGGTGAAGATGTCGGCACGTGTAACCAACGTAGCTGGCATCACACCAGCCACATTCAAATTTGTAGACAACAGATTGGTTGTTGATTAACGCAGGATTGATTTCTTTGTGTTTAAGATCGTCTCCAACTTTTGAAGAGACAAAGACTGGGGATAGGTCGACATTTATCAGCTTACTAAGGGCTTTTAGCTGTCTTCGTACAGTGTCCGCTGATCTTTGTTCTTTAAAAGGAAGGACAATTCGTACCGATTTATCGGGTGTAGATGTCTGAGGAGGTGTTGGTGACGATTTTAATGTGACGAACTTTAAAATCGTAGAATCAATAAGGTGTTCAGGATAATCGAGCTGTAGAAATAAGGTCTTGAGTCGGTTGCACTCTTCATGAAATAATGACCAGTTTGAAGATAGCTTGAAAGCTTGGTCCAGCATGGTAATAATTAAGGATTTCTTATAGCGACTATCAACATGGCTGTTATGATGTAACAATAAGCCTGTATTGGTAGGTTTCACGTAGACACTTGTCATGATGTTCCGACCATCCTTTCTTAACTCCATACCTAAAAAAGGTAGAGTGTTACTGGTAGGCATTTCCATAGTGAAGTTGATCAACGAGTGGAGCTCACTCAAACTTGTTAGAAAAGAACTAGCAGATTCCTCATCTTTCATGGTAGTTAAGATATCGTCAACGTATCGTCTATAGTAGGGTGGTAGTTTATTCTGAAGCTTGAGTTCTTATTCTGAAGACTGCACATAAAGGAGTTGGCCATAAGTGGGCCTAAAGGGGACCCCATGGCCACACCCTCCGTCTGTTCATAGAGTTCACCGTCAAATTGAAACAGTTGATCTTTCGTTGTGATAGTCAAGAGTTCAATTAAGTTAGACTTTGTGATGTTTAGATTATGTGTAGCATTGAACCAGTTATTGGTAAAGGCTTTCTCAGCTAGCACAGATATAGTTTCATCAAGCGGCACGTTGGTGAAGAGGGACGTTACATCGTACGACACGATGATATCGTCGTCATTGAATGATGTATTACGGATTTCCTCAGCAAATATAAATGTGTCGGTGATTGTATATTCATTGGTTGATAACGGCTTCAGTTTTTCATCAAGCCTCTTAGCTAATCGTAGTTATAGGTCTTGATAGCTGACAGGATGGGTCGCATCGATAACCTCGGTTTGTGTATTTTTGGTAGGCCATAGAGGTGAGGCAGCCTGGAGCCAGTCAGACACAGAGTATCTGCTACAGGTTTGGGTAGAATCCTTCGGATGACAGTATCAACGTGTTTCTCTTTCTCCAAAAGAGGATGGGAGTGCTTTGGAGGTCGCCCTCTTTTCTTAGGCCTATTGGTGTCAAGCTTTCTGAATTTAGAACCATCATTGATCGAAGCTTCAGCCAACAATTTACAGTAGTCAGATTAATCCATTATCACTACACCACTTCCTTAATTTATAATTTATAATTTATATGGTACCGCAATGAGTGAGCCACTCCCACTCAACAAATTTGGTTGGTTGACCCCTCAAGAGATCGACGAGTTGCAGGAGACCCTCATGACCCTCCCCCTGATGGTACAGAGGGGTACATTTTGGAGGTGGACTTAAGACTTAAAGACCATTACATCCTACATTACTGCAACCTACAGCAGTACTTGTCCTTGGGCATGAAACTTAAAGAAATCCACCGTGTCCTCGGTTTCAATCAATCCCCATGGTTGAAGACCTACATTGATTTCAACACAGAAAAACGAAAACACGCCAGAAACGACTTTGAAAAATACTTTTTCAAGTCAATGAACAATGCCGTCTTTGGAAAAACTATGGAAAACCTGAGCAAGAGAGTTAACGTAAAACTGGTCAATACCGTCAAACAATTGAAAAAACTCACCACCTCACCCCTGTTCGATTACTTCCGCATATTTAATGAAGACTTGGTGGCTGTCAACATGAAAAAGCCAACATTGTACCTGAACCGTCCCATCTACGTGGGATTTACCATCCTAGAGTTATCCAAAACGTACATGTATGAATTTCATTACAACATCATCAAACAAAAGTATGGCAATAAAGCAAATCTTCTGTTTACTGATACTGACTCTCTGTATTACAACATTGAAACCGAGGACATTTACCAGGACATGTACCAGGACCTCAACTTATACGACATATCCCATAGAATATCCCAGAGACCATCCCCCCCACAGTATGCGAAATAAAAAAGTCCTGGGGAAGATGAAAGACGAGACACATGGTCTCCCTATTGAAGAGTTTGTGGAACTCGGCCCTAAAATGTATTCCCTACTGTACCACGAGGAGGAGGGTCATGAGGTAGAAAAGAAAACCGCCAAGGGAGTGGCCAAACAAGTCACCGAACGTGACATTAAACACACTCATTATAAGTGTTTATTTAATAAAAAAGAACCATAACCAATATGTGGCAATTACGAAGTGAGAAACATCAAATATATACGGTGAACATTAACAAAATAGGACTCAGTCCCTATGATGATAAGCGTTATATACTAGAGTATGGTGTGACCTCCTTTGCCTATGGTCATACCACCATAACCTTAACTGAACATGATTTGAAATTAGTTGAAACATTACTTTGTTTGTAAAAATTTAAAGAATAGAAAAATCATGAAAAAAAATTGTTTTTAGAAACACAACGTTTTCACTAACTTTAGTCTATATGTGTGTGGTCTTAGCATCTCTTGAAAAATTACTTCGTCATCAGATCTTACACTTACAACACTCATGGGTGGGCTATGGGCTCTGTGAATAGCAAGTTCATAGACCCATTGGACTGGGGGACTTGGATGAAAACGTCGCCAAATACAGTGAAAAACAAACCCGGTTAGGAGTGAAGACAGGATTCCAGTGATAATGAATAGGTGTAGTGTTGGTCGACCCACAGGTTTGTAATGTGGAACGGATGATGTTGTATTAGTTATAATATCAGTCACAGGTGATCCTGTAATCATCAGTGAAAATATTTGGGTGGTCGTGACCGGTGATGGTGAGATGGTGAGTGGAATTTAGAACACTACCCATAGATGATGAGTGCGTGACAAGAGACCATGGACTTGATTGTAGGATGGGTAGTGATGACGATTCTGTGTTCTGTACTGATGTAGTGGTGATGGTGTAATGGTGATGGCTGAATTGACACGGGTTTGCTGACAGAAGTTGGACGTGATGGTAGAGGTAGAGCACATTTCAAAATAATTTTTAATCCTGAGGGGATAGTCTGACAATCACACATTTACAAACAAATTTACATACACATACACGTAGCAGCCACCATCACGGAGCACAGCTTAAATCGAAACTAGTTCGTTTTTTCATACATTTATAATCTTGTTCAATAAAATCCTGCAATTTGACTGGCTTAGATCTAGAGGATGAATGGTATTTATTGTTCATACTTGGGCATAAATTTTTACTTTTCAAAAAAAAATGGCGGCCTTGTCACACGAGGCCTTGGCGACCATCTTGTCGATGGTCTCCCCATTTTTCGCCGCTGAAACAGCTCCCTCATGAGTTGCAGGGTGGCGAACAACAAACCGTTGTTCTCTTCGTTTTGTGTTTGCTGTTCCCCCACGAATGCAAGGGGCTTGGTAGGAATCTTTAGCTCCATAGCACAAACACTTTCTCTTCCAGCAAAGTCACTTGGGAGACTGAAATCGCACGAGGTTTGTCAATGAATAACGATCTGACCAATGACAGAGGACTTTACTGTATTTGGTCACTAAATAAGAATTGGTTCAACTTGCTTAAAAAAGCTTACCTTTTCAAGTTTTCAATTTGCTTCTAATCTTGAATGTGCAAATTCCTGTTTGTATGATTTGGTAGGCACCAATTAACAACTTGTAGAAAGGTTTTCCACCAGATCCATTGCAAAACACATTTAAGTTCATAGGCTTGCGTACCAGCCACGAAATCCCCACAGTAGTAATGAACAAACAAGTTATTTCCCTCTATAAATACAGAACAATTCATTTTACAGCGATAACACACATCATTACGATTCCAAGCGTTCATTTATTAGTTCTTCTCTGGTTCATTGCTGACTACACAGCAGGAATCCCATAAGTAGCATTAACATACCCAAACAAACCCAGCTCTTCTACCCTCACACAGTCAACAACACTGATCAGCCCCCTACCATATTATAATAATAATAATAATAATAATAATAATAATAATAATAATAATAATGACTTTCTATAAATAGACAACCTGAGTGGAGATTTAATTTCACACTACAGGTGTAAAATACCACTTAGCCTCAACCCCATGACCTGGGGCTTAGAGACTAAGCACTCTCTGCAGAATGAGGGTGGTGCCAATGATTGCAGATGTCTGCATGCCACCCAGCACATCTGGAATACCGAGATCTTTCAAGTACCCCTCAAGATTGCTTGACACGACCCCTAAAGTGCCAACGACCAATGGAATCACCTTTGTTGATACCCGGTGCAACTTTCGTATCTCCTTTGCAAGAGGAAAATATTTGGCAATTTTCTCCTCTTCCTTCACCATCACATTGTGATCCCAAGGCACCGAGAAATAAACAAAGGCCCACTTACGAGCCGCCCGATTCAACAATAATAATAACCGAGGACTTTCTATAAATAGACAACCTGAGTGGAGATTTAATTTCACACTACAGGTGTAAAATACCACTTAGCCTCAACCCCATGACCTGGGGGTTAGAGACTAAGCACTCTCTGCAGAATGAGGGTGGTAATAATAATAATAATAATAATAATAATTTTGAAAAATAACTTCTTTATTATGCATAAATAATTCTAAATAATTCACAAATATTAAAATTCTATTTATCAAAATAGTTGAAACTTCAAATGAATACGTTTATCAAGATTTATACTCCTTAACAAATATTTGAAATTCTCAAATTTTTTTAAAAAAAGTCCTAAAAAACTATTATAATTTTTTTATAAAAAACTCTAAATATCGACAGTAATAATATAATATAAGAAAAAACAGTCATATTAAATATATTCATCTATCTTCACTGCACATTTGATAGTTCAACCTCGAGATCAATGTCACTAATGTTCTCTATTACGTTAATTTTCCTTCTTCTTCTAGTACCTCTAAGACATAGCAATGCTGCTCGTAGAATTGCAAAAGAGACTTTAGTTCTTATCCAAGTTATTGTCGTTGCATACTCCTCTCCTTTCTTCTTTGCGATCAGTTCAGCAAGCCTTGCATGGTAGCGTTGACACTCTTTTCCCATTCCTCCTGTTGTTGTGAATACAAGCGGAGTGAAGGTACCTTGCTCGACTTCCATGATTCTTTGTGCATATTTTCGTTTCTTTTCTTCTTCGTGTCGAGTATAGATCTGTTCCTGGGTCAGAGTTTGATATGTTTCTGCATTTGGGTGGCAGATTCGAACATCGAAGAACGTGGATCGCTGTTTTTCCCAAAAGCCACGAGCATGTATGTCAAGACAAGCATCGGGCGCTTGATTTGCGCTCCATGTAGTGTCTCTCCTGTGATGTCTTGTAAAATAGGCTCTGTTTGAACATCAGTACACACCATACTCAACAGCTCAGCTTCTAAATCACGCAGCTCATTATGTCGTTGTATAATAAAGCCTCCGCATTTACAGATCATAGCGTGGTCTATGGTAAATGCTGCGCCACACACACATGTTGATGGACAGTCTTCAATATTCCAGTCGTAGCGCAGCTTTATTGCATCCCTGAATTCCCTTTTGTTTAGGTCAAAACCCATGTCCATGTTCGGGACCATTGTTAGCCAGTTTGAGGCACCTTTCTCCTTAGCCAGAGTAACTGCCCTCTGTGACTTCTGTGGAAGGGAAGTTTGTAGGGTCTTGGATTGGATGGACAAGTATTCATTCTTTTCTTTGCTTGATGCTTGTTGTTTCTTTCGCACTTCTTCTTCATCTGGAGGGTTATGTGTTTGTGATGTTATCTGTTCGACTAGTGGAGCTGTGATGTTGATTGAAGCATTATACTCTATCTTTGCAGCTTTGCATGGATTTGTAATCCCTAAGCCTCCCATACGTACTGGTAGAGCTAATACATCTCTCTCATCCTCAGAGCAGGTATGATCTGTTATCACTGGTAACAATACATTTGCAATCGCGTATTCCAGTGGAATCAGAAGTTCTTCAATGTCTGGCAGTGTTCTTAAATAGTACGTCCACTTATGCTTAAGACCAAAAGTAAAGGCTATGTAGCTGGCTTGGGGTTGTGAATCCGCATATTCAGCAAGTTTTGTTACCTGCCCAACCCACTCGTCAACTTTCTCGTTTAGATACTCCTCAAGGTATGATCTCGAGCCAACTACAGTTCCCAGATGTTTTTGTCCTTGCGACATGATGTTGATTGTGGTGTCTTCAAAGATGTCTCTTGCAATTTCCTCTCTGTCAGGTTTTGTTATCAACCAGCATTTCATTGCATTTGGATGATATCCAATATTTGGCCCCATGGCATTCAATTCAAGCCACCACCGCTTGAGATCGTTTAGCTTTCCACCACCACTTGCGTCATCAGCGAACCAGCACTGTTTCGTGGAGCTAGTGGTATTGAGATGGGTTATCAGTGGTTGAAGGCTTAGTTCATAAATACTCATCGCTAGTGGGTCTCCTTGTGTTGTTCCTTCTTCAGACTTGATCTCTTTACCTCCTGTGATGAAAAGTCTGGCTGGCTCACGATACGTGTTAATTGCATAAGTAGCCATTGTTGGGCACACCACTCTTATATTGTGAAGGGCAGCAGCGCTATTCAAAGAGTTGAAGGCATTTGTTGCATCGATGAGAAGAATGGCATCGGTCTCGTCAGCTTCAAAAATAGTACGCATAGCGTGAACAGCAGCTTCACTTCCAGATTTATGACCCGCACAGACTTGAAGTGATCCACTGGCCTCGATGATGTCTCCTTTCAGAACTTTAATCACACACTTTCCAGTGATCCTTCTTAGAACTTCACCAACCCCAATGGGGCGAACTGCCCCATTGCCTTTATCCAGGGGGATGAGTCGACTGGCAATTATTGATTCAATGGTGTGGGGATCAATATGTTCAGTTCATAGTCGCCTTGTTAGAGTAGCCAATGCATCGCATAGACTTGTGCTAGATTTTTTGAAAGACTTGCATGCTAAGATTCTCCTAAATCCTAGGGCATCGACACCAGACGGCCCCCCTGAACCCTTTGTGCGTAGAGCTGCTTCTCTTATCATCTCCCCGTCGATTTGTTGAAATATGACTGCTGGAACGTCATCAAATGGTCCAAAAAGCAATGGGCCAAACTTTGCTTCCTCAGCACTCGGATGCTTCTCTTGAAGCTGTTCCATCACTTCATCTGTTAGCGGGAGCACGCCTCCACAATCATTTTCACTCAGGTATCGTAGAACCAAACTAATCTGACCATTCATAACAAGGTTTGCAAATATCTTTGCCTTGTTTTGCGGATCAGCTCTCTTTGACTTTGTCAGTCGATGTTGAATTGCACGTCCTTCTCGGATAAGCTCATCTATCTTTCCTTCTTGTCACAACTTGAGTCATCTTCTCAGACATTCTTTATGGTCTTTCGTCTTGGATTTTGCATTGGGCTTTTGTAGGCCAACAGCTAGAAGAACAATAGCAGCCTTTAGAGCTATATGTTGATTTTCTGAGCAACTGTTCCAATCATTGATATGTATAGTAAATTGATCAATAAAACTTCGACCAATCTGACCATATGGAACGAGAAAAGTATTTTTTCTCCACTTGGTTATTTCGTTGTACGCTTGTTCTATTGCAGATGCAGGTATCTTCTTATTTGTTGACCATTGTACATCTGGTATTCTTTGTATTGCTTTATATTCCGGAAGACATCCTGGAATGCTTTTTGGCTCATCGTCACAGTTGACGGATTCTATGTCCCTTGAGGTTTGCTGAGTTATGTTGTTATGCAAATCCACGTTTGTTGCTGATGAATAATTAGGTTCTGAGCCTTCATCGCTGTTCTCGATGCTTTCTACTTGAATTGTTGTGTCAGCATTTATCCTATCAGACGATGTAGTTGTAGAATAAACATCCTTTGAGGTCTGTACCAATGTCTTTTCGAGTCTTGCCGCCTGGTCACGGAGATTTTGACTTGAGAAACCGAGGTCTTTGTAGCCTTTCATGTCCCAAAGTTCCTTCATCACTTTGATGTAGCCTATCTTCTTACCATTATCATCTAAAGGTGGACAGTCTGATGTAGTCATTGCCACAGCATCTTTTTTGCATCTCAGGACATCGGAATTCATTTGCTCTGTCCATTTGCGCCTTTTGGCTCTTCCTTGACTTGGTTCTGCCATGATATTTTATGAGTTGTTTGAGCAACCTCAAGGCACGTCCTTACTCTCCGCCATCTTGCATATTAATAATAATAATAATAATAATACGGAATTTCTATAAATAGACAACCTGAGTAGAGATTTAATTCACACTACAGGTGTAAGATATAATAATAATAATAATAATAATAATAATAATAATAATAATAATAATAATAATTCGTGATACTGCCTCGTGGGACTGGATGCGTAAGGGAGAGCTTAAGAAAGAAACTGAAGGACTGATTACAGCAGCTCAAGAACAAGCCTTAAGAACGAATGCTATTAAAGCTAACATTGATAAGCAAAACGTATCGCCTTTATGCAGAATGTGTGGACTGAAAGACGAAACAGTTAGTCATATCATCTGCGAATGTAGCAAGCTGGCCCAGATAGAGTACAAGCGTCGGCACGATAACATTGCCAGGATAATACATTGGGAATTATCAAAGCTGCATGGACTACCACACACTGATAAATGGTACGAGCATGATCCCAATAAAGTCACAGAGGCGAATGGGATAAAACTTCTTTGGGACTTTAACATCCAAACTGATAAAGTCATCGAACACCGTAGACCCGACATCTTGCTCGTGGACTACAAACAAAGACAATGCAACATCATAGATATTGCTGTTCCAGGTGACGCGAGAACAAAAGATAAGGAAAAAGAGAAGGTGGAAAAGTACCAAGAAATAAAGAGAGAAATATCCCGGTTGTGGAATGTTAAAGTGTCTGTCACGCCTATCGTAATAGGAGCACTAGGAATTGTAACAACCAACTTAAAGAAATATCTCAAGCAAGTTGGACTTACAGTGAGAGTGGATCTGTTACAGAAAGCAGCTTTGTTAGGAACTGCAAGGATTTTAAGAAAAGTACTGGACATGTAGAGGACAATGAACTTGAACAATGAACAATGCAATGTAAAAAAATTGAGTGCGGTAGCATCAGAACATTATGTAGGGGCCTAGATTGATTGGGTCAGGTGTACTTACATAGTCTTCTGATGAGATCGGAAAAAAAAAAGTTAGATATTGATTGCGGTGGTATCGGAGTTACATGTTGTGTTTTACTCACTTTAACCAATCACAGTATGGTTAGTGGTAAGGAGTACTGACATGATTTTCCGATGCCATCGCAACCACACAAGGCAAACTGAAATGTATGTATACATGTAAATTTATATTTAGTTGGTTAGGATGTCTGAGGCTTTAGGAAAAAGCTTGACAGCTGTAATACCAGGAGACATTTGTAAAGAGAATTATACTGTGATGTAATAAAAATAATCATCATCATCATCATCATCATCATCATCATCATCATCATCATCATCATCATCATTTGTTATGATCCGCTCTCTAGGGTAATCATTCAGCATAAAACCAGCTTGTGTAAAGACAAAATAATAATAATAATGGAAACTTTATTTTATATTTATACAACAATTACAAATCTCTCTACTTACAGGCAATTTGCAATTGACTACTCGAGTGATACATGCATTTAAAAATCTAAACGACAAATGATAATGATTAAAAAAATATTTATTATATATATATGTATATCAAAATTTCAATAAGTCTGGGTTATTCCATTTGTTTCGACAGCAGAAAAGGTAATAAGTTGATCTAATTGTAATGTTGATAATTTTTCTCACGATATAGTTTTGTTGTTTCGTGTCCTCTAGGCCAAGTTCTTTTAGCATTTCGATGAAATGAGACGATTGATGGGAGAATACACCCAAAGTACTGATGGAAAGGTTTACAAATTTAACCTGCTGAAATTGACTCTTGTGGTCGATGACAGTCTCGTGATATTTACGTTGTTTCCGGTCTAAGTTGTTTTGTAGATTTGTTTCAAAACCAACAGTTAATTCTAGAATATACAAGCACTTATTTGATATGGACAACACTATGTCAGGGCGCAAGCTGTCCCAGTTATGATAGAGGGGCTCGGAAAACCAGGAAGATCGACGTATAGGGAAGAGTTTTTGATGGATGGAAGACTATGAGCAATGAAATTCAGAATCATGGTGCCAGGAAAAGCGGCCTTCTTGTAGGTAGTGATTACATCCCGTCATGAACTATGAATTATGAGTTGAATAACACATAGCTGGAATAAACGATTGTTTATATCTTTCAGTCCTACATCTTGGTAGTGAGTATTTATTATTGTTTCTCAAGCTTCGGCCATGTTGACTTCCACGCTTTGCAGGAATCAGTTGGTGTAGACGTGAGGTTGGTTCCTCCATTTTTGCAAATGTTTTAAGACAGAGTTCATCTCTCCTATCATCAAGGCGATACTGGGCGAATACTGGGCGTTAGGATAGATTATTCTCATAGCTCTCTTCTGTACAAGCTCAAGCTTTCCTTTTTTTTCTCTCTCTTTAACTCTCTTTTTTAGCCATTTTAATCCAACATGAAATCTCTTTCTTTCTCTGCCATTCTTAAAAACATTTCTTCTTCTCGTTTTTGACTCTCCTCAAGAAAAGTAAGCATCCTTTCAGAGAAACTCTCTGGACTTTCTTTTTTGGACTTCTTGTTTTTAGCTGGACTTTTTCCCTTTGATTTATTCTTACTGGAAATAGTAGTAGTACTTGAACCCTCAGATTGTGAAGTATCGTCCACGTTGCTTTCAGAGTCAGTTCCATTAGACTCATTTGGGGTCACACCCCTTCCTTTCCCCTCTACCACATTTTTGGGTGCTGTGATCGTGTGGTCACTCCCTAGCACTTCGTTGAAAACATCAAAGTAGTCAAAATCTTCATCATCTCCACCGTTGCTGCCACTGCGCTCCATCCCATCTACAACCTCGTATTCTTTTTCAAGATTTTTAATGCGTCTCTTGCACTGCTCACCAGAACGAAAACATTTCTCTTCACAACTATTTAACTATTCAGTTTCCCAATGTTTTGCAGTGGTTCTTTTGTTTTTGATCTTTGGATAGTACTCCTTCCAAATGGACAGAAGATATCTTGTTTCGTTATCTTTCTGTAATAAAACTACTAAACTATAAACACAAGTAAACGACAACTTCTTGAACGGCTGTGTGTCTTTACTCTCGTGTCGCTTCTCAGTACAACACAATCTTTGGGGGGCCCTTAAGGGGCACATATCATTACATCCCCCTTCTTATGGATGAACAAGTATCACAAAATACACAATGAGTGTGGAACAAAACAAGTGTTCAATGTTCAATAACAAGTTCAATGTTCAATAACAAAAGTTCAATGCTTGCTCAGTGTCTACAATGTTCAGGGTGTGCATGGTTAGGTCATCACATAATCCTTGTACTTGGTAGGTAGTGTTCGTATCCTAGTTGATCTCCTTGGCAGGGATGGGAGTGTGGTCTCTACTGGATCATCGGTAGTCACTGGTGCCTCCATCTGATTTTCATCATCCATCGAGGGTTCATGGGCTGTAGTGAAGTCTGTAGTTGCCTCAGTCTTGAGGATGTGATGTCTGTATTCTTGTCCATTTGGGGTTGAGATTATGTAGGATCTGGGTGTGGGAGCAGGGCATGATATCTGTGCTGGGACCCACTTGTTACCTTGGCGTAAGCGGATACCATCGTCCTGATTCAGTGGTGGTAGTGGTTTGGCTCCAAGATCATCAGAGAATTTCTGTCTTTGTTGATACTGTGACAATTCCTTTCCAACTCCTGTAGCAAGTTTGGGTTGAAGTAGATGTTTTGAGGTTGGCAATTTTGACCTTGTGGTTCTGCTCATCAGTAGCTGAGATGGTGAGTATGACATTCCAGTAACAGGTGTGTTTCTGTATTCAAGTAGACCAATGTAGGGATCTGCTGCTTTCTTCAGTATCTTCTTCACAGCAACTGGGACATTGGGACGAGTAACTCGCTTAGTGAACAGCCAGGAGGCTTTCTCAGAGGACAATATCCTACTCTTCAGCGCAGACGCGCACGCGATTCTTTTGCGCCCAACCTTGAGGCGTTGGGCAACTTTAGAAATATTTCGCTTTGAACTTCCTTTTGCCGAACTAGCTGCAGTGGTGATGGCTTGCAACGCAGCGATGTTTTCCGTCGTCCTAATCCTTTTTAAAGATTGGATCGACTCCACGATATTTTCTGTAATTTCTTTCTCGACAATCTCATCTGGCTGTCTGAGAATACCCTGTGACGTCAGTTTTTCTTTAGTTGGTTTGTCGATACCTGACGTCAGATAAG
Organism: Telmatactis stephensoni; assembly: GCA_029948255.1. Lineage (NCBI taxonomy): Eukaryota > Metazoa > Cnidaria > Anthozoa > Actiniaria > Isophelliidae > Telmatactis > Telmatactis stephensoni. Next base: position 307,944 of record JALIZF010001461.1, on the reverse strand, counting down.
TAGATAGCTGGGACACAGGTGCACCTTGGTCTTTCTCCAAGCTTTTAATCGTTTTAGCGAGCGCCTCTTTTGCTCTCTATGTCCAAATCTGTGTGGAACACTTAACTTTTCCTCTTGCTCTTTATCTTGAACAACGGGTTTATTTCTCAATCTCGCCTTTCTTTTTCTTTCCTTCTCTCGTGTTTCTTGTGCTTTTTCTTTGCTTTGTTTTCTCTTTGCTTGTATATATTTCTTTTGGTATTCCCGACGCTTACGATCCCTTTCTTCTCTTTCTTTTAATGCTTTCCTTTTCTCTGCTATCCAGTTTCTCTGCTGCTGTTTTCTTCTCTCAGACTTCTCAGACTTCTCTACATTAGCGCTTCTTTCCACTCGAGGCCGACTTGAACTTCGCTTTCTTTTAGCCATTTTTCTCTCATTTGTGTCCACATTTATGCAAATTTTATCTCATGTCGACAACAAGATCACTACCATTCCAACGGCCTTATCAAGAACTCAAAAGGATTGATTACAATATCCACTGCAAAAAGTGATAATTAAAGGATGCAGTATCATTGTTTATGGTACCGTGTTTAATTCCATAACGCTGAAATTGTGTTTTCTATGTAAAACGTAAATGAAAGAGGCACCAAAATAATCAAAAGGCATGTGTCGACATTTCTAACTCGTTATATTAGATCTCATATAGTAGAAATACTATTTGCCCGATTATTGAATTTTATTTGTAATATAATGTGTAATACTTATTTTATTGCAGCCGCCTTATTGAAATCCAGATATGTTCTTTATTTGAGCATACTTTTAAAAACTTTGTCCTGTTTGTTTTGATAATTACTTAAAATCATAAGGTGTTGACAAAATCACCACTTAAATGTAATATAATTCTGCATCAGATAGATGCAAAACATATAAAACTTTTACAATATGTATTTATTTTGAAGATCAATTGTAAGGTAAGGCTGCATTAGGAACGAATTGTTTGTAAATAGCAAATTAATTATGTATTTTAGACGTGTTTACACGACCTCGAGATTTTTTAATCTCATCAAACTTGGTACAAGAAACTCGCGATTGACTCCATTTAACATTAATTGCGAAGGGCTGGGTATGCAATTTCATTTCTGTATGAACTTTACACCATTGTTCTTGTTCGATCAAACAAAAATAATTGTTAGAAATAGTAGAAGAGCAAATAATTATTAACAAGACGGGACAAGTCAGCGGGTTCACGCAAAATCAGATTAAATCGCACCAGCGTTATTAGATTGGCAACATTAACTAATTTTCGAGTTACTGTATGTCTAAGGCATATTCCCACCAGAAAAAGTTTTTTAGTTGTAACGTTTTTAATAGCGAATGAGATCAAAAATGAAGTTATTATGTATTAAATTGTGACGCGGGACACGCAATTTATGCATGTTTTTGTGAACAACATCCAAACGCATAAGCTCTCAACCAAATAAATAGACAATTGAAACTTTTTACATCGAAATTTGTTTATCATTTAGCACTATTGTGGTTATTATACAGTAATTCTCTGCGCGACAACGCTATAAAACCAAAAATATAACAGAGTACCCTTTTGTACCCCACCTCGCTGCGACAAGTCAGTGTAATCTGTTGATGTCACTAGACGAACATGCGATACATACGATCAGCGGTTCAAGTCCATACCGTATCGAGAGTCGATTCAAGGATGTCACTAGACGAACACGCGATACATACCATCAGCGATTCACATCTTTTCCTAAATAAACTAGCTTTTTAAAATCAGTTAGTTTTATAATCATTGCCAACGCTAGCCGTTTGTGATTGTTTGTTAAATTGCTTTCAGTGCTAAATATTTTGAACTGTGTGTGTCCGACACTGATCCTGGAGAATTATGTTTTGTAGTTCAATATTGAAGGTCAACTAGCAGTGTTCGTCACACAACGCACAGGAGATAGACAAGAAACATTTGATATATCAGAGAAAGCGGTGTACTTTCGTGAGTTTTGCTAACGTGGATATACCAGCTGTTTTCTGCTCGCAGCACTTCACTTTCTATTAGAAATAGCTAGTATGTATTAATAATGACTGAAAAATAAAAAAACTGTACTTCTTACTATCAAATACTTTCATTCCAAACTTTGTTGCTTCTTTTTTTTTTGGTATTTTTTGGAGTTTTGTTTTCTAGTAAAAACTAGTAAAGACTTTATTTCGTCCCAAGTTAGTTCGGCAAAACGCTCCGCCATTTTGATTTTCTCTTCTCACGGGATATGAGCTGATAGCCTAGTAGTAGAGGAACCAATCAGAGCGCGCGGTTGCTCATGTCCAGTGGATGTGGATATAATAATGTGGTTTATCACATCACCAACTACTAATTTTAATTGTAAAGAATTAGCAATCACTTGTAAAATTATATCAACTACTTGTAGGTTGTATAGCCTGTTGGAGATGTAGTAGTAGTGGAATTGTGCCAGGAGATCTTTTTGGTTTCCGGCACTTAAGAACTCCATGTACTTATTGATGTTAACGGCAAGCTCTTTCCTACACCTTTTAATGAGGTCGTCATTGCTTATAAATTGACTGTAAGCTGAACACAACTGAATGTAGTAAGCAGTGTCCATCTCCTTTACTGTGTTTTATGTACGAGTCAAATCCAAGGGTGCCCATCCCCCCCCCCCCGGCATTACCCCGGGAATTTGACTTTTCTGAAAAAAATTGGTCAAATTCCCCACCCTCTGGCAATATTTGATAGTCAAATGCCCCACTACTGAAAGGCACTGAATGGTCAAATGCCCGCCCCTCGAGTGACAAAAACTCAAATTTTCAAACACAAAGACAGTTTTAAAGATTTAAAGCTAAAACTTTCAGAGAATAATGTTTGCATAAACTGTATAAATAACAAATCAAAGGCAAGGCTGTGTAGTATCGACTAGCTCTTAGCTTTTCTTTTGCGGGCCCTTGTGGCTTAGGGTTAGGGTTTTATTATTAAAATAAGAATGGAATTAATTTATTAAATACCTTCCGATTTGACTCCATCCTGGTTTTATGCAGCTCAAGATGGGCACCCTTGGATTTGACTCGTACATAATAATTAGCTACCAATAAGTTATATAAAGTTTACAAGTTAGTTACCAGTTTGTAGCTTGACAGGCATTTTTAAAATATTAAAAAGCAATCCATCGTATTATATTCATAAAAAAATAAACTTTTTCTCCAAATCTTCAAATTACATGATTATTTTTAAATGATGAAATATTTCTTTATTAGCTATTGGATCCATCGTGTATATAAATAAAAATAAAAGATCCAATGTTATCAGACCATTCTGCCATTCACTGCAAGCTTCGTATGAAGAAACCTCCAATTGAGAGATCAGAAATCCAGTATCGTAAACTGCGATCCATTGACATGGAGAAGTTTACTACAGATCTTACTCAGTCAAATCTTGTACAACATGACCATGAAGACCTCTCAGATCTTATTGGCCTGTATGAAAAGACACTTCAAGAAGCACTGGATAATCATGCACCGATAAAAACACTCTTCAGCACGATAGATAAAATGCTACACCGCAAACCAGAGCGACGCTATCCAGAGGCTTCGTCGACTCTCGACCTTGTCAGTGGCTTTGCTGAATTCTTCCATAATAAGATTGTAACGATAAGAAATGAGCTAGCTGAGAGATCTACCTCCCTGAGCTACACAGATGAAGAACAGACCATGTGTTGCACGAAATTTGATAAATTCCGCGCGGTGACCGTGAACACAGTTAAAGATTACATCAGCGCCACTGGAAGAAAGTCATGTGAGCTTGATCCTGTACCGGCATCTGTTCTACGTGAGTGCGAAAACATACTTCTTCCAATCCTTACTAACATCATCAATATGTCGCTTCAATCAGGATTCATGCCGGCCCAACTTAAACAAGCAATGGTGAAACCGAAGTTAAAGAAAGACTCTTGACCCAAATGAGTACTCAAATTTCAGACCCATTTCCAACCTAAAGGTCGTGTCCAAGATAATAGAGAAAGCTGTTGCCTGTCGGCTGAATGACTACCTCACAGAAAACCATCTCAATGAAACGTTCCAGTTGGCGTATAAACGCTTCCATAGCACAGAGACCGCCCTCTTGAAGGTACAGAACGATATCCTTCGTGCTATTGATAGCCACAAATGTGTCGCGCTCCTACTGTTGGATCTATCTGCAGCGTTCGACACAGTAGATCATAAGCTGCTTATTGAAAGGCTCTCAAGCCGGTTTGGCTTGAAAGGCCAGGTGCTTGCATGGTTTAAGTCGTACCTCCAAGATCGAACGCAAGTAATAATGATCGATGGAGTCAAATCCGCTGTTAAAAATGCCATCTGCGGGGTGCCTCAAGGGTCAGTCCTTGGCCCAATACTGTATGTGTTGTACACCGCACCAGTCGCCGACATCATCAGGCGCCATGGTCTTGATTTTCATCTCTACGCGGATGATACACAGCTCTACCTGGCTTTTGAGCAAATTACCGCTGACCAGCGGGTGTCGTTATCGTCTATTGAGTCTTGTGTAAAAGAGATTGATTCATGGATGCTATGTAATAAGCTAAAGCTAAATGGAGAAAAAACGGAATTGTTGGTGCTGAGCGCCCACCATCGTCCAAGTCCATCAATCGATCACCTACATGTGTCTGACGAGAGTATTCAACCATCTACTTCAGCAAGAAACATTGGCGTGATTTTTGACAAACACATGTCCCTGGAACAACATGTCGGTAGCATCTGTAAGACATGTTTTTTCCATCTACGCAACATCTCAAGAATAAGGAATTGTCTGTCAAAATCAGACACTGAAATTCTCGTCCATGCATTTATCACAACAAAACTCGACAGCTGCAACTCTTTACTATATGGACTGCCAAAGTTCCTCATCGACCGCCTCCAGAATGTTCAGAACTCAGCAGCCAGGTTGGTAACCAGAGAGAAGAAATTTCAGCACATCACTCCAATTCTCAAGCAGTTGCATTGGCTGCCCGTCAGCAAACGTATTGCTTACAAGATACTTTTAATCACGTTCAAGGCACTTAATGGTCTAGCTCCTCAATATGTAACAGATATGCTACGACCCTACCTTCCTACAAGAAGTCTGCGATCATCTACAAAGAACCTACTTAAGATACCATCCACCAACTTGGTGAAGTATGGCCAACGGTCCTTTTCTTATGCTGCCCCCAAGCTGTGGAACGAACTTCCTGACCATATACGCAAGTGCAAAGACTTAACAGCTTTTAAATCAAGTTTAAAGACTTTTTATTTCAAGACAGTTTTTTGTTAAATTTTTGTTTTTAATCGGTCGATGTAAAGCGCTATTGAGCTTTAGGAAATAGCGCTATATAAGTCACATATTATTATTATTATCGTGATTTATTTCAACTTTTGATTTTCTAATGTTTCTTACAGAAATTTGCGGAAACTGACGCTCCTAAGCAAAATTCTTAGAATTTACATGGAGTCAAAAAGTGGCGTTTTCTAGGTACATGAGTAGAAGGCCTTAATCACTTCACAGTTCTGGGATATAATCCACTTTTGGCATTTTCTAATTACTATTTTGGCATTTTTAAGTCCTGCCCTATGAAATTTATTAACTAGATCTTTGTGGTATCCTGCTAGGAAATCAAAAACAACATTTATTTGATGAATGTCATAGTTATTGTAAAGTCTCTTTAGGCTGTTTCTGAGATCTGCATACTTGCATGTCCATTTTCATCTTGTCTCTTTCTTGTATTTGGCCAATGTTACAAACTGTCCCTTCGATGATTAACCACGTCTTTGTCTTCTTGTCCAAAACCATAATGTCCGGCTTGTTTGCACCATCTCTTGGAACAATGTCCAGATGTATGGGGATATCCCAAAGAACTTTGGCTTCGTCATTTTCCATGTAGCTTTTTGGAAGCGGTTGCTTATGCCACGGTGTAAGGTTGTCATCTGCAGGAAACCCAAAGCATGATAGGATTTCATGATATACAGGTCGCAGCATGCGATCATGCCTTGACTTGTATAGAGTTTGGGCGATGGCTGAACATCTACACAACAAATGCGGTATTGTTTCTTCGTAGTGGTGACATAATCTACAGCTTAAATCATCTTCTCCGTCTTTCAACTTCTTTCTACGGTATACCTTTGTTGTTACAAGTTGTTGCATAATACTGGTGTGTACACCGTACACAACATCGGGTATGCCTTTCCATATCTTGCTTATTACATAACTTTCTTTCTCTAGTTCAGGGTCCTCCCATCGGCCAACAAGGTATTGTCCAACCCATGGTTGTTGTTTTACTTCCTCCACTAACAACTTGTCTATTTCCTTCTTGAGTATTGGCTTGATGTATCTCGGTTGGCACTTGGATACCTGTGTAGTTTTGTTACTAGTCACGATAGATGTTGTTTTACTTTCGCAGTCATACTCTAAGTTCAGGTTGAGTTGGCTGGCATATACTTTTGCGTCTTTCAATATTGATCTCAGTGACTTGCTTTCTTTATACTTTTGGAATGATAAAACTAGCTGGACGTGCGGGTCAGTGCACGTTGTCAAGTAGTGTGCTGTCTTGATCTTAGTAGTTTTGTACAACATCTCTAATTGCTGTAATCCCTTACCTCCTTTGTTGCATGGAAGGTAAAGTACAGGGTTGGACTCTTGTCTGTGCTTACATTGGTTCTCGTTCATTATCTGTCGTGTCTTTCTGTCAAGTTCCTGTAGGTGTTGAATGTTCCAATCAGTTGTCCACATGTGGTACAAGAGTACAGGAGTAGCAAATGTGTTTGTGGCTGTAATCTTTCTCGGGATAGATAATGGCGATGACCAGATTACAGATAGCCTTCTAACGTATTCTCTGCCTGATACATTTTGGACTTCCTTCTCGAGCTGGGTGGTATTTTCATATTTTCCAAGAAACTTGTAGTAGTCATCTTCCCCAAGTATGGGTATTTGCTGCCCACTACCTAGTGGGAGTCCTTCACTCGGTTGGTGAGTGCCTCGTTTGATATGCACAGCTGCGCATTTTTTCGATTCCCCAGTGAAGGCCGATGTCTTTAAACATGCTTTCCAGGGTACTTGCAACTGTTGCGGCTTTGGTGCTGTTCTTATGGTAGGACTTCAGGTCGTCTACAAACAGACTGTGCGTTATCTTGATGGACTTGTCATGAGTAAATGTGTAGCCTTCTGTGGATCTCAGATACCACGCAACTGGGTTAAGACAAAGAGTGAACAATGTGACACAGAACGAGTCACCTTGGAGAATTCCGCGGTTGATCTTGATTGGGCCAATGGTTGTTGGTCCTTCCGCTGTTGATACATATAGAGTTGTTTTCCAAGTTTTGATGATATTGTTTATGAAAGACGTCAATTTCTTGTTTATTCCATGATCTTTTAACACCATTGACAGCCATGCATGTGATACGCTGTCGAATGCCTTCTTCACGTCAATCCAAAGGCAAGAGAGATTCTTCTTATTTTTACAAGCGTCTTCCAAGATTGCTTTATCTATTAAAAGGTTATCAACACAGCCCATTGACCCCTTTACGCCACCTCGTTGATCTAACTGCATAAGATGGTACTTAGACAAGTGACTCTCCAACTCGACATTTATCACAGAAGTGATCAGTTTATACATCGTGTTGAGGCACGTAATAGGTCTGAAGTCTTGCGCTTTGGGATTTTCTTTCTTTGGTATCATTACTGTTCGCCCCTCCGATATCCAATCGGGTAAAACACTTGGCACACTGTTGATTAAGCTGGTAATTGCAGTGGCTATAGGGTGGTGTAGTGATGACAGATGTTTCAGCCAGAAGTTGGTGATTTTATCCAGTCCCGGCGCAGACCAGTTCTTTTTCTTCTTCAGACATTTGTGTATGATTTCCTTCGTGATTACAATTGGAGTTTCTACTCTTTCTGGCCCAGCTTCTTTCAATGCCTTGCGTACTTCCGTGATCCACTTGCGATCATCTAGGCTTTCCTCGTGTGCATTTTCCCATAACGGTGTCCAGAATTTTTCAAAGTCCTTTTTATTTAAAGTGTTCTCATTGCTCTTTTCAAATGTGTCGTATTCAGTGAACCTTGGGTCATCTGTAGTAGTATCGCGGCTTAGTATATTTCTCAAGTGGCCATAGAATTTTCCTTGGTCTTTATCAAATAGATAGTTGATCTTTCTTCTCTTCGTTGATTGTATTTTTTTCTTTCTGTCATTTTTCAATTTTCTTAACAAATTAATCTTTTTCTCTTTAAGTGTCACGAGTTCCTTCAAGTCTATTTTACCTCTTATTTCTTTGCTGATCCATTTCCTGTTTTTCCACATCTTTTTCGTCATTTTCTTGTTATTCTTTATTCTGTTGATCTCCTCAGTAATATGAGACGTTTGCCTTCTTAATTTCGTGACCTCTTGTTCTAAGGTAATTAGCCATCTTGGTTTCTCTTTTTGTTCTTTTCTTTGACTGGCCTTTGTTGTTTTGCTCTCCATTGTGACTCTTTTGAATGCAACTGCCGTAGCGTAAATTGCGCAGTTACATTCCCAAAGGAATAGCTTTGGGTTTTCGGCTGGATTTGTTTTCATTAAACTCTGTACGATGTTTTGAAGCTGGCTTGCTTGGGTTTTATTTGGACTTTTTCGAGCGAATGTGTTCTCTTCTCGGTTACTCCAGCTTTTTGGTAAACATCCTGCGCTGTCTGTAGTAATTTGACATATTCCTGGCTTTGGTAATGAAGAGTGATGTTTTCATGGTCTTGATTTTCTGGTGTGTAATTTGCATAACGCGATAGTAATGTCTGACTTTCTTGATTTGTAGTTTGTTCTTGTGGTTGTTCTCTAGCTTGTGATCGTTGTTGTTGCCTAATTTCCTCTAGGATCTGCGATGATGTAGCTTTCGTCTTTTTCTCAATATGTGATAATTATTATTATTATTATTATTATTATTATTATTATTATTATTAATATAATAATATTTTTAGTATTTTTGTACAATTGTTATAGATATATTTTTTCAAATTTTTCAAAACATGGCCAAATGATATTAATTATGCAGTATTTTTAAAATTAGACTTGAGATGTTTTACAATTGTTTTTATGAAGATGAATAAAGATTTATTATTATTTTCTTATTATTATTATTATTATTATTATTATTATTATTATTATTATTATTATTATTATTATTATTATTATTATTATTATTATTATTATTATTATTATTATTATATTTTGCCGATTCCATCCACTGATTTACGTCAAGTACTATTCACATATGATATCAAACTAGACGCACACGTGCGTTCACTCGTGCCCTGGGAGCCCCTTTTAGGAGAGGCTTCAATGACCGGCCCCGTTCGTACTCTTCCCCGAGCCGTTTCACGCATTCTTCACTTAACCGTAACATAATAAAGACCTTTTTTGACCTTTTCAAAGAATATCTGATTGGTCAATTTGTCTGTCAGCAGCTATTAGTGTTTGCCTTTGCCATTATCATGCATGGGTATTGGATATCTCCAACATGCAAAAGTATACCAGTTTGTTCAACTTTTTATTTCACTATATATCTCAATTGTTTGCTGTAAAGACTTCTACAACGACGCTTTTGACACAATAACAAATCGTGTATTTTTTCGTTCATGTTTCAGATGTTTTATCCATTACGTGACCAAACGCATCAGGTCAAATAGAGCCTTGGTTCCATGAAAATATATAACTAAATTGTCTGGCCAGAATGTCAGTGTTAAAATTCAATATCAAAAACCTCTCAAGATCTCTTGAATGCTTGAACGCATCAGGTCAAATAGAGCCTTGGTTCCATGAAAATATATAACTAAATTGTCTGGCCAGAATGTCGGTGTTAAAATTCAATATCAAAAACCTCTCAAGATCTCTCGAATGCTTGAATGAAAAATATAATTGACTTTTGCCTCTATATGCGTTCGTTTAGCAACATGTAGGGTGAGAAATTCGTAGATTTCCAGCTCAAAGGAATTGCTCTGTTTCATTTTCAAGTACTCCATTGAGAGCTCGATATTTGGTCAAAGTATTGGAGATCAAGCTCAAAATAACAGCCCATTCTGAAGCTCTTAGAAGTGTCTAGGTATATCTCGAGTTAAAAGCTCCATTTTTTATTGTCTCACTGCTGGAAAAGCCTGTCTGTGAAAGCTATTTTTTGGGCTGTCCGCCATCTTGCATTCCTAAAGTTCCTGACTGGCGTCCACTTCGAAGACCTTCGAAGAGTTCGCACTCGCTCAAAGGTGATGAATGAAGGGCATTGTTTCTTACGCTCTTAACCAATCAGGAGCTGTAACACGTGACCGATTGCGCAAGAATGCCGCATTCTCGAGACGAAGAGCGGAAAAAAAGAAAAAAAAAACATTTGCAGTTTATAACTCGTTCCCGGCCTAAAGGCCTAGGCACGAGTAATAAACGTTTATGCTTTATTAGTGACATAATTATTATAAAGATTGAACAAAGAAGCTTTAGTACTGTGTGGTTAATACCTGTCTTTGCACTTTAAAAGTCTTTTCTTTGTGCTCGTAGGATCGCTTCTGCTAGTTTGTCATAGTCGATTGCATGCGCAATGTTGAATCCTGACTGAGAAACTGGTAACTACTAAATGGGATCCCTGTGACGCAAATACACAGGAAGCTCGTATACCAAATTAAGAGGCAAATAATCGGCAAACACGATAAGGAAACGTCGGTTTTGGTCATAATATTTTTATTTGATATTGTTAGAATTTTCACTCAAAATACGTTGAATTGAAAGCCAGTTCCAAGAAATATATCCCCCAACTATTTTACCAAAAATAAAAATGTACCTCCCGTTTTCAGTCTGTTTTTACAAATGTACCCCTCCTTTCTAAACACCGCCGCCCTCCTGACGATAATTAACGAACAGTCCCTAAAAGGAACGGAAGACTTTATCGTTAGGTAGTTCCGGTCGCACGACGAGCTGCCAAAGTGGGTCAACAGTTGTAAAGCTTGGAGCTCTTTTGAAATTTATAAACCACAAAGTCTTCTATGGGGTCGATTCTTTATTTTTTGAGAAGCGAAAAGTAACCTCAATTTATGAACGAAAGCGGAGAAGTCAGGGCTATTCGATTTTTCATCTTCCAATTGCCGAGAAGTTTTACGAAGGACTTTGTCGTGAAGCTTTGCTAAATAGAGGTCAAAACTCTAAGATAAATAGATTTAACAGCAAAGTTAGCTCTCTGCTACCATTAAAACACTTCATTCAAGGTACTTTCATTGATTATTTCTTACTAGATTTTCCGTTCAATGGATATAACGAAAGTGTGTCGAAAATTTTGAGTGCTGAACAAAACGAGGTCTCCATGCATATTTGTTTAGCTTCGTCCAGTTTAATTTAGCATCTACTAAAAACTACGACTGTATCTTCAATTTGTAAGTTTTAATTTACTCACTTTAACATAGCAATCATCTTTGTTTCTAGTGCCAGGAAAATGTTTGATGCATTAGCTTAGTGTTCAGGTATTTTTGTTTTGTTTCATCAAAAAGACTCCAATATCCTTTACAGCTTTTTTTACGAAGTTTGACGGCCAGCAAAGAGCTCGTGTGATTAAGGGACATCGAAAAAGATTCCATAAAATCCCCAATGAATATATATGGTTCCTTACAGTTCTCAAACAGAAACTTCCTCGATCGTCAACCATGCTACCAAACAAGAACTAGTAGGTAAGAAGTTGTGAACATAATAATGAAGTTCAGTTCAGTTCAGAACAGCTCAACCATGCACCAAGCAACACGAGCAAAGAGGAAAGCAACCACACTCAACGTGGTTAAATTCGCGGGCTTAAGGTAGCTCAATATAGTTTTTTAGTGACAATGCTTACGTTTTTCACTTCACGAATTGAGCAACTTAGTCTTGACCAAACAAAGCGGTTTTTACACCAGTTATTGGACTTGAACCAAAGTTTTGATTTTGGTGTATTTCACTTCTATTTGTGTTGCCATAGCGACGGTAACCAAAGATGGCTGAAATCAATTTTTCTAAAATATCTCTCGAAAGAGAGCAGCTCTAGACAAGGAACTACATGGGCAATAAACTACACACTAAGGCAGAGAAATTAAGGTACAATTCAAAAAATTTTATCAAGCCGTTTTTGAAGAAATTACAAACAATTCAAAAAATTAAATTTATTGATTAGCTTATTAAGTGACAAGCTTACCCTAGTTTTATCACAACAATTTTCCTGTCAGTAGATAAACTAAGTTCAAGATTTTGTTTTTGTCAGTTTCAGTGTAATTGGTGTTACCATGGCAACGATATAGAAATAAGGCTGAAATCAGTTTTTCTGAAATATCTCTTTATTTATAAGAGTTCACGGCACCCAAATACTATGTAACAAAGTACATACCAAGGTAAAGTAGATAACATAGAACTAAAACTTTTTAATTGAAGTGATTAGGAATAAAGGATCGCAAATTGGCAAATTCGCATTATTTATGTTTTCGCGCATTATTCGAAAACGGCTTGATAAAATTTTTTGAATTTATCCTTAATTTTTTTGTTTTAGTTTGTAGTTTATTGTCTATATAGTCCCTTGTCTAGAGTTGCTCGAGTTCAAGATATATTTTGGAAAAATTGATTTCAGCCATCTTTGTTTACCGTCGCTATGGCAACACAAATCGAAAAGAAATAGACAAAAATATAAACTTTGACTTAAGTCCAATAACTAGTGTAAAAACCGTTTTGGTTGGTCAAGAGTAAGTTGCTCCATTCGATAAAAACTATATCGAGACATCTTATTAATTAAGCTTGTAATACTCGTGCCAGGGTCCAATTAGGCCCGGGCGAGACTGGCCCGGTTTAGCGGTTTTCATTTCGGCTTTCATCTTCCGTCTTCGATACTGGTGTTAGAGGAGCGCTAAGTAGAGACTTTTCGTTGGGTTCAATAACGTACTTTAATTTTCCAATGCGGAGTTCCTTACACCTTACTTACTACTACAACTTCTTACTTTGACTAACTTCTGATCAATTCTGGGTGTATATGACTATTATAGTTGCTCAGTTCAACTAAGTGGTTTGACCAGTTTTTACTTATCAATCAAAGGTTTTGCAGTGCTAGAGAGTACGCCATTGGTTGCTAGGATCAAGCTCGAAGCTCATTGACTTTGTTGACTAAAACAAACACATAAGTGGTCAAAGTTGTTTTGCTTGACAAGTTACTTGCTGGAAGAACAACTCGCTCAAAAGCTCGTGTGAATAGTACAAAAACAAGATGCCACAATACTGTCAAGACAGAAAAATCTAAATACAATGTTGTGCAATGAAGGATATTGAAATGGTTCAGTATTTATGTGAATGAAATCAGTTGGAGGGATTTTGCATTCTATTTCTGCGAATTATGAACCACTACTACAAAGTCAATTATAAAACCTCAGTGAATCTGAATAAATATCATTGTTATAAAGGTGACTGAGTTTGAAAGCCTTATAATTCTCAGGAGACTGAAGGGCAAACACTAAATGCTATATAGCTTGTCGATCTATAATCTATATTTTAACTTTTACATCAAAATGCAATGTTTGTTTGCCTATTACCACAGGAAGCTCAATTCATTTGAATCAAAAACGTCAAAAACAAAGTATTTAAAATTATCATTATTTATTTAAATGAGAGCTCCGCCATTAGGTAGTACCTAATTTATATTATTTAGTTTCGTTTTCAAATGCAGTTTTCGTATACTAGTAACACTTTTAATTCATCACTGTTTTAAAATCTATATATGTGTCTTAGGTTTTTAAAACCCTTTGTTACAAGTCACAAACGTACAAACAAGTCCATTTTGTGGAGACTAGTTTCAGATTTATTCCCTTTTCAATCCACAGTTTACAATGTTTTGAAACGATCACGCATGTCAACATAAGCGCGCGCACTAACTGTCTTAGTCTATCTTAGCGCGCGGAATGTTTACAAAGTTCCATTCGCTCTTGTTATTGATCTTTGGTTCTCCTCTATTTATTTAAAAAAAAATTAAAATCATATTCTCTTTGAGTTCATGGAACGACTCGGCCGAAATATGCTCACAGCTGCAGTTAGTTGTGAGTCTACCACGAACAGCGTATGCCATTGTAAAGGATGTGAGCGTTTCAGTAGAAATCCAAGTAAAAGTGAACTCCACATCGTTTCTTGTTCATTCGCTTTTCAAAATGGCGTCGATTGGTGACCCTCTGCACGAAAATGGCCACGTGGACAACCACGTGGACACCTCGACTCCTTGACCAAAAGGAATATCAGGAATACCATTTTCTGACTACGACGATACATAGATAAATACACAAAAAGCTAATCCTAGACTCGTCTCCAGCCTACGGCTGCGCACGAGTAATCAAGGCCACTCCCCTCTCCTGATCAGTGGATCAATGTCCCACTCGCCTTTCTAAATATCGTCAACAAAAATTTCATTGTCACTGAGCTTATTTAGCCGGACGGCGTTCACAAAGGTCCGTTGGGGTTGAACACGAAGGTTGAGTGCAGTGAGGTGAGTGAGGTGTCACTTTAAAGAAGGACTGGGGTCTCTAAAGTGGGCGTGGCACGGATAAAAAGAAAGTTTCTATGAGCACATTGCTGGTGTACAGCATTCGAGAAAAGTAATTCACCAACACCTTACTCTTCCACTATTCTTTACGTCAGTTAATGTAATCAATTATAAGGTTGAGGTTATAAGCAAATTTTAATTTTTTGGGAAGACGACTTAATTGGTAGCAAAGTCGAAGTATTAGTTTATACCTATTTCAAAAAAGGTTGTCCTTGGTTTTGGTGCATACTGCATAGTGAATACTGCATACCAAGACTGAAATGTATTATGGACAATTTTTAATTGGGTAACAAGAGGCTTTACTTATGTTGACTCTCTGTTTTCTCTCAGGTTGAATCTAAGTAAACTTTTTCCACAGCTTTTCTGCTTATAAAAATTGTGAAAAATACCCGAAATTTGATATCCATAATGCATTTCGGTCTTAGTATGCGGTATTTAATATGCAATATGCATTAAAACTGAGGACAACCTTTTTTGATATATAGGTATATAGTTGGACATAGTGGCTGAGGACTACTGGAGGCCGCTGATGAAATGGAATTAGAATAAAGTTTTTAGATTTCAGTGTAGGCACTTCCTTTTGCTTTAGCGCAAATGAAAGAACAGCAACCTTTTATCTTGACGAAAGTAAAAACACAACCATCCTATGAACGAAGAAATAAAAGAAAATTAAAAACTTTATGAACTTTAAAAACTAGCATTCCACAGATATCTACACGATTTACACGAACCAATGTTCCTTGACAAGGAAAACGTGCTCGTGTATACGTAGACTGGTTTGTAGGTACGTGTAATGTTATTCTTCATGATTTTGCTTCGTCTACGTTAATGTTTTCAATACATAATCTCCGAGTTTTCGGATCGATAGATCCATCTTCAGGGGGGGAAAATATAACAAACGACAATAATTACAAATCCAGCGCGCGTGCGCACTTCAATTGTGATAATAAGTGCGCGCATCAGCGACAGGAGACGAAAAACTTGTATTCGATATTATTATTTCTTATCTTAGTTATTAAGGGATTATGAAAGTTGTGTGACGTAATATTCAGAAGCTAAAATGAACAAACATCGACAAATAGAAGAACTACTGAAAGATTAAGATGGAGGACAATCAAAGACCTGATAAACATTCAAATATGTGTATTTGGATAAAAATCTATTGTGAATACTTAAAAAATGAAATATATGCTTGATGTATCCTATCGCTCATCGTGCGCGCGAAGTATACACCTATTTCATAAAAGGGTTGTCGTAGCCAAAGGTGATAGACAATAGGCAACAAGTGATAAGCAATAGGCAATATGTCATTCCAAGACGGAAAGGAGTTAACCTCGGTATTATTGGGTGAGAATAATACTAAGAAACAAAAGTTATTTCGGCTATTCTTGGATCTTGGAAGGACCTCCTATATATTGACTATGCCTATTGCCTATTCCTTATTCCTTATCGCCCTTGGCTCCGACAACCTTTTTGGAATGGGTATAACACAAAAGGTTGTCGGACGAGAGACCCACACACGCGACTAGACCAGGGAGCATGGGTAGATGCAAAACGTAACTCATTTTTCGGCTTTGGTATTGATTTTAGACCAAGAAATGAAGCTCTGTGTTGTATAAGGGTATAGCAAGCCTGATGTGGATGTCGTCTTGATATTCGTGTAGTTTTATTGGTTAAATAATTTCTTCCCGTACTCCCTTTCGGGTGAGTCGCGTATGCTTTGGGTCTTGGTCCGACGACGTTTTTTGAAATAGGTGTATATCACGTGCTGTCGTACAGTTCGATAAAGATAGAATTAGTTCTTTAAGATTGAAGGTATATAATTTTTTGGAAGCGTTCTCCCACAGCCTGTCATATCACGTGCTGTCATACAGTCCGATAAAGATATAATTACTTCTTTAAAAATAAAGGTATATAATTATTGGAAAGCGTTCTCTCACGCGGTCTTTGAATAAATCGCCACATGTAAGGGAATCCGGAATGATGCAAGAGTCCTAGAGCTGTCTTATGGATTCAAATGACCGGGTTCCGGATTCCAAGGGCTGCATTCCGGATTCCAATTATTCGTGGATTCCAGTTTCTTGATTCCCAAAATGTCACTGTTCTCAGCGATAAGCCAGGCTTCATCCCATTTTCGTTTAAACCAACAGTCTTGGGTGGCGAGTACTCTAGCTAGTCACACCCCAGTTGATATCGTGTGTCATTTTAAGGCATGTTCAGCCAAGGCAGAGTTTTCTGTCTTTGCTAGTCAACCTAAGGGATTTAGACACCTAAGGGATTTAAATTTGCTACTCGATCTTAATTCCCTATGTTAAAGGAATCACAGAAAGAATTCAAAGAGTTTTATCCGCAAACAACACCAAACATCTGTAAAACCAGTCAGACACCACTTTACGACAAACTCTTTCAAGGCCTAAAGATCCTATCCCAAGCGAGAAAAGACAAGGTGTAGTATACCAAATTCCCGTCAAGATTGTAATGTTACATTTGGGGAAACCGGGAGATCATTAGCCACAAGAAAAAGAGCACAAGGCGAGCGTCAGACTAGCCTGGATTTGTAATTGTTTGTTACCATTTGTTATCGTTTTTTCATTCCCTGAAGATGGATCTATCGATCCGAAAGCTCAGAGATTATGTATTTTAAACAACGTAGACGAAGCAAAGTCATGAAGAATCAAATTAAAACGTTTTGATTGTAATTTTAACTTGACAAGTTTTCTTGTTGAGAAGCGCCTTTTGCCTTGTCAAGGAAACCTTGTCAGATTTGCTGGTGTAGTCGGGCAATCACCGACGTTGACAAGTATTCCGTCTTGCAAAGGATAAAACTTGTCAAGGACAACTTTGTTGTCTACACAAGCAAGTCTTTCTTGAGAAGGACAACATGACAAGGGAAACTTGTTGATATCTGTACAACAGCAAGAAGACTTGTTAAACAAACTTTGCAAGGAAAAATCGCTCGTGAAGATGCGGTGTTAAGGAGTGGTTTTGTATGAAGGTGATGACCACAGCAGCATATGAAACGTACTCCCACAACCCGATCAACGCACGAGAAGGTCACGAAACTGATACAACATGATGACAACACACGACCGTACACACACAAGTTCATGCAAATGGTTCAGGTTTTGCTGTTTGAAGCGGTATTATTACTAAAACTGATAGAACATATACTTACCTTGACTAGCAAAGGAAAATCCGCCCAAAATGTATGGTTAGGAAATACTTGAGGTACTGATTTCTCATGCTTTACAAATATGTTAAAGATGACACCAGTTACGAAATATATCAGCACTAAAGGGAAAAATCTGAAATTAATCAATCAATCAGTTAATCCATCAGTCAGTCAGTCGGCTAGTCAATCAGTCATCCATTACTCAGTCGGTCAGTGAGTTGGTCGGTCAATCAACAAGTTAATCTACATTTACAAAGAATGATGATTTATTACTAACATTATTAACAAAATGCTGCCAATGCTCAGTCCACCTCCCTGCGGACATGCATTCTTAATAGATAATGTACCTGTCTGGATATGAAAATATAAACTAAGTGAGTTTTTTGATTACATAGAAAGTACAAAACAGCTTATTTCAATGGATTAGTCAATACTATGAGTACACTCGGGTCGAACAGTTTTCGTATGACTGTGAAGAAATCAGTTATATGATGACGAGTAGGTTCCTTGATTAATAATATACATGCAAAAATTTCTCGATGCTGATTGGCTAAGAGCAATGCTGTTTCGAGGAAATTTAGTGCAGAAAAAAGGAAATTTAGTGCCAAAAAAAGGAAATTTAGTGCAAATTTCGTTTGGCAGAAAACAGTCAAAATGCACTTAAACGTCA
Organism: Telmatactis stephensoni; assembly: GCA_029948255.1. Classification (NCBI taxonomy): domain Eukaryota; kingdom Metazoa; phylum Cnidaria; class Anthozoa; order Actiniaria; family Isophelliidae; genus Telmatactis; species Telmatactis stephensoni. The sequence continues at coordinate 289,549 of JALIZF010001461.1, read as the reverse complement.
AATTCTTCTTTTTATTCATCAAAAAGAAATATTTATAAAACATTTTTAGCGGGATTTGTTTCCAAAATTGTCGAAAATATGCAAGAAAAATGTCAAAAAGTGTCCAAGTTTCGGGTGAAAAGTTTTGAATTTTTCCCTTGAGCGCGCGCTTGGTGACGACATTCGAACACTAGGCGCGCGCTAACCTGATTTTTCAACTGAAAAGCTACAGAAAACTTGAAAATATTGCTCGAATTTTTGCATGTATATTATTAAAAGGAAATAATATGGTTTACTCGTGCAATTTAGAATAAATTTGACTCGTGAGTTTTCAAAGAGCACAAATTGCACTCGCCCTACGGGCTCGTGCAATTTTGAACTCTTTGAAAACTCACTCGTGCAAATTTATTCTAAATTGCACTCGTAACCATATTATTTCCTATACAAAAACAGAAGTAATTATTGTATTTCAGTGAAATCTATGCCATCATCAGACATATCATTGACATTTCCTTTATTAACACATATACAGCTAATTTCATTAACATTGTCCAGAGAAATATAAATTTAGACTATTCTAGTGCATTTACAAAGAGTCTGCATCAATTTTTCGTTTTCATTAGCTTTACCACTATTTTCGAATTTCGTGCGCCATAAAACAATAGGTGACAAAAAGTTTGTGCGGGTGTGACTTTCTGTTCTTGAAGCTGCAAAACTCAAACCCGTATCGATCTATTCTTGATTGGAAGACAAAGAAACAAACTTACATGATACACGTACATGATAATTTAAACAAAGGAATTCACATTCCACGCACAAATTCCGAAAATAGCGTTAAAGCAAAAAGGTATATTAGCTAGTGTAGAGCTGTGAATTCCACGTGCACAAACTATACTTCAAGCTAGAAACGAATATTTAATGAAACACGTGACATTTGGAATAATCTATAAATGTCTTTTTATCTGAACAACGATAAGATTGGCTGTATATGCAATAAATAATATTTAGAAGTTATAATTTGATTGTGTAATTTAAGAGAAAGAGATATTAAGTATAATGGAATTAACTTCGAACAAAATGAAATGTGTGTGGCAGCCAGAGTAGTTAAAACTTTCGAGTTTGCTGCCACCATCTAATAGAAATTCAATATTAAGTGATACGACCTTTTATGTATTCTAATTTTTATATACGTAGGCAAAGAAAAGAAACAAACTAATGCTATTACAAGACAAGCTCTAATTTATAAAGTCAATGTGATTTGACTTCAAAATTATGAAGTGGTGCTTTCTACATTAGGAAAACAGACTGAAACTTAAGCGTGCAAGAGAACATGCCACAGATAAAAACAGAACAATCTACAAACACCTGCAATAACGCGAACATCTACACGGTTGACAAACGCATTGCGCATGCTCGAAAATTCGACGGGAATTCGTAGACACGTTTGTGTTTACAAATAAATGTATCGTCAATTCAACTGTCGTGTATTATGCGAATTTGTCGTGTATTATTTGACAGGGAAAGAGAACTGCTAAAGGGATGTTTTAGGAAAAATAAGCACTAACTTTTCATGGTTTTACTTTACTTACATGGCCTTAACTTTCAAGATTTACTAAACCTCAATAGTTTTATTTAAAACATCCGAGTATGCGCAATGCGTTTCACCCGTGTTACTACCATCAACGGTATATACACATTGTCTTTGCTAGGACAATAACATGACTTTTGGAGGGCATATGGTTTATTTGTGGCCCGAGTAGCTTCATTTGCGCCCGAGCGCAGCGATGATGCTACATACAAGGGCCACAAATAAACTATATGCCCGACAAAAGTCATGGCATTATCATTATCATCAATATACTAGGCCAAAAAACAAACTTTATAATTGAAACTTGGAAATTCTTGGAAATTCTTCCATAATAGTGGTAATATGGCGTTTGATCAGTACGATAAAATTTGTCTTCAAATAAATATAAAAAATAACGATTGACACAAAACTCGAGTTTTGAAATGGTTTTCTTGTAAATTCTGATTGGTCGAGAGCCGTTGCGCGTTGCCTTCTCAGCCAATCAGCAACAGGGCTGCAAATGTATTTGCGGCCCGTCAAATTCAATTTTCGCCCACTGAACGGCGCGTTTTCAAGAGGGCAGGTTGTTATTTGGCCTAGTATATTGATGATAATAAAGTGTTAAACTCTATGAATTAGAGCTTTTCTTGTGAAATATATTAAATTGCATTTACAATCAAAATCCAACCATTCTTCATTCATTTATGAGTAGCATTAGTTTATACCTGGTGATGGCATGGATTTTGCCGAAATATAATAACATACAAATCCATCTGTATTTTTCTCAATGAACCTCGAAATCAGTTCCTTCATTTCATATCTGTTTAAAAGTTTAGCAGGAAACAGATTGTGGAAAAATCAGTGTGTTGATTTGATTTCAGTTTTAGACACCACATGACTTTTTCACAGTCATATCAAAACTATTTCTACAAGCAGACTTACATAAATGGAAGACGATGTTCCATCGGTGATTTGTTTGATTCCTTTACCAAATGATCCTTTGCCATCTTTCTTATCACAAATTAATGTGATTCGTGTTGTTCTACATCAGGACACAACCAATAATGATGTCATCATCGAGATAAGATGGAATTAAATCAAGACGACACCATGGGAGAAACCAAAAGACCATAATAATACTAAGAAAGCGAAACTCAGTATTGATGTCTGTGCGATGTTCGCGGCGACTAAGGCCATATTTAGTAATTTCGCCATCGCGCGCGCAGGGCTCTCAAACAAAATTGATTTTTGGCGTGCGCGCGGACGGGACCGTTTGCTTTTGCTATTTGAATTTTATTGTTTAATGCCTTGCGCGCGCGATGGCGAAATTACTAAAAATAGCCTTAGTGGCGGCGAACATCGCACAGACATTAATACTGAGCTTCACTCTCTTAGTATTAGGGTCTGCTGGAGAAAGCGAAGACAACATAGACGTTGCGGCTACACTTTCAATGTGTAAGGAACTTTTCATTTCCAATAAACGAGTGCCTACCTGTCATAGCCGCTACATGCCACCTTTGGGTAGTTCACAACCACATTGCCAGAGCTGTCTACTGTGAAAGATGGATTAGGTGAACCACAGGGGTAATACGATGAAACCTGGTCGTACTGACGGAACTAAATAAAAGTTGAATAAATGAGAAACGAACAAGATCGTAAGCGGCCGATTGATTAACGATCCATTGACCCACAGAATGTATGAACGATCAATGAATGAATGAATGGCCATGGATAAGTGAACGAACGAACAAATAAGAATGAATAAATTCATGAAAACTGAGAGCATAACCAACAGACGTGATGTGACGTTTTGCCACTTACAAAGCTTTTGAGCTGTTTTTATAGAACTTCTTTTATTGACTGCGACCCTCATTAAATACCGTGCATTTGCTACCAGCGCGAGACGACGTCGTTTAAAATAACCGGAGGGGACCCAACGAGCTCTAAAAATGGCTTAACATTTAACGCGCAACATTTTACACTTATTTACTGGGACCGAGGGAAACAGCATGTTTTGTTGGTCCCCGAGACCGCTGATGTTTCCCGAAGCGGAGCTGATGGAAACATCAGCGGTTCGAGGGACACAAAACATACTGCTTTCCCGAGGTTCCAGTAAATCAGTACTTTGTTATATACCAACTGTCAAAGAACAAAAAGCAAAACGTCGCTACATTGAATGTTTTTATTCAAAATTCACTCAAACTTGTCAAGAAACTGACCTTTTTTTGCACAAAGTTTTTCGGAGAATTGTTGCAGCTTTGTTGTTTGGTGGCATTCCTGGTTTATTAGCAATCCTTTTCTCGACATGAATGAGCTTTTATCAGGTATTTTTAAATTCGTAAAACAGAAAAAGAATTACCATAGCTGGAAGGAGCATGTTAAAATTAGCAAGACGGAGAAGTTTGAAGGAATTAAACCCAAAACTCGCTAGAATATGAATTTTTGAAAAGTGTGAATTTGTAAGAAAAAGCTTTGCTGGTAGGCATCTAGCTCTTGCCTACCAGCGAATGTTTTCATACAAAATTTCGATTTCTGAAAATTCATGTCTTCGTATGTTTGAAAGTTACTTCATTCAAACTTCACAGTTTTACTAATTTTGACGTACTCTCTCCAGCTTTTTAATAAAACGTTTTCAATTTTAGTGACCCATAAAATTAAATTAAAAGTTTATTGGTTAGCTGCCTATCTAGATTAACCCCAAGTTATTACCGGTATAGGCAGCTTGTACCTCAACATCTGTTCTTTTCTGCTGTGTGTAAATATATATGTATTTTTTAAAAAGGGTACTAAATAAAAACATTGATTGATTGATTGATTGATTGATTGATTGATTGATTGATTGATTGATTGATTGATTGATTGATTGATTGATTGATTGATTGATTGATTGATTGATTGACTGATTGATTGCTTTGGTAATTATATTTCTGTACTGTGACTTTTGGAATTACATGATAATTAAAAGCTCATTCTGTATATCCTTTGCAATAGTTTGGAAGAACAAAACACGAGTTTTGCTTCAATAAACGGATTTGTAAACGCGCGCTGCCAAAAACTTCAAAGCTCAATCAACTTCCGGTCTTGTTATTACCTGTTGCCCGTTGCCCAGGGAAACACCAAAACAGGTTCACGTGATAACACCTCGGCCAATCAGAGCACGAGAAAAATGAGCTTTGACAGTTGGTATATAACAAAATACATTTGGCTGCCAAAAATTATTAGAGTGATTTTCATTTGACCGTGAAAGAAAAATGACTATTTAGTTTGTAGTAGTTGATAAGAAACAAAAGAAAACAATGGCTTTAGAGTCTACTACCAACTATTAGTTTGTCTATTCCTTCATGGTCAAATGAAAACCACTCTAATGGTTATAGTCTCCTAATTCTAACTTACATGAGCCTTAACACACTCATCTTGTGTTGATAAAGAAGAACATGGACTAAAATCATATGTGTACTGATAACTGTCTACATCGGGGATATTCTTGAAGCTATTGAAATGACAAAAACATTACATTTTCACCAGTCCAAAAATTCCATTTCTCATACTCCCAGATCCCAGATCCAGGCTTTTCATTCCCGAATACAAAAATAGATAGACTAGGCGCATTTTCAAAAAATCAGACACCTGGAGGCATTTTGGGGTAGAAGCTGGTAACATAGCTATTCTAAACTGATTTTTCATGCTGAAATCCGAATATGACAGTTACCAAGACGTATTCTGCAATTTTATATGTGTAAATGACGTATTTTGTGAATTGCTACACTGAGTCATTTCATACTAACGGCTTTTTCGTGTAATTCCAAAAGTTCCCAAACTTAAAAACAATGACCATAGCTGGAAAGAGCATATCAAAATCAGTAAAATTGTGACGTTTGAAGGATATAAGTTGGTATAGCGTAGGTATTTCGTCTCTGCCAAGAGACTCACCATTGACTTTTCGGTTAGCCAACCCGATTAGAAAAAGATCCCAAAGAAAAGAAAAAATGTGTCCCTTTCCCAATTGAAACGCCATAAATTATAACCTTTCCCCTCCCCCTCCCTCCACCCGAGATTTGTCGCCGCTGGTGAGGTCAGAGTTCAGTGCTGTATTTGGCTGAGAGAGAATTATGAAGCAGTAAGCGACCATCATTCCATTATAATTTTACAGAGATGTTTATGTCATTGTTTATTTCTTTGCAGCTAGAAAATCGCTAAGGTAATAGAAAATTGCTAAAATGAAAGATCCAGACGTTTTTGTGCCGTTTTTGATCAGAAACATTGAATACGAAATCCCCGGGACAGGACAATGTGGAAATCAATCACGCAGCTTTTAATTGTTTACTGATCATTTGAGTTTCGGCCTGGTTTTTTTTTTTTTTTTTTTTGTTACTTAGGCCCGAAAGTATTGAGGCGTATTTGATTCATACTCTTTTTGTATTGACAATTAGGTTAACTCAATACCACAGTCTATTGGTCTTCAAAATTACATTTACCAATGTTATTAAATATGAATGACATTTCCTAATATTACAGCTTACAAACCTTACTCCTTTAAGGTCAATGATTCCAGTCCCATCGTCCATTTCACACCTACAGACATCCAGCTTTTTGCATTCTTTGGAACTTACTGAAGTAATGCAAAAACTTAACAAGTACAAAACACTCAAAGGTGATCTAGATATCTTCATTGTACAGTCACTGGCATGAACTCGGGTCACTTATGTGTTAGGCTCAGATTTCAGTATGTGTTCTGGCAGGTACGGTTACCGGGCTTCCTGTGGTTACTAATCGTGATATTGCGTCAAACATGATAACTTACAAGAGGTCGTGACGAATAGTACTGTGTAAAGGGCAGTAGGAGTTAAAGCTGACAGACTAGCTGTTTTCATCGACAACATGGATATTTGTAATTAAGCAAAGCTAGGGAGATACGGGAGTAGGGACGCCCGTTGGAATAATAGACTAGGCGCATTTTCGAAAAATCAGACACCTGGAGGCATTTTGGGGTAGAAGCTGGTAACATAACTATTCTATACTGATTTTTCATGCAGAATGCGAATATGACAGTTACCAAGACGTATTCTGCAATCTTGTACGTGTAAATGACGTATTTTGTGAATTGCCACAGTCATTTCATACTAACGGCTTTTTCATGTAATTCCAAAAGTTCACAAACTCAAAAACAATGACCATAGATGGAAAGAGCACACCAGAATCAGTAAAATTGTGAAGTTTGAAGGATGTAAGTTGGAAAATCAAGGAGATGTGAATTTTCAGAAATGGAAATTTGTTGTTATCTCTTGCATAACAACAACTGTTTTCACTGAAAATTCGTATCTCTTTGATTTTTCAACTTAATGGAATTCAGTCAGTCTAAACAAATAAATAAGGGACTGTGCACTATTTTTTGTCTGGAGGAGGGTTCTAAATCTAATGGGGGGGGGGGCTAAAGTTAATTTGTTAATTAATGATGTTAATTTCTTAAGCAAAATCAGTAAAACTGTGAAGTTTGAAGGATATAAGTTGAAAAATCAAGGAGATAGTCATACGAATTTTCAAAAATTGTTTGTATCTCTTGCATAACTGTAAGTGTTTTCATACAAAATTCGGCGTTTTTGGAAAATTCGTATCCGTTGATTTTCAACTTATACCCTTCAAACTTCACAGTTTTACTGATTTTTATGTGCTCTTTCCATCTATGGTCATTGTTTTTAAGTTTGGGAACTTTTGGAATTACATGAAAAAGCCGTTTGTATGAAATTGATTGTAGCAATTCACAAAATACGTCATTTACACGTATAAGATTGGAGAATACGTCTTGGTAACAGTCATATTCGCATTCAGCATGAAAAATCAGTTCAGAATAGTTATGTTACCAGCCTCTACCCCAAAATGCCTCCAAGTATCTGATTTTTCGAAAATGCGCCTAGTCTATAACTTTTGTAAATGTATCATTTCAATAATTTGGCTTTTTTATAGTGACATGTTCTGTTTCTGTTTTAGAAGTCTTTTTAAACACTTGATCATGATACATTATATATTAACAGAAGTTAGAAACAGCTCCTCAGCTTCCCCTGTAAAACATTTGGAAGCAAGTAGACCACGGAAACAGGATTTGTCGATCAGTTTTATGGGGATGTAAATACTGAGAGATTGCCTTGGTCAATATCATCTAGTTGTGGGACCCCGTAGATTTCAGGATCATACTCATTGGCAACAGGGCTTCGTCCTAATGACCGAAATATTATACATGCTCTCTTCTTTCTCATTTATGTTTCATGAGCTTTGCGTTTTGCTGCTTTTTTTATTTTCCTTCTTCTTTCTTGAACTGATGACTGCGTTTTAGATCCAATAACGTAAGTGGCACGATAGTTGTCCATTGCTTTATCCGGCCGGGCTAACAAATCACAAATGGTTTTTTAATAATCCGTTGTAATAAAGTGGATATATCTGAGTTGAATTTATGATGACAACTAAGTCTAGTTTGTAGTTTTCCACTTGTTTGCGAAAACAGGCTATCATCATAGTCAGATATCTGAAATGATTCTCACATTTTTCCAGATCTTGATTGATGAAGTACTGCCTGTCTCTTTCGGCTATGAGCATCTTTCTCATTTCCGAAATATTTCCACCGGCCCTGACTTTAAAACGGTCGAAAAACTTTGGCAGCAGTTCATTACCAAATAAGCATATTTCAGAGTGCTTTAATTCCTTGGAGGGGTGGGGTGGGGGGTAGTTATTGGTAGTTATTTCATCTTAAAAGGGAGGGGGGTAAGAAATTATTCTACATTTAGTATAGGGGGGCTTAACTTCATCTTAACGCCTACTTTGCTGATTTTAGACCCCCCCCCCCCCCCCTCCAGATAAATATTGCACAGTCCCTAAACAAACAAATCAATCAATCAGCTGTTGGCTAAACATGACTGTCCTTATAACCAGAGATCTGGAAATACGCAGTATCAAATATCTATTAACACTGAAAGATTTAATAAGTTTGTCACTGTCAAGTATTGTAATTATGTCTCTGACCTCTACTTGTAATTCAGTCATTCGACTGCAATGAGTGGGAATAAACAAGTTATTATTATTATTATTATTATCAATCAATCAATAATTAGTGAATAAATAAATGAATAAATAAACTCATGCTCACCGTGTTGATTTTTGCCGAGGGAGGAAAAACTGGAGACCCTAGTGGCATGGTAGAAAACAACACGTCTAACGAACTCAGTTCACATATGATTCAATGCCCGAACTGGGACTCGAACCCTTCGCCGGACCACAGCGGTTAAAGGTCAGTGCTCTCACCACTAGGTCACCCATGCCACCCCTACTTGTATCTCTCATTTTCCTTTGATAAATAGTTCATAATGCATGATGATTGCTGAATTGAAGTTTCAAACACTCAGGGAGTAAAAAGGGTGGCGAAAATCAACATTGTAGGTCTGCTCGGTGAATGCAAAATATATTAGACTACAATGAGCATTTCAGTTGAAGCCATTGATTAAGTAAGTGGTAATTATTTCTCTTCTTTTAATATTCGCATCTTGATACTTCAATCAGAAGTATTTCAATTTATAACGCTCACTACCTCAGAGGGTAACACCGTCATTGATGTAACTAGTTTTAGTCTGGATTGATGATGACATCATTGATGACTAAATAGCACAATTACGTCATCACATCTCAATCTCCATGATGACATCAATGATGATGACAATCCACAAACGTATAGCATTATCTCTATATCTTCGGTGTCAAATATTGCGGATTGATACCTCAAAGGAATAAATTCAGAAAACTCAAACGTGCAACTTTAGATTTCAGCGTAGGATTCTCCTTTAGCTTTGGCATAAAGAAAAGAACAACAGCTTTTTACTTTAACGAACGTAAAAACACAGCCATCCTGAAAGAGATTAAAGTGAAACTTAAATGAAACTTTAAGCGATTCATATACAGCCTGAAACAAAAAATTAGAATACCCTATTTCCCCCAGGACAATGCATATGTGGGCTGACTTTTATTCACAAGTCCACAGGATTGCAGCAACCAACGTTCAGTAAGGGGAAAGGGGGTGATTGAAGTGAAGTGTTCGGGAAATATTGGCTAGAGATTTACATGCTTTAGCTTATGATGCATTTATTTGCTTGAAACGTCTCTTTCTGAAAAAGCAAATGCACATAATTTTCAAAACGTCTTGTAGTCAGGTTCCTTGTGATACTGCTCTCAGTATGACCTCTCAACAGGAATCAGTCTTTTCAGACGTTTCGAAAACCCTACAAGATGTTTATTTGTAGTTAATCCTAACATTACATCGTCGTCGTTAAGTTTTTTTACTGCATTGATCTGAAGGAAAACGTTGCGCTGCTCGCATAAACGTTGGGCCGGTCACGTAAGTTAACAAAAGGGTTGTGTGGCTATCTAGAAATAACTCGCGTAATAGACTTATGACTCGGACAAAGATCATGAAATTGTCATCGTACTGAAAAGAACACGGCGAAACATTACATTTTATCATGGGAACATTGATTATTTTCAATAAATGGTCAGACAAAAAAAACCCGCTGAAATCGGACTGAAATTGGAGATGAAATATTTGGTTTGTTTGTCTAAATCGTGACGTCACTGCCGCCCTGCCATATTACTTTGCAATAAATAATAATAACTCAATTTCGTTATTATGTTTGGAAACACGCGTCTGTGATCAAATTCTCTGATTGCCAAAGCGAGGCTTGGATTCCGGGTTTTCACAAAAAAGCGCGGGAATAGTGATAAAATGCATAAATTATTTTCATCTTCTTTTGTCCTAATTGGACAAATGGCTTAACAGGAAGCCGATATGTTATGTGGAAGAATGCTACTGCAATTACAAGGATACGACATCGAGCTAGTCTACAAAAAGGGAACCGAAATGTACATTGCAGACGCTCTGTCCAGAGCATTTCCACCAGACATTGTCACCGAAAATTTTGAAAAGGAAATCGCAGAAGAAAAGTGTATACATCTCATGTCTACTGAAGCTTACGTGACGGATCGCAAAGTGAACGAAATCAAAGAACACATGTGCAAAGACGACACGATGCAGCTGTTAATTAAACAGATCAGACAAGACTGGCCTTCAGACAAACGATTCGTACCAACAGAGATTAAAGAGTACTATCAACACAGAGAGAAATTGACAGAAGATGACGGACTCGTATATTCTGGACATGCCATATTGATACCACCTACATTGCGAAGGGACACACTACACAAGCTTCACAGGTCACACCAAGGAATAGAGAAGACTAAACAATTAGCCCGCCAAACCATTTTCTGGCCAGGCATGAGCGCACAGATCGAAGACCTAGTATCCAACTGCGCGACCTGTCATCGACACAGAAACGCCAACGCAAAAGAACCTCTTCACCCACACGAATTACCACAGCGACCATGGCAACGACTAGCAACTGACCTATTTGAGTGGAATAAACGACCACATCTTCTAGTTGTCGACTACTATAGCCGCTATCCAGAAATTGCTGAACTAAGAGACATGAAGTCTAAGACTGTTATCAGTAAGATGAAATCATTCTTCATCTAAGGGTATTTGCCAGGACCCTGATTTGGCATCCAGATGGCTGAAATATTTAGCGCCTGCAAGACGTGCAGTGATTTCCTCTTGGGTGGGAAGTTGATAGTGTTCACGCTTAACTGCTTTATTGAGGTCGCGGGGGTCAATGCAAACACGTAGTTTCCCGGACTGTTTCTCGTTGATAACAATGGCATTAACCCATGGGGTTGGTTCGTTTACCTTTGATATTACTTCTGATTGTTCCATGTCGTCGAGTTCGCTTTTTAGCTTTTCTCGTAGTGCTTGTGGAATCTTGCGTGGCGGGTGGACTACAGGTTCGGCGTCTTTGTCAATCTTGATATGATAAGGTTCCGCGATGCGCCCTAATCCTTCAAAACATTCGGCATATTGAGAAATAATTTCCTCTTTGGTCTTTCCACGAAGGTCATCATCTTCAGAGGTGTTTGATTGTACTTGATCCATGTGAAATGTAACGAGTTGTAGATCTTTGCTATCCTCGCAACCGAGGAGGGATTTTCCTTCTGGAACCACTTGGAATTTGACGATTTTGCTCGCGTTGTTTGATTGTACCATTAAAGAACATTGTCCAATAACAGGAATTGCGTGACCGCCATAAGCGGTGAGTCTCGCGTGTGATGGGTGTAGTTTAGATTGGCGTCTCTTGCGTGGAACGGCTTTGTTGAAATCTTCGTTTGTTAACACACTTGTTTCTGCGCCAGTATCGAGTTTAATTCGTAGTTTATTGTTTCCTATGCTGATCGTGGAGTAATGTTCACTGTTCTTGTTGTGTCCGTAAACTGAATGTATTGTAAGGTGATCTATTCCATGATCGCACTCGTTGTCGCTTTCATATGTTTGATCGTAGCTGACGTTGTACACTCGTGGTTGGTTGTTGTGGGTTTGTTGTCTTTGAGTTGAACGGCAATACTTGGCAAAGTGTCCCAGTTTGGAGCAGTTGTCGCACTGTTTCCCGTATGCTGGACAAGAGCGGGGTCGGTGATAGGACCCACAATTGCCACAAGATTTTCGTTGGTCACTCACTTGTTTTCGTGTTGTGTCCGTTGGCTTAGTGTTGTTACGTGGGTCTCTACGTCGCAGCGCGTCGATGTTAGCGTTATGTGCTTCAGACATGGTCTTCATTTGTTGCTTTGAGTGTTCGGCTGCTCTGAAAATGTCCAGTGTCTTCTCAAGTGTCAGGTCTGCCTCTCGAAGTAATCTTTCACGTAGAGTTTGGTTGTTGATGCCACATATTATTCTGTCTCTTATCAAGCCGTCTTTGAGATCTTGAAACTCACAGGTCGATGCTAATGTTCGTCCTGTTCTTGAGTCCTTGTGTTGAATTTATGTCGCTCAAAAGTTATGTTCTTTCGTGGATTGCAGTATTGTTGAAACGCTGTTCGTAGCTGCTGTATTGTTCGCGTCCATGTTGTCTCTCCCTTCTTGTTCGTTACAGTCTCCGGTGGGAGATCAAGCGTGTGATAGACCTCTCGAGCCTTCTCTCCAATGCAGAGAAGATAGTATGAACATTTCTCCTCTTCAGACTTGTCTTTGAGTTCAGCCTTCTCGAATAGACTCCAGTGTTTGTCGAACTTTCGATAGTTTTCTCTGACGTTTCCATCAAAAGATAGTTCTCTGGGTGCTGCCCAATGTAGAGTTGATGCCATGGAGAAACACCACGTTCTGACACCATGTAATAAGTCAAGATAAGGAATAAGTATAGAAGTCAGTAGCTGTGCTCTGGTTGTTGTTTATTCTCTAATGCTCTCTATCGTACAACTGATCCTAAGCAGAGTTAATAGAGGGACAATTGCACCTATGAGAGAGGGAGAAATACATTAAGTAGAAGATAAAAAATACCGAATAGTTCTCATCTAAAGCAGATACTACAGTAGAGATCGTAGAATTAGAAATCACGACAACTTTGTCGACGTCTACTGTGATTACACTTCAATACAGCCAAAATACAGGTTAACATCCATCATTTTTCTACTTACATCACTAGCTACAGCAGTAAATTGTTCTTCCAATTCTTCATCTTCTTCTAGTATGTCTAAAATCGCCTCAAAATCGTCGCCAAACACAAACAACTCATCTATAGCCTCCGCCATCTTGGAAAGTCTGTCGTGTTTGTGCACGGTCAGCATCACGTGACCGGTACGTTCAACATCAAAAGCGAAACAATGGGCCGGCCCTTTGAAGTTTGCCGGGTCTCCTAACCAGTTCCCTCTATTAACTCTGTCCTAAGTAATTATCATAATCAATACATGCGGGAGCCACGTGACATTACGTCATATATTACAGTGACGTTAGACGTTTAAAAGTCCATAAGCAGATACTACTGTTAAAATCATAAAAGAACTCAAGCGTCAAGAATTTTTTAACAACAAAGCAAATGACGAACAACTTGATAAAAGACCTTCATGACTGTAAAAAACGATCACCATCGCGATGAAAGAAACTACCTCGACGCTTTCGCACCGGAATTCAAGTCTCCCTTTTGTGTTAAGAATTCGGTCGCAATTGCGTGCTTCCAAACATAACAAAATGGAGCTATTGCAACACCACCTCCCACCTGAAATCGTTGAAAACATGATTTTAATTGAGTTGAGTAATAACTCTCCCCCGTTTTACATAGTTCATTAAGTGTGTAAACTTTTAGAACTTTTACCTTCACGAGGAAGGGACAATCAGCCCAGAATTCGTGATTAGGAAATACTTCAGGTACTGACTCTTTCTTTTTAACTTTGATGTTAAAGATGATACCAATTATTAAATACACAATTAGCAAACAAAAGAATCTAGGAGAGAGAAAAGTAACAAGAATTACAAGATCTTTATAATAAGTAAAATTTCAATATACGAAGAAGAAATAGAAAACGTCCATGCGTTCTTGGATGGCTCAATGTTTGTAGGACATTTGTTATTAACTAGGACAGTATATAAACACAAGTAATTCATGTATTGATCCGTAGTGACTCTCTCTCTCATTCTCGACTGGAAGAGGACTAATTTATCTCCGTAATTATGTGCGATCCACACATTGTTTTTGTATGAAAGCAAGCAAACAAACAAACAAACGATAGATGAATGAATTAAGGAATGGATGGACGGACGGATGGATGGGTGGATGAATGAATGGATGAATGAATGAACCTTACTTTAAGATGATAAGATGTTTGAATATCAATACTTACACAATCAATAAGATACTGCCTGTACTGAGACCGGAAGAAACTGGACAGGCACTTTTGGCTTTTAATGTTCCAGTCTGAAAGAGATAAAAAATGAACGTCTGTAAATAGTTTGTAACGATGACGTAGTGTTTACCAATGCATGCGCTGTAGACACATATATGAGAAGGTAATCGCATGGCTACTAGAAGCGACTATATATTCTCGGTACTGCAGAACTGTCAATCAGTTAATCCCTATACATTTTAAACTTTATACTTTTTAAAGGGGGACGACGATCAAAATCGGTTAAAATTGGAAATAGATTATTCCTAGTTGAAGTAACTCGATGATGATTATAAATGCATCTGAAGAATTACTTTCCCAAAGATTCTGCATTTCAAGCTAATTATCACCGAGAAATTTGGATTTAAAAGCCGAGAACAATAGGTTTGAGTACGTCATTTACTCACAATTGAGATCGGCTAATATACTTGATAATTTTGATCTCTGGTCTCTCTCTTTTGAATATAAATACAATATGTCTATGCCATATAGATAAGTTCAACCGAGTTTCAAGTCATTTTCAATTTTCATCGTCGTCCCGCTTTAATTCATTTTAAACATCGTGTATTTCAGAAAATAAATATCATAAAAACAACAAGTTTCGCTTCGTATGCGCTTTAAGACATATCTATTGCTGGGGTGCATCCATACCTTTGGGAATCCAAAGACAATGAAGCGGTAGCCATGTTGGTTGACCAAACAATAATAGCTAATGAGAGATCTTTTGTTGAAGGTCAACCAAGATGGCTGCCGTGACGTCACATGCACCCCAGCAATATACTACTGGACTTACATACACAGCCGAACTACCACTGCCTGATTTTTGTCCAATGCTATCTATGGAACCTTTGGTGTTACTTGGGTCACAGACGAGAGTAATACGTGTAGACCTGAAATGTATCAAGACAGGTTACTAGTCGACTAGTTATTTCTTAACTGTCCAGTGTTGATTGGCCGAGAGGGCATCACGTGACGTGAACGTGAGCAAGTTTTGAGGTTAGCATCTGGTGGTATCTCTTTTCAGTTTCTAACTTGCTTTTCCAACTTTTGGTAACTGTACTAATTTCATTGTCATTTTTCTTAGACTGGCCACTGTCCACATTTGACTCATCTTTTCGGGTCCTCTGGTCTCAGCCGCTCCCTACCAACGCTCCAAGCTGGGGCTCCAAGATGTCCATTTGGCTTCATCAACTCAAGTGGTTCTTGAAATCTAGTTTGCCTTCACTGCCTCGAAGAAGAATTGTAGAGGATGTTTATTTCACGTAAGCCAATGTAGTGTTTCCTTGTGTCTCGAGTTTTCGAGCAGCCGTGTAGTGTCGGTTGTTTTGCCTTTCGCCTCGAGTGTCGCAGTGGCAGTTGGCCTTCCGCCTCGAGTTTTTCGAGCGGCGTAGTGGCAGTTTGGAGTTCCATCAGAGTTATTATCGTGTTGGCCTTTCGCCTCGATTTTCGACGGGAGTGGCGTAGTGGCAGTTGCCTTTCGCCTCGATTTTCGAGTGGCGAAGTGGCAGTTGTTGGCCTTTCGCCTCGAGTTTTTGAGCGGTGCAGTGGCAATTTTATTGGTGTTCCAACAGTTTTTGTCTCATTGCCTTGAGTTTTTCTGGCAAAGCATGAGCTTTCAGAAGTTGTAAAACTGCATTTTGGGTACGTTTGTTTTCTGTTCTAGTGTCATGTTATTTTCAATTTTGTTGCAAAGATTGCTCACTAGAGTGATTTTCATTTGACCGTGAAAGAATAGACAAACTAATAATTGGTAGTAGACTCTAAAGTTTTTGTTTTCTTTTGTTTCTTATCAACTACTACAAACTAAATAGTCATTTTTCTTTCACGGTCAAATGAAAATCACTCTAATTTCTAAAGGCCAGTACACACGAGGGAGCACGCTCCCGGAGCAAAGCTCCATCTTGTGTACCAAAGATTTCATGGGTAAACTTGCTCCTTGGGAGCAGAATTTTCACCCCGCAAAATGCTCCATGATGTCAAACTTGTTGAATATTTGGGGGCGTGCGCCGGGGGCAAATTGAACATGCTCCATCGTGCGTACTAGTTGTGGGCAACGCTCCGGGAGCGTGCGCCGGGAGCGTGCTCCCTCGTGTGTACCGGCCTTAAATTAACTTTGAACTTCGAGTTATAGTTCAATAAGCCAGTTCGGAGTTTAAGAATGCGATTTTATCCCGAACTTCTCACCATCTTTTGTTTAAAACTTCTTTTGTTTTTAATCAAACAAAAGAAGGTGAGAAATTCGGGATAAAATCGCATGCGCATAAGAAACGATTCTTAAACTCCGAACTGGCTTATTAGAGTTTATGGAGTTATTTGACTTCCATTGTTCTCTCTCGTCACCTTCAAGTGAATTTTCAAGGTTATTTGCATTGGAATTTGTCGAGTTTTGTTCGTGTACAAAGTCACATCAGGCGTTGTTTATCTTGTGGGATTTGGCGTAGCTGTTTTGTCTTTTATCGAGTGTTTCAACTTGTCGTTCAACGTTATTTTCCTTCCCATTGTGGTTCTTTAGTTTTCCAAAATGTATGATGCACATTTCATATGCTGTGAATTGAATTTACGGAGAGCGTCGACCTTTTGGTTGCCTTTTTTGTGGTGTTGTGAATTGAAATAGTTGATTCCTGCAGCGCATGCTTGTTTGGTAGGGTTTCGATTCCATAAATATCAGGTGCTGTCCATTTAGCCATGCCACAACTCTTGGTATGACAGTCTGAAAGGGATCTTAATATCCCTGTCGGATTACCGGCGCTCAGTCTGTCATCCCCTGGGTTCCTGGCAAGTGCTAGCATGAAGAAAAAGTGATTTTTGTTATTGTTGCGATCGAGTTTCCTTGTGCTGATCAAAACGGACACGTCGGTTCCCGGGGGATGACAGCCGCTCTTTTCTTTCACTGTCTCGTCGACCCCATGGGTCAGATCAAGGCCGTTTCGTTTTTAGTCTTGCCTATGCTCCATAGATCATACATTTTGGAAAACTAAAGAACCACAATGGGAAGGAAAATAACGTTGAACGACAAGCTGAAACACTCGATAAAAGACAAAACAGCTACGCCAAATCCCACAAGATAAACAATGCCTGATGTGACTTTGTACACGAACAAAACTCGACAAATTCCAATGCAAATAACCTTGAAATTTTTGATAAGCCATTGGGCTTTATGTCGAATTTCCTCGCCAATTATGTTAGTATTGTGATGTGTAATATTTTATTTATTAATACTGGCAAATAAACAAATTAAATATGCTCCTCCCTGTTTGCTGACCTTATAGTGAGGTCTTTTAGGTCAGGGATCCGTGGTTTTGAGGCTGGGGATTTTCAGTTGGTTTTGAGTTTGGGGGTCTTGTTTTTGAGTTTGGGTGTGTTGTAGGATGTCATTTATTTGCACAACGCTGTATGTACGAAGCATTTTCTTGTACTAGGTGGAGCCAGGTCTCTCCTAGACTAAACGCAAAATCGAAAAAGTCAATTGCAAAAAGTGTTTGAGGCATTTTAGGCTTGAAGCTGGTAAGACAACTTTTCGTAACCGATTTTTCACGATGGATCCGAAAATGAGTGTTACCAAACCCAATTCTGCGATCTTTATGGTGAAAATGAAGTATTTTGTGAAGTGCTATTATGACGTCATTATACCAGGTTGTACTATCAAGAAAGCAATTTAAACGTTTTAATGAAGATTTATACGTGAGTTGCAGTTATAAACTAGAGAAATATTAATTTATTAGGAGAACAGTTTTTAAAATCGCAAAAAAACATTTTTTTTCCAGTTATCTCTACTTCTCATTCATCGACTTCGTTGGAATCTGGCTGTCACTGAAATACCAACACTGTCAAAGAAATACCAATAATCAGCCAAAGAAGCAAGGTTCCAAAAACTATAATTGCTCTTAAATGTCTTCCAATTTAGCAACACAAGAAACAAGTCTCCTGCCACAAAGTATTTCGGTGACTATTGCCCTGCTATACGTTACCAAGTTTAGCCACCTAGAACACAACTTTACGTAAATATAGTGTTACCTCGTTTATCTAGAGCCATAACGAGCCATACGATTAATTGGTAATGTAAAGATAAGCAAGATTCGACAAAAAAGTTTGGACTAAAAACTCCAAATGTCCCGCGGTCTTCCAACTCTGTTTCTAATTCTAACTGTAGATGTTCGCAGTCGTGTCGCACTCAAAATTGGGAACCCCTGATTTTTAAATTCGTATATGCTGGCTAGTTGAGAACCCTTTCTGGACATATCATGAAACCTCAAGTGCGATACATGCTACTGAAATTCACGTCTAAGTCTACTTAAACTCTGCGGCGAAGAGATGTATCGACATTCTGACAACATATAAACAGGTGTAATAAGTATTAATCAAATCATAAATGATTGTAAACTACTGTTCTTAAAATAGAATACAAGGTTTGTTCATTTTAAACTTTATCGGACTTCTTCTAAAATAGAGTACAGTTGTCGTTGATCATAAACTGCAACGGACCGCAGTGCTCCGAAAAAGAGTATACTCAGTTTAGTTTGTATTGTTTAGTTCGTTCTTAAATTAGCAGCCCGTACCATTTCTACTAATTACTAATTGGAGAAAGACTACAATAAAAGTTCTACAGAGCACTTTGAATTCAGTTTGCATGGCTACTCTCCTGTATATAATAATTTTACGCAAGGATACTGAGGACACATCTGTGGTAGGAATGTCGGGGGTTCAACTCATCCCTAACTTTGTTCTTCTTACTCATGTCAATTTAAGCAGTTGTCACAACTGGACAAACGTATGACCATTTTTGGTGCACGTGGTTTGTTTACCCTTTGTCTTTGTCGTTAACTTCTATGCGCATGGAGCTATACCATCCACTTTAGAGAGCTATGGTTTGGCGGCGAATAGCTACGTGCACGCTACGAACACTATTCACACACCTCGGAGAACTGGATTAGATTGTAACTGCAATGTCTCCAAAGCGGAGAAGGCTTATGCTAACTTTTTATTTGAGATAAAAAAGTATGATTGGACACTCCTTTTATAACATCACATGAGCTTGATTTATTCCTGGGATGAGAAAAACCTATTGCTGATGTGCTGGCGGGATGTATTTGAGAAGTTAAGGCTAGCCACCTCGAGCTCCTTCCGGCTACAATAAACGCATCGCCGTGAAAGCGATCACGCTACCAAACATCAACATTAGTGCAGTGGATACTGCCAAACCTGCAGACAGAATCGTGCATACCTTCTCCCGGAATAGACAGTGTGCTATATATATAGAATTAATATACTGAATTCATGTTCTGAGGTGAGGAAATCATTCCTGCTGTTCCGGCAAAACACGATGCCAGATTGTCCTGGCCAATGGAACTGTTCAAATCATATAAACTATATTTAGCATTACTAGTTAGAATATAGGGATTTAATTAAATTAAATGTGTTAACAGTAGATGTTTAAAGCAAATTATTTAATAGAAGATCAAAGTTGTTCAGCTATACCGCGCAGGTATTATGCATTTAATCTCCTTTCATCGTTTTTTCCTCATTCATAATGGAGTAAATCAAGTGATTATGACGTTACTCAATGCGCAATAAAGCTTAGAACACAATGTCGACAAAAACAATAATAAATCAAAGATATGACTTTGATAAGAACGATCATATGTTTAATTGATGTTCGTTGTAGCTGTTATCAAGTGTGTAATTTGATGGAACTGCAACTTAGCTAGCATTGAGGCGTAATTAAAATCACCACATTCAGCTGTATACCAACATTGCCATCTGAGAGGATATTTTGGCCACATGATTGACTAATTTGATTTATTTTAATCTTATTTGTTATCATCCCAAATAAAAGATAAATATGATCAAATATAGGTACAAGAGACTTTTTGACATCAGGTTTTCTTCATTCAGGGTCTTTACCTTGAAGTGCTTTCCTTGTTGTCTTTAGAAGCATAGTCCTATAGTTCTTTCACACTCAATGCAGAAATAAAATACACGATCCTCAATGACTCATTCATTATGAGAAGTTTTTTGAAGCTACAAATCCAACTAAAAGTCGTCCAGCTTTGAAAATGAATTATTTACGTTCTTGACCTTGTGCATATTGTGCGCGTTCTTTTTAGAATTGCATATGAAATTGATTTCGGAACCTCACTATGTCGAACTCTCAATGAAATACTGTCCGACACAGCGGGGTTCCAGATCACTGATGGGCTTGACATAGAGAGAGCGATTGTCCAAGGTACGGTAATTCATTCCAGAAATACAACTTTGTCCGTTTCTATGGCTAGACTTACTCGTAACAGGATTTCAGATAATGAGTTAGAAAAAGCTAAAGAAGTGGTCCATTGCATTGATTTTTATCTCCCAGTAATATGAACATTTGGTTTTCAGTGAACATTCCTGGTGACATGATATGTTTTCCGAGATTTCAAAAAAAATCTCGTTTCTTAAATTGTGGAAAAGGAATCCGATCCTCACTAAACAGTTTCTCACCACACAATCGTGCAATTGTTTGAGCACAGATTTCTCACCTTGTGTAAGACAAGTATTTCTTTTGTCCATATGTTAGAACCACTTTGCCAGAGGAGTCTACTGTGAAGGTTGGGCCAGGTAAACCACAGGGGTAGTGATCTGGTGGGGAAAAACTGGTGTCTTCTTGGCAAAGCTGTCACAAAACAACAACAACAACAAAAACATCAACGATGGCCATAATAGCAACACTATCTCCCCTGGGGGAGTGGAGTGAGGTACTGACATATTTTTACTGTGAGGGTTTGCCAACCGGTTAATATATATTAGTACGTGTTTTAACTGATTTTGATAAAACATTCATGTTTATACATCAGTGTTTATATCTGGTATAAAGGTCTCAACACGTGACCAAATGAACGTCTTCAATTGGTCAATTTACTTATGAATTATTAATGAGTTTTAGAATAGGATTTCACGAGCAAAGACAGTAAAACGGAGAATCAAAATTTAGGAAAACAGAGCGCGTGTCCTTCAACAATCGACAAAATATCATGCCGTCAAAATTATGCAAATATAGTGTGTTTTTTAAATAAACATAGTGTGTTATTCTACGTAATTCATTAAGGTACCACCAACAGCCACGTTGATTTCAAATCTTTGTTTTCAAAAATCGTAGAAATATTGAAAGAGTCTAGCTCAGACATCCGGTTTAGTTAAGTTTTAGTAAAGACTGTACCCCCTCGACAAACATCCATATACTCGACCGAAAAAAGTTCACAAATTGTATTTTACAGCTCTTAAGGTTTTGGTTCCAGTTTAAGAAAATGATGTCGGTTTTGCCTTGAAACTGACAATCTGAAGGAAACATTTACACATTTGCTGTCTTTTATTGATTGATTGATTGATTGATTGATTTTTTCGTGCTATTTGCGTAAAAATGTTCTTTTTTTGAAGTAGAAACTGTTCAAGTTTGTAAGAAAAATTAAAATAATTGAAATTCAACTTTTAAAAAACTTTATTTGGGTTGAAAAAGCCCAGAAAAAAAAGAAAGAAAAAGACCAAAAAGTTTCCACCGAACCCAGTCTCCACTCGGTATGGCGATAGACTTGGCTCGTCACGTTCATCTGGGGCTGATCCGATTTTTGACGATGAATATCTCTTCAAAATGAACGGTGACCCCCATTTTTTATTCTCTCATCTTGAAAAGCTACTAAATATCAACATCCTGTTAGTTTTTCAGCAAATCGACATTTATTTTTCGCGCCGAAAAGCGGACATTTTCTGTCTAATTTTGATCCGCGAAAACGACAGAATGTGACAATTTTCCAGACTGTAAGTTGTTGTTGCCTAAAAATATGACTTTTGTTGTTGTTTTTTTTTAACTATGAGCTTAACTATGAGCTTCGTGACGGAGGCTCTGCAAAGTGCAAAATTGACTGACTTCTCAGCGATGTAGCTCTCGAAATTTAACGGTGCCGGATCCCCTATTTTAATTTTGGGGGCTTATTTTATGTGTTTCGTGATGATTTATCAGCATGCTAAATGACAGCGAATTTTCATTTATTTTGTATTTTTCCCGTCCTTAAATCGGGAGAACCTACGTAGCAATTAGTTGATGTAATATATTCATAAAAATATAATAAATAACACATAAAACAATAGATACAACGACAATTGAATACAATTGATTTTATGAATATACTGAATGCTATATAGGTTTTCCCTTCCTAAATCTAAAAGCTGTGACCAAAAGTTTGTCAAGGCCGAATGTATTATTGCAGTTTGGTTGTTATGTTGGGTTGGCCCGGAAGTTTACACTACTTCAACAGCCACACACACTCCCCCACTGATATATTTATTTTTGCAATTAATTTGTATATGTAATAGGACTCCACGCTGTCCAATTTGAAAATAATTAGGGCCGAGTCCAATTTGGCAGTCAGAGGAATTTTTTGAGTACGATTCATCTAGCTTCTTTACAAACCAAGCAAGAAAACTTGTACAAAACGAAGTACATTATTCATGATGAGTTTTTGAATGCAAAAAAAAACCATCTTATTGAAAATAAAAATATACACTGTAAATATTTTCCTCACCTCATTCGCTAACACTTTAAACCAGAAAACTTTAAGTAAGTAGGTGCAAAAAGCAAATTTGCAGTCCAAAACATTCCGCCATTTTTTCTCCACAAAATCAGATGTGAATGAATGCTACGCGCCGCGCTATTGGTTGAATTCTTACTTCTATTGTTTTTCTTGCATTCTCATTGGTCAAACACGAACTATCCAAATTACGCATTAATTTGGATTGCTCAGTTTTTCTTTAGAAAACCCTAAATGAAAACTGTCCAAATTAATCCTTAATTTGGATAGGTAGAAAAATTCAAAAGTAATTTTGTAGTTAGCTATATGGTATTTTAGGAGAATTATATAATTAATCTAGTAATTTAGTAATACCCGACCCAATTACCCGAATCCGCACAATTACCCGCGACGAAAAGTAGAACTCAACAAGATTTGACCTTGTCAACGGAAGCCTTATCAGTTCTATTGTATTCTATTGTATTGTATTCTATTATCCCTGCCTAAAGGCGAATCATCAAAGGAATAAATTACTTAGTTATCCGGTCTGAGTAATTTACGGTATAATTTTACTGCGTGCAAACTAATTTAGTAGATTTTGTTGATCATGTTACGAATGCCGTGAAGTTCTTTATAATATACGTTGGAATTTGTCGTCCTCCCGTCCTGTTTCAGGTCAGTTTTTAATTTGGTAACGCAATTGATAAACAAATACCGATTGTAGAATAATAATCTGTAAATATGTTGAAATCAACTTACATTCTCTTATAAAGATTTCAAACAACGTTCAAATGTACTAACAATCAAGGGTAGTCAGACATATTATGGGTGGTAGTGTGTGGTTTTGACGTCCTTACATTCGTTTCTTTGCACATTTCTGCTAACGTTGTGAGGGTCGTACAAGGGTTGTAGCTGTATTTGTACGGTTTTCCTGGCTCTGGGATTTTTTCAAACCTAAAACAAAAAGGCAGATAAGTAATTTATCTTCTTCTTCTGAATTTTGAAGTAAATAACCGAGCTAAAATATCCAGTGTCAGTAATACATACACTAGCCTTTCTTGTCTCGGTTATTGGTATCAGCTGTCCCAATTAGGTAAGTATCGGTCGATCCGTACGATTTGTGCCAGTTTTAAACCCGGCTGAATGTCACTTGATAGGCGAGATAGATGTGTTAACATAGCCTAAAGTGTCGTTTCCGATGCACTGCAAACTTACCTTGGTGAACCGTCTTTGTTGTTGATTCCATTCAAGTCAACAATTCCACTTCCATCGTCCATTTCGCACCGACAAGAGTCTAGCTTCTTACACTCTTTGGTGAAGGCTACAATAATGTAGAAAGAGACAAGTACAAGAGTTCTCACCACTTCCGCTTGTCTAAAAGCCATTGCTAGTCCTTGGAAGATTAAGTCCCAATAGCGTGACCTAAACTAGGACAATCATCTCCGCTAGCTCGGGCTTCCTGTTCTTTAAAATGGAAGAAGAAAACTGAGTACGAACGTAGAAACCACAATTCGGCCTTTATAGGAAAAGGAACAAATGAAATTAATGGAGTTTTAAAGTGTTTTGCATTTCAAAGCAGTAAAATGCCTCATAACCCTCGCAGACCTCTAGAATTTTAGATACCCCCCTCACCGACAATTATCTTGTTTAACTCACATTGCTAGCAGATTATTCTGCTCCTCTTCAATTTCATCATCGATATCATCATTCTCACTTTCCACTTCCCTGTCATCCACTCTTCTTTGATCACTAGAGTCACCAAAGTCAGTAACATTATAGCCCGGGGGGGGACTCCTATATATAAGAGGACGGGGATGCTCGTCGGAAATTTTGGAAATGACCCCTAAAAGGTACCTGAGTGGGAGTGGCAACAATTGATTTCTACCCCTAAAAGGTACCAATTCAAAAACAATAATAAAGAATTAAAGTAATGAAACACTTTGTTATCGATGTGCTTTGAAGATTCAATCGAGATCATCGAAATCGTCCCTTTCATGCTTATTTTAGGTAGTTTATTTACCCCAAAACAGTCCCTAAAAGGTAACAGCTATGTCTCTGGTAGTCCAATTAAGTCTGAGACACCCTAAAAGGTACCAGATTGCAGATTTTCACCCCTAAAAGGTACGACGAGCATCCCCGTCCATTTACGATCGGAGTCCCCCCCCCCGGGCATTATAGTGTCTTAAAGATTTTATTTTGTTTTTCTTGGACAGGAATCAGTACATAGAAGTTGATGATAGTCCATGCAGTGTACTTGTCTCGTTCCTTCACTGTTAGCTTGTGTGATATCCTTGAATGGACATAAGGGTCAGACCAGCTGTGAGTCTTCGAAGAATTTTATAAAGCAGAGTGTTTATCTGAGAGCATCTTTTTCTTCTTCCACAATGCCCAGTCTCTTTCTATACGAAAATCCTTACTGGGGTTCTTTAAGAAATCAAAATGTTAAAAGGAAATGAATAAATAAAGTACAGAGTGAAAGTTAAATCCCATCGTCTAATGCTTTTTTAAAGTCTTCGAGTGTTTTCTTTTGTAGCATATCTTCAGCTAGTGAGTTCCAATCTCTAATGGTTCTTGGGAAATATGAATATAGGTGATAATCTGTTCTTGAACGTGGAATTTGGTACGCTCGGGAATTTGTATGTCTGCTGGTGCTCTTCATTGCTTCCAGTTTTGGTATGCCATCATTCATAATTAGGCCATTCTGTAGTTTGAACAGCAGAACAAGTCGTAGAATCTTTCTCCTATATATGCTCTAGTGACTTCCAACCAAGCCGCTGTAGCATGTCAGTAACACTAGATGTCGTGCGATAATCTCTGCACACGTAACGTGCTGCACGCCGTTGGATCATTTCAATTTTGTTGATATTAGTCTTTGTGTACGGATCCCAGATCGCAGCTGCGTACTCTAGTATTGGTCTAACAAGGCTAAAGTAAGGTTGGGTCTTGATCTTATGTGAGTTGACTTGTAGATTTCGTCTGAGAAAGGCTAGTGTGTTATTAGCTTTCTTTGTTATGTAATTTATATGGACGTTCCAGCTGAAATCAGAGGAAACATTAATTAGTACTTGGAGTTATCTACCCTGCGTAGGATTTGGTTATGTAGGATGTAGTCATTAGTAATAGGTTGTCGCTTTCGGCCAATGTGGATGACCTCACATTTATCGACGTTAAATTCCATATTCCATAATTTCGCCAATTCAACAAGCTTGTCAAGGTCACTTTGAAGGACATCAGAGTCTACATCAGTTTGAATAGTTAGGTAAGCTATGGTGTCATCAGCAAATAATCTTATCCTTGACAGAAGATTATCAGGAAGATCATTAATGTAGAACAAGAAGAGACATGGGCCAACCATAGAACCTTGTGGCACTCCAGATAGCACTGCTACCTCTTTGGAAGAAACACCATTTAGCACAACTTGCTGCTTCCTGTCAGTTAGGAACGACTGTAACCAGTTGATGGTCCGTTTGGTGTTGATTCCATATCCTTTCATTTTGGAGATGAGATGTCGGTGACCCGGGGGGGGGGACTCCAGGTGGCAACAGGTGGGGGATGCTTGTCAGATATTTCCAAAATGACCTCTAAAAGATACCAGAGTTATACAGCTAGTTGATTGATTGAATTTCAATGTATTTGATGAGTTATACATTAATAGTTGGCATTATACGATTAAAGCCAATTAAAAGTTGTTATTGCGCTATTGTTATGCAATATCTTATCATCTTTAAAAATACCCTAAAAGATACCAGCTTGAATTTTAATGACCCAAAAACTTTTGCACACCCTAAACGATACCGGATCCTTGATTTTTACCCCTAAAAGATACGACGAGCATCCCCGTCCTTCGATATATGGGAGTCCCCCCCCCCCCCCCCGGGTCGGTGACTGACTTTATCGAAAGCCTTACTAAAGTCCATAACAAGGACGTCCGTTTGAAGACCATCATGCATGTTGTTAATAGTGTCATAAGTAAAGCCAAGTAGTTGAGTCTCACATGACCTTTTGTCCCTGAATCCATGCTGTAGTGGGTAGAGTATATGGTGGTTCTTTGCATGCTTCATGATAGAACTAGTTATTATATGTTCCATCAACTTACATACTATGCATGTAAGTGAGATAGGACGATAGTTAAGCGGATTGTGTTTGGAGCCTTTTTGTGGTTACAGGCTTGGTTACAAGCCGTAACCATAATGTCATCGAGTGTGTAAGCGTGTGTGTAATTCGGGTTTGCCGAAGTTGACACGAAGTGATATATTCGGCAGGCATTCGGAATTGACTCGAGGTTTACTTAGTCAGTTTTAGTCGATTTTTATGACTGAAATATAATTTACTCCAAGAAATATCGTCTTTTCATTATCCATTATTGCTCTTCTTATATAAATCTCTTCATCTACGTGAACTGTGTTGCACATTTTTCGATAAATATGGCGTTTACGACGATCTCCCGAAAGAGACAGGAAACCCAACGCTAGTTGTTTGATTTTGTGATGTATTTTATTAAAGAAGTATTTGCCATTTGCCATAGTCAATAGTTGCAATTATTATATGAATATTTCTGCTTGAGTGAAAGTTTTTTTTGATAAACATTGGGTTTACGAAGACATTCTGAACGAACTGAGAGAACCCGTGCAAGCATGGGCATTCCTAACCGATTGAGAGCTTGATTACACGGTGAGTTTATACCGGCTTTGAATGAAATAATCTTGTGCTATTTTGCCTACACAGCCAGATGTAGTTTTCAGCAATGTACACAAGCTCTTTTCGATTTGTGGTTTTGCAGATTTCTGTAATGTTTGTTGAGAATTTCCATTCGGACCGTTTGTAGTTTGGATCACGGCGTTCGTCGATCGCACTGGTTTTACGCTATATCTAGTCAGCATTTTAAAATACAAAAGTTTCCTATATTTCTCTGCATTCCTGCCATTAATTTCACTGTTGATTAGGTTTGAAACCTCGGCGTGTGTACTCTTAGGTTTAAGTCTGGGTGAGTAAAGGCGGTGTTACACGAGACGATTTTTAACGACGATTTTCAGCGCAACGGCGTTGCGTTAAATATATTTCTCGTGTAACATGACACTTGGAACGATTTTCCTTGCATTGTTCGCTTCGGCAACGCGTTGCGAGTTTTTGAATCCAAGTCAGAAACTCGCAACGCAAAATATTGCAAGTTGTTACAACGTTGCGCGGAAAATCGTCGTTAAAAATCGTCTCGTGTAACACCGCCTTAAACTGGGTTTTATTCAATTAAATATTTTTTATATTGAAATTAAATTTACCTTTCTTGAATGGAGCCTTTGTGTGTCCTTGGGGATGTCTATATAGTGTTGTGGAAACTTTTGCTACCTCTCGATTGAGGCATACTGACCTTGTTTTAGTTGTTTTTAAAAAAATGTGAAATGTCACGCAAGGTGTGCAGAATCCCCATGAAAGCTTGAAATTTTGATTTTGTGACAAAGAACTTGCATGTGTGTGCTTTTGCTTTCATATTTATTTTTTATGAACTGTATTTAATTACTTCAAATTAAATTTATTTGAATAATTTCGTAATCTTAGAGCAAACATAGTTAAACTGTGAAATATAATCAAAGTAATTAATACTAACTAATTGTAAAAAATTCTTTGTTTTCCTTCATTGTTTAGCTAGTACAATTTCACAGATTAAGTGCAATTGCTCTACTTCTTTCATGGTTTAAGTCATTACATATATTTATACAGTTTTGTTATCTTTTCTCTCGACTTGTTGTTTTTGATTATTTTACTTGTAACCACATGTCCTCTTAGAGGGCTTTTATTTGAAAACTGGTACAACATTGGCTCCAATCCGTCTTGGCACCACACCCGTATCATATGTGTAGCGACAAATTAGCCCTTTTTATAGTTTCCTTTGGAAATTAACATCGTTGAGTATTTACCTTTAAGTTGAGAACATTTTCCAATTCATTAGTTTTGTTTTCCAGTTATATTTCTCGATATTTAAGAAGATTTTCCATGCAGGATACCGTTTACTAGTCGGTTTTGTCCGCCATTTTGTTTCTAAGATAATATTGGGCTTCCTGTCTCGTAGTTAGCTATATTTGGAGAGTCAAGCCATATTTGGCAAAATGGCGCGTATTTCTTTACTAAGGCTTCGTAAGCACTTTTTGTTGCTATGTAGTAGTTTTTCGGGCAAGTTCAGGCAAGCCCTTTTTGTAAGCAAAGCTCTTTTATCTTTTGGGGATATTCACACCAAAACTGTAAGTGATTTGAATCTTATTTACGTACAAATGTTTCCAAAGATATTTTCTGTAGTTTTTAGTAATTTTTGGGCATAATATTGTATTTATATATTCTAAGTTTGCGCAATTATTGCGCGTGTCTCAGCTCTGTAAGTAAGTTCTTAATATATCAGATTTGTAATTTTATCTAAGTTTGTATTTATTTATTATAGTGAACCACATCATCTAGTACACAGTACACGTTACTTTACTGTAATAAATCTATGAAGCTTGCCGTAAGTAAGTGTTTTAGTGTATGGTTGAGTGCGCTCAAGTTTATCCCAATGTAGAGACGCTACAATATGACTTCTTAAATATAACTGTAAGTATGCCAGACACGGGATTGCTTAACTCTTTCAGGACTCTTGGCGAGATGCCATCGGGGCCAGGTGACTTATGCACTTTTAGCTTATCCAGTAGATGACGTATACCCTCGCGTGTTATGTTGATCTTTAGAAAGCGGGAACGTTGTTATTCTTTACGTGGTCGACAGGATGTAGTTTTGATTCCAAGATTCTTTTATTATTCTTATCATTATTATTATTTTAAGGAAACAAAAGAACGGCTTACTGCCAAAGAGTATTTTGCGGACTTAACGGAGGAAAAGTCCGGATGTGACGTAGGCTACTCGAATCTTGAGCCCGCGATTATTTGCCATAAAGCTTTGTTCATATAAAATAATATAAATATAAAGATCAGAAGATATAATAAATATATATAAAGGATCAGAAGATATGATACTGAAAATGAGACGTACATACATACCGTTGATTGAGACTCCCTCAACAGGGCTTTTCAGCTCAATTTACAAATCCTAACTAAATCATATAAATCAAACATAAATGGATTAAGAATCCCAACTGGCAAGGAGGCAAACCAGTTGGCTATATTACAAGCATGGCCGAGAAACTGAATTTGAACTAATCGAAATCGGAACAAATTCAGTCTCAGCTAGTGGCCAGAGCGGGAATCGAACCTAGGACCGCCAGATTGCGAGACCAACGCTCTGACCACTCGGCCATGCTGCCTCCTTATGCACCTAATCCAAAAAACGTTGTCCAACAAGTCCACAGTGTACACTCCAAGACTGCAAAGGACCCGCAAAAGATGAAACATGTTAAAACATGAATACAAACGAAAACCTGCCAAAATCCTTTGCGGTCTTGGATTGTACACTGTTGTTGGAACTCTCTTCCGTCCTCTTTGAGAAATGCAACTGATCTGGACTCATTTAAGTCATCTCTTAAAACTCTACTTTTCAAGCAAAGTTTTAATTTGTAAAGTTTAAGCGCATAGATCAGGATTGTATATGCGCTATATAAGTATATATTATATTATTATTATTATTATTATTATTACTTGTTGCGACAACGTTTTTGGATTAGGTGTATAATACAATATAATAACCGCCGCCCGGTTGGCTCAGTTGGTTGAGCGTCATCCTCGTTCCCAGGCCCTTCTCAAAAAAAATCGAAGGCCCTGGTAATATGAAAACCGGATGTCCCAGATTCTAGGTCATTAAAAGTGCGCATGCTCTAGAAATTTCTTACTTCCGGTAACAAAATGGCGGCCTTCGAGGAAAGTATTAAGAGCGCTCAGAACAATTTAAAAGTAAATTTCAAGTTAAAAGAAAAGCAAATACTAGCCATACAGGCAGTCAGTATGAAAGGAAAGGACTGTTTTTGCATACTTCCTACGGGTTACGGGAAATCGATAATTTACCAAAGCTTACCGTTCGTTTTTAATTATCTTGAGGACACGAATGACTCTATCATCATTGTACTTTCGCCACTCAATGCCATAATGGAGGAACAGATAACAAAACTAGCGAAAAAAGGAATCTTGTGTGCCGTATTGAGAATGACAGATGATTTGAAAATAACAGAAGACCTACAAAACGCGAAATGTTCGATTATCTTCGCCCATCCTGAGGTACTTGTGGACAACACTACAGTAAAGAACTTGCTTAAAAGCACTCCATATCAGAAAAATGTAAGAGCAATTGTTGTAGATGAGGCACACTTGGTCGTTCAGTGGTAAGTGATGTTAGCACTGTCTTTCAAATCTCAAGTCTTTTAATTCTTTTTGTGGGTTACAAAAAATGTGCTCTTTATTAAGCTTTATTTCATTGTATTTAAATCTTAATTACAACATTCTAGCATATAACTTATTTAGTTCTTAAACCACAAGTACATAAACCTTTTTCTTTTTATCTCTTAGGAAAACCTTCAGACCAGCTTATGCCAATATCAATGTTTTGGGAACTATATTTCCTAATATACCTTTCTTGGTACTCACTGGAACAGCAAATGCTGACTACCAGAAAGAAATAATTAAATCTGTTGGACTTGATGACCCAGTGTTTGTTCGTGAAAATCCAAATCGACCCAATATATTTTTCTCTGTTCACAGAAGACCTAACAGAGAAGACAAGGTTGAATCAGTAATAAGACCAATAGCATTGAAGCTAAAAAAAGAAATGTTGGACATGCCACTTACTATTGTATTTAGTAATTTGGAGATATGTGCAGAAAGTTATTCTATTCTAAATACTTTACTTGGTAATGACCAATATTACCCTAAAGGAGCAAGCAAAACATTTGAAAACAGACTTTTTGCCCAATACCATGCCCAGTACCCAGAAAAGTATAAAAAATATTTAATATCAAGTTTGATTGATGGTACATGTGTGTCAAGAGTTTTATTGGTGACTGTAGCATTTGGCATAGTGGTAGATTGCCCAAATGTAGATCATGTTATACATATTGGAGTTCCTTGTTCTGTTGAAGATTTTTATCAAGAAATAAGCAGAGCTGGAAGAGAGGGTCAGCAGGCAGTTTCTGAAATGCATTTTAATTCTTATGACATTAGTAAGAATAAACAGTCCTTACATGAAACTATGAGATTATATGTGCAAACAACATCCTGTAGAAGGCAAGTCCTCCTCAAATACTTTGGCTACGCTTTGCCTGAAGACCATTCCTTACATAATTGCTGTGATAATTGCCAACTGTTATGCAAATGCTCTATCTGCAGTGAAAAGAAAGAAGATGAAGAACTTGTGGCTGCATGTGCCACCTTGGAGGTAAATGAACAACATAATAGAAGCAGTATCCTGACATCACAACCGCCAAAACTACCACCTGAGAAAAGTCAAGACCTTAGGGATAAACTAAAGCAATATAGGTTGTCATCTTCCAACACAACAAGCTATGTTGGAATAACATTTACAACCGGTTTGAGTGAGCAAGTCATTGATTTGATTTTGGAAAGGTTTCATGTGATTCACAACTTGAATGACTTGGAAAATGAAATTCCTCTATTTAGCAAAACTCAAGCTCAAGATATATGGAAAATCTTGGAGGACTTTCTATAGGTCTACATTGATGTAGCTTTGAATCTTGCAATAGTCTCACCAATGGTAACAGCAATTATAAATGAATTAATTATTTATTTAATAGTACATAATGTTATTCATTTTCTGAAAAACAGTAGTGGCAAAAAATTCCAGTGGTGTTACTAAAACTCTATTGAAACCTTTAAAAAAACAATTTCTAGTTTTTGTTCATTTACCTTTTTGTTAAATCTACATTAAATTATTCATCATCATCATCATTTTCATCATCACTGTCATCAGTATCTTCCCATTCTGAATCACTGTCTTCATCATCTTCACTTGCTTCATCATCAAGAAACAGTTCTGGATCCTCTGCTAGTTTCTTTCTATGCTTTTTCATCCACTTCTCTAGTAAACAGATGTCAATGAGGTCCTGGGGACTGTTTGGTAGAGTGGGAAAGTGAGTGTGTTTTCTTCCTGGGGTGGTTTTAAAAACTTTCTTTCCAAGGAGGATTGTTATTATCTCTTTTTGATCTTGATCACTATTTCTGTAGGTGTGTGAAGACGAATCAGGTGCAATACTTGAGGTACAATCAAAGTTTTCAAGGACTTTTTTAAGCCCACATGCTGCAGATGTTGCTCTTTTTACAGCCTGCTCTGTTTTTTGTGCCCCCATTCCTCTCAAAAGTTTTTTGTTAAACTTAACAAGATGTTCTTGTTTTAAGTCATTTGCACAATTGTTGCCAGCACCACCCTTCCAATTCACAAATCGGCCATGTATCACTCTACGAGAAAGTTTTGGGGTGTACTGACATCTTACTTTGCTAACTAGTCGAAACATTTCAAACGCATACTTCTTCCCATGTACACATGCACGAAATAGCAGTAGTAAAAGTTTAGCATTTCTTATGTATCTCTCTCCGTCGCCTTCTTTTTCTGTATCATTAAGCTGCATTAAAACAATGCCTAATTTAATTACCCAAAGTCCATAATTTGTCACTCTGTCATCAGAAATACTTTCTGTAAGGCTCTCTTCAGGCTTTTTTTCTTCTTTGTCAACATTTGATTGTTCAGAGTTAACATGCTGTGATGCATCCAGTTGTTGGTTTGATCCTTGCATTCTCTGTTGTTGTTGTTGTTGCTTCTGCTGTTCTTTCTGCAGATGCTGCTGTCTGATTGCTTGTTCCACATTTCCTTCCATTAAACAGTATCTGTCTACAAAGGCACCAATTGTTTCTTCAAAGTAAGCAATTTTAACATTCTTGCTACTTTTCAGGTCTGGAGGCTTTGGACAGTTCTTGGGTTCCTCCTCTGTGTTCTTTACACCAGCCCATTCTAGAAATGCAGCAACAAGGTAGCCTGTTGCAACTTGTAAGAACAGGTTTTCTGCTGGAGCGTAGCAGTCTTTAACTTTCTTTTTGACATTCCTTCTTCCAAGAACATTTCT
Organism: Telmatactis stephensoni; assembly: GCA_029948255.1. Classification (NCBI taxonomy): domain Eukaryota; kingdom Metazoa; phylum Cnidaria; class Anthozoa; order Actiniaria; family Isophelliidae; genus Telmatactis; species Telmatactis stephensoni. Next base: position 255,636 of record JALIZF010001461.1, on the reverse strand, counting down.
GAAATAGAATAATGTGCCAACATCTCTACCAGATTGTGTGTTGTATAGATTTTCCCAGCATAACTAAGAAAGAAACAATATGGTTAAGAATGCAACAATAATAAAAGATTAATTATTAAATGAATGTATAATATCTATAAAATTGTTGGATACATTGATATATAATATTATTGTGCTTGTTGTGATACACAAATGGGACATTTGAAGTGTGAAACATATTTTTTGCTTGTTTATTTTCTTTGTTCTCTTTGGTTTTCTAATTATATTTATAGTAACATTGTTTGGTTTGGTTTTTATTTATATTTTGGAGACTATCTTATAGGTGGCCACCATCTGTCTAGTTCTCTTTGACATATGTTGAAAGCTGAATAAATAAATAGATAAATAAATAAACAAATAAATAAACTCTACTTTCACAAAAATGAACTGATTGAACAGCTCTTTGTGGAAAGAGCTAATATTCAAACTTTCCCCCAAAACAACAACAACAACAAACAACAATAGCAACAACAAACAAACAAACAATTAAGGAAAACAAAATAAACAAACAGGTTTCAAATTAAGCAAAGTTGAATAACAAATTCTACTATATTCCTATATTCCCAAAGACCTTTTGGATATGTGAAAGTAGAGAATAGAATAAATTAATGCATTTCAGTTGAAAATGAGGTGAAATCACTTACACTGAGAAATGATTGCTTTGCATGCCAGTACTCTGTAACCTCAATGATATTGGAGAACCGTTCAGCTTTAGTGTCACAGCCACTTCTTAGCTTTTTTGCCCCTGAAGCTCTCTCTCTTCCTAGGAGATCTCCTCCTAATGGAATAGTAGGTAATTCACTTCTATCTGCATTTTCCAATCCATATAATTTTACTAACAGTTCTTGGACCAGTTCAAGATATTTCACTACGTCAGCATGCTTCACTTGGCTGTAAGGTACAACTGGAAGGCCAATTACAACTGATTTTTGTCTCATTTGCTCTGAATATTGATGCTGGATGTGATTAGGAATTACATCAGAAATAGTTTGAAGCCAGGGAATAAAGGGTAGAAGTGCTCTAGCCACAAGAATCATAATTTTGGACCTCATTTGTTTTTGTTCATCTTGATTTAAGAAGTAGTTCACCAACTCAAAGTCCAGCAAGTCTCCAATTGGTCTTGAATCATCTAAGTCACTGGTATCAAATCTATCAAATGTTACATACTGGCAAATCCAGTGATTGTCCTTGGTTTTAGTGCCTTTCTGCATCAAAGTGGTTGAAACCCTGTTTGTACAACATATATATATATATATATGTCAATGAGATCATTAAATTTAATTATTTGTATTTTTAACAGGGTTCCCAGGGGTCAGGGAAAAGTCAGGGAAAAACACAGTCAGGGAAAATTAAGTCAGGGAAAAGTCAGGGAATTCTATATTTGGTCAGGGAAATTGACATTTTCACTTGAAGTCAGGGAAAAGTCAGGGAATTTTGTTTAAGTAACTTTAAAAATATTTCTCGTAGATGCTATTTTAAACATAAAAAAACTTTCAAAGAGAGAATAAATTATTTACAGGAATTTAACACTTCAGAGTGGCTGGGAACCCTGTTTAAGCTAATTAATTCGTGCATTAATTCGTGTATTGTATTGTATTGTATTGTATTGTATTGTATTGTATTAAAAAATCACATTTTTTTATTGTCAGACAGAGAACATTTAAGAACCTGTACAGCCTTAACTGTGACCATTCCTTGGAAATTAAAAATATCTACAGTGTGTGAAGTGGACACAATAATGTTTGCTTTATTTGAACAGGTGTCAGAGTTTATCATAATTGAGCTTATAATACCTACTTGAAATCAAAATTATCCCAGGTTATTCTTGGTTCTAATCCATTTGCAATATGTCCTTTTATAACTGTCACCAGGTTATTTCCCAAATCATTCAAGATTGCCAACCATGACTGATGTGACTGTGATATTTTCAAGACATTTAGTCTCTTTAGTGTCTAGAAAATTGAAAACAATCAAATTGATTGCTAATAATATTATATTGCTATGAAGCAAATTAAAATGTAAAAAATATGCTTTTTAATGCTTATAAAACTTTTACCATAAACAGACTATACCATGCAGTTTTATCATTTCAGAATCTTATGAAGTTCTTATTTTAATACTTATTAATACTTAAGATGATGAGATGATAAAATTGTTTGTAATTCAGTGAAACTCAATTTCATATTTACCTTTTTAATGTGCAGCCACCAATCCCCAGAATGATAGCTATCAGCTTTTGCACAAGACTTAACTGATTATTTCTAAGATTCATCAGTATTCCCCAAGCAGTACAAAGTGGTACACTCATAGAAGCTCCTGCTTCAAAACTTTTAGGAGCTGTTGGAACTCCAACTGCAACCAGAACATCATACACCTCAGGTGCCCTCTCCCTCAATTCAGCTAAAATGGTCTCCCATCTAAATTTCACTAAGTTGTTGAACGATGCTGCACCAGCTCTCAATACAGATGGTTTCCCCCTTTTTATCACACAAAGTTCTTGGCACTGTTGATCAATTCTTTCAATGTACTTTTTCCTTATTGCTATGTCTAGCTGTGGTATTGATTGAATAACATCTGCAATTGTTGAGGGCATAGGAGTGCAATAACAAATTTGCACAAGTTTCTTAATGTCAGGTACTTCAATAGGGTTCCTGTTGCATACAAGAAACTGAAAATAGAATACAATGAAATTAACAACAGAATTTCAAGTCTTTCTTGACACCTTCCCTTTGTCTTTCATTATACATGTTTTTAACTCTATATTTTTTACCTCACCTTGGGGTCTCTAATACCAGATGTAAGTTACATAGGATATGATCATTTTTGGTGGCAAGTTTCAAAGGTTGAATGTTCGGACGAGGAGCAATTGGAACTGGTCCAAATAGTGCTCTGGCACTTCGAACATCGGATCTGTCTGAAATTTTATTTCGTTCCTTCGTTGTTCTTTTCGTTTCTCGTTCATTTTGAGCACTTGGGGAATCTTCTTCCTTCGAAACTCTTTTACATGCCCCTGATTTACTCTCAAGAGCAGCGGTCTGATTTCTGTTGGACTGCTGTACAAGTTTCATAAACTTTTCCGTTGCTTCAAGCGATCGTTTACAGGATCGACATATTTTTCTTGGATAATCTTCATTGGTAAAATTGATGCTTTGTCGATGGCAAATCAAAGAATTGATTCTTTCTCGAAGTTCATTAGTCAGACAGAGAGGATGGTTCTTTTCCTCGATGATATTATTACAACAAATACAGGTGTTTTTGGGGAATATTTTGAGCGTCGATTTTGTTGGAGTTATTCCCGCCATATTTTTCCCCTTTTCGCGGGTTTCTGCCCGCACCGCGTGAAACACGATTCAAGAGTCGTATGCAATACTTTTTATTAAAATGAACATGATATTTCTAGATATTTTAAAGAAAACTATTTTTATAGCCGAATCGATTATTCTGCAACTGAAAAAAAAAGATTTTATATTTTAAAAATCGAAAAACTCTCAGATTTACACTACTCACAATTTTCGGGCGCGCCACTCTTTAGAAAGAACCGGAAATACTGTGTCAACCGGAAAACAAACGCACTGCTCAGTAGTTATGCATTTTGTTTGCTTATTACGCATTCCATTCCATAAACCAATCAAATTTAAGCTTGATTTTCATATTACCAGGGCCTTCGATTTTTCCGTTGGAAAGCTGAGAAGGACCTGGGAACGAGGATGGTTGAGCGTCGGTCTTTCGTGCGGGAGGTCGGGGTTCAAATCCCGGCCGGACCAACACTCAGGGTCTTTAAATAATTGAGGAGAAGGTGCTGCCTTTGTAATTACATCTGCAAATGGTTAGATCTTCACGTCTTCTCGGATAAGGACGTTAAACCGTAGGCTCCGTCTCTCTAACACTTCACTACTTACACCGGAGGGACGTTAAAGAACCCACACCACTATTCGGGGAGAGTAGGCCATGAAGTTGCCGGTGTGTGTGGTCTGTCCTATAACACTACAGGGCCCACAGTAATTGGCGAAAGCTGTTGTGGTGACCCTGCCTTCACTGGAAGGAATAAGCTTGTAAATAAATAAATAAATAAATAAATACATTCATCCTCTATAATCATTATTCGTTGTAATTTTCATATTCACGCATTGAACAACAAAAACTGTCGAAGAGTAAGTGTTGTACTAAAGCAATTTCTTGTAGAGAGTTTAGGTTGTTTGCATGCAGCTAGTTGGAAGAGATAGTCGCTTCACAAGCATAAAATACACCACATTTTAGACAAACTCGTCTATTTCACTGGACCTGTCCCCAGTCAAGAGACCATAATAGTAAGAGAGCGCGGAACTCAGTATTGAAGTCTGTGCGATGTTCTTGGCGACTAAGGTTAATTTAGTAACAACGCTATACGCGCGCAAGGTTCTCAAACAACAAAATATGAATGCCAACAGCAAACGGTCCCCTCCGCGCGCACATCAAAAATCAAATTCTATTGTTCGAGAGCCTTGCGTGCGCGATGGCGAAATTACTAAAAATAGCCTTAGTCGCCAGGAACATTGCACAGACATTATTTTTATTTATCTTATTTTATTTTATTAACTTCGCCATGAAATTGCTTACATGCACAAATAAATATATGGACAGGGCGTCCGCAACAGCGTGGCCAATTACTGCGGGTCCATAATACTGAGTTTCGCTCTCTTAGTGTTATGGTCTCTTGCCCCAATATGATCCGTCGACGCAGTCCTAATTGGAACAGTTTAAGCATGGACTATGATATATTCAGTTTTTATAACAGCTGCCAAACCTCTAAAACCAAAGACAATATAACGTCGGTGTATGTGTAGAATACAGGACGGTAGGATGTGATAGGGGCATAACAGTGAGTCATCTTCTTGGTAACAATTTACAAGGGAATCCGCCCTTACAGTAGATTTCGTATCAGCACAAGTTGATAGCGCGAGATTATCAGCGAATATAGGACTTGTATATATAGCAGGTGCCTGAAACGTTATATTCTTCAGTTTGTAACAGAATACCAAACGGAGGACAAGGTTTCTGCTACAATTCAGTTTGATTTCCAAGAACTCGAAGATAATGAGCTTTTTAAAGTGTTGGTATCAAATAACAAGTGAAGTAAACAAACTAACTATCGATTACACAGGCCAATTGCATCACCTGGGGGGAAATATTGGAAGTACTGGAATTCTATTGGTTGCTAAGGAAAGATCAAGCTCGTTGTATTTACTGGACCATCAGAGAGAGAAGTCTCACAGAGAATTCTCTATGTTCCCAGCAACACAATACCTGGTTACACTAACTAGAAGAGGGGAAAAAGTACAATTAACAAACTGGTAATAAGAGATAAGAAAACAAAGACTTACTGGAAACACAACTTGTCCAAAGAGCTCATGCAAGCAGCTTTTGTTTATACAAGGCGTGCCATTATGCATACCTTAGGGGGATGCACGCTAGCATCACAGCTGAATGAGATCATTTGAACACATCGGTTTCTCAGTTAATTTCCAGCGTTTTCTCATTAATCTGTGCCAAGATTTCCAGGGAAACCAAGGTCATGAAGTACTCTCTTGCACCTCTAAAGTGCTTATTGCGAGAACAACCCGTAAGCTCCTGACTGCACATGCAAAGAGTACCGACTACTTCGGCTCTATTGAAAAAACGCAAGTAAACAAAACTAGCAACCAATAAGATTCCAAGACTGCGTTTAGTAAGTTAATGAAACGAAATGCACTAAATTAGATAATAAAGGACCCTAACCGAAATAGAAAAACAAGAAAAATAAAAACCAAAATGAATAGCTGTAAAAAATGAATAAGGTATTGTTATAATTGAAATAAGTTATATTGTTATTTCTGTTGCAGTCGTAAACTCTGTTACACAACGCGACAAGTGTTGTTTAAAAACGCGGTCATCCCATTTTGCGACATTGCATGCGTACATAACGTGATCTATACGTCATATTCTAAAACCCTTGAATTATGTGAGCACCTGTAGTTAATGTATATGACTCAATTATTTAAAAAAGATGGTTAAAAATACGATTTTTCTGGTTTTACTGCTTCTATTTTGCTTACAACAAGTTGTCGGTACAGAGTCGTCTGCTCGAGGTGATATTAACAGCATTTCCTTCGACAACTTCATTCAGCATGAAGGGTATAAACTTTCTGGAACTTCCCTGAAAAACTCAACGTTGGATCCTTCCTTGGTTGCCTTTTGAGTGCAATCGGGAGAAACGATCGCTGATTGTCGATCGACAAACTTGAACACAATGCAAAAAGCGATTTTCGTGGACTTTTGGAATGTGTGCTAATGGATAGTGACAAGTATTATTACGAACAAAATTATACACCATATTATACACCATAACGCTATCGCGGTAAGAAACGATATCTCTGAAAAACCTTTCCAAAATTTAGAACTTTTAAATTTAAGAAAATTCTGATATCTAGAGGTTTAATTTGATAAAATATTTAATGGGAACCAAGAGCGCATAATTAAATAAGAGAGGGAAACTTGTCAATGGGGCGCGCGCCGTGATGATTTCCATATCATTCTGTGCTATTTTTAGTAACCGGATGCAGTTTAATTTTCGTTTTACCCTACTCCCGTGCGTCATAATTTGACACCGTTTAGAGAACCGTTTAGTGCAGATTTGAGTTTTCAAAAACAGCATTAAAATCAAAGTTATCTTAGTTTTGCTCTTGTTCATATTATCTACCATCAAAAGTGTGTACTTTCTGATTACAAAGGAATTAACGATTTTGACGAGAAAAAAGGCAAAAACGTCGAGGATTTTGTTGTGTTTTTGAAACTAAATTTTAGTGGAAATGCACGCGCTACTGAGGCATCACAGGTCATCGAGCGCGCTCTTAGGTTTATTCAAAACTTTTTGCTCATTTAGATGAGAAAAACTCGTTTGTTTTATAATTTTTTGATGCATGTTATTAATTGGATATCAGATGGCTTTTCGAGGAATCTAGAATAAATTTGGTATCGATTGTGTGATTTTATGAAGCTCAAATTGCGAAATCCCACTCGTTCAAATTTTCGACGCACGGGAGTAGGGTAAGACGAAAATTAAGCTGTATCCGGTTACTAAAAATACCACAGATAGGAATCATCACGGCGCGCGCCCCATTAACAAGTTCCCCTCTCTTATTTATGCTCTCTTGTGGGAACTCATGATTCTATATAACATTTAGGAATAGTTGGGATTTTCGATTATTGAATAGATGACATAAAGTCAGTTGCTATGGAACTACAAAATGACTCGGAAAAAGCACTAGCTTATAAGCTGAATTCAGGCCACGAACAGTTCGCTCACCAAACTTCACTTGACAAGTGAGCCATCAGTCTTCTAGAACTGCAGCAGAGCGACAGTTACCTTGACAACTATTGTGTTTCTTTGCGTTTTTCTTTTTTCTTTTTCCTTTCTCTCTCTCACACACACTCTCTCTAGTTTTTCTTCTTTTCTTTTTCTTTCTTTTCTCTGTGTATTTCTTTTTTGAGAATTTTCTTTTGTTCTCTCTCCTTTCTTCACCGAGAAATGACCAAAGAAACCCTAAATTTTGCTTTTAAAGCGTCAAATCTAGAAGATGGTACATCAAAGAGGTCTTAGCAAAGAAGACCCCTTTTGTGTGATCCGGCCTCATTTATAGACCTAATCCAAAAAACGTTGTCGCATTAAGTCCACAGTGTACACTACAAGACTGCAAAGGATTATGGTAGTTTTTCATTTAATTATTGTATTCACTATTGTCTTTCCTTTTGTGATGTTTCCTTAATCGGTAAGCATTTTAAGCATTCCAGCAAGCGTTATGAGAAATTACCGTATTTACTCGAATAAGCGCCTCCCCCGAATAAGCGCCTCCCCCGAATAAGCGCCCCCTTTGGACAAAAAAAATTAATAAGCGCCTCCCCCGAATAAGCGCCTCGCACCTCGTTATAGTATACTAATACCAGTTGTACTGTTGTAGTAGTATAACATTGATATTATTGATATTAAGAGGAAAGCATACTTTGACAGTTTTGTACGCGTTTCCTCCCGCTGAATAAGCGCTTCCCTCGAATAAGCGCCTCCACCGAATAAGCGCCCCGTTTTAGACGTGAAAAATTTAATAAGCGCCGGGGCGTTTATTCGAGTAAATACGGTAAGCCTTTTGTATTCATGTTTTATGCAACCAAACTTGCTATGATACATTAATATACTACAAAACTACCAGACAAAATAAAGTTTTGTACAAAACCGCGTTTATTGGTTCATAGAATCCAGATCAAAAATTTCATGTTTGTGAAAACAGCAATGCCGTCACTATAAATTACTGGTAGCTCCGATCATAATGATTTAAGCGTCAAAAGAAACTTGAAACTATCCCTAGACCTGCTGTGAAATTGTTTTGAAATACGTTTTTTTGCCGTGACGCATTTTACGATCAAACAGCGGAGGTGCGCCTCAATCAAAACCCAGTCGAGCCACCTTAAGTCCACAGTGTACACTCCAGGACTGCAAAGGATTTTGGTCGTTTTGTAGTATATTAATGTATCATAGCAGTGCATATATTGAATTCTGGGTGAACTTGTACTGGATTCCCGTCCACTCCTCTATTTAAGCCGAACTGATGGTGAACTGGGCCGAATTGCAAACTTAAGTTACTCCAGTTCACCAGTACTATCAAAAGCTAAAACGTCAAACGTCAAAAAGTCAAATGGCAAAAAGGGAAAAGGCAAAAAGCGAAGACAAATTCAGAGCCTGTTCACAGGCTAATTTTCAATAAACAATATTTTGTTCAGTTATAGTTACCAGTCTCCCTAAGTGTCCTACGAGGGACGCTTGGGAGATTTGGATCTGACTTTGACTTTTCGTTTTGGCTTTTTGTCATTTGCCATTTTGCCATTTTGCCATTTGCCATTTGCCATTTGCCACTTTGCCATTTGCCACTTTGCCATTTGCCATTTTTGTCTTTCGTCATTTTGACATTTGACTTTTGGTGAGCCATCTCGGCCACCGTACTTACGCCACCATTCATCGTGCTCTCCCAACTATCCACTGACATGCATCCAGAACTTGACATACGCACGCTAAGCAAGATTCCTTAAATTTATCGGGGGGAAAATCACTATCAAATTCATGACATCGGTATTTATAGTAAAACTGCAAAGTTTCGGGGAGATTGTTTTTCAGGTGATAAATATATGAATTTTTAAAACTTAGCAATTTGCACTTGTAAAAGCTGCCAAACTCTGGTACCTTTTAATGATAACTGATGAATAAAGCAGGTGAAGCCCGCTGTAATTGGTTATAAGCTGTAGCGGCGTTCTTGCCTTTGGCAAAGTAAATAAAATGGTTGCTATGTTGGCTGTAAAAGCGAGTGCCAGAGCTCATTGACGTCTTCGATTTTACGATTTTTTGAGAAAATGTTACGTTTGGAATACAACCGTTTCTTTGGGTCTTAAAGGTTCGCATTTTCATCGAGAGAGCGGGAAATTATAAGTCAGCCGAAGCTAAGCAAAACAATGGGTCAAAACATTGTAAGTGAAAATCTTAAAACCAAACATAAGCATATTGAAGCTGTTCATTATGATACAGCCGAACTATAAAGTGTGGAACACCTGAAATCTCCAGTGCGTATGCGCAAACAGCTGGTTTTCATCTCAATCTCGTACCCAGAGCCTGCGTTGCTCTTGGTCAGCGACCGAGAAACGAAAGGCTCTGGCCAATACAAATTTTTAGTCCGCTATTTACGGAATAGGCTCAACGCATGTCAAGCTCTATCAGTGACAGAAAATTGCTGATCGAGAGCTTATTTTTATGCACCGTAATTAGAACTAGACGCACACGTGCGTTCACTCGTGCCCCGGGAGCCCCTTTTAGGAGAGGCTACAATGACCGGCCCCGTTCGTACTCTTCCCCGAGCCGTTTCACGCATTCTTCACCATTCCGGGAAATAGTTAACTGTAACATAAAGACCTTTTTTGAATCGGCTAACTTAAACTAAAGAATATCTGATTAGTCAATTTGTCTGTCAGCATGCAGCTATTAGTGTTTGCCTTTGCCCTTTTATTATCATGCATGGGTATTATATATCTCCGACATGCAAAAATATTACCAGTTTATTCAACGTTATATTTCACTATATATCTCAATTGTTTGGTGTAAAGACTTCTACAACGGCGTTTTTGACACAATAACAAATCGTGCATTTTTTCGTTCATGTTTCGGATGTTTTATTTAAGGACTATAAAACGCGCGCGCATGTCTCTGTACTGTAATATAAACACGATGGAAGATGTAGAGCAAGAGAAAAGCAAGCTTAGGAACACGAGGCGTAGCCGAGTGTTTCTCTTGCTTTTCGAGTGCTCTACATCTTCCATCGTGTTTATATTACAGTACAGAGACATAAGCGATCGTTTTATATTGCTTTTATAAAATATTTTCGACGTTTTTGAGCGAGCCATGTCTCTGTCCTCTGATATAAATATGGTAGCCAGCCAATCAGCGCGCGCGTTATATCTCAAATATTTTATAATTAAGGAATATAAAACGCGCGCGCATGTCTCTGTACGGTGATATAAACACGATGGAAGATGTAGAGCAAGAGAAAAGCAAGATTAGGAACACGTGACGTAGCCAGCCAATCAGCGCGCGCGTTATATCTCAAATATTTTATAAATATGAATAAAAGACGTTACGTGACCAAAAGCGCAATACAAGGTCAAGTTCCATGCAATGGTCTGCTCCAGAATTCCGATATTAAAATTCAGTACAAAAAACTCTCAAGATCCCTTGAATGCTTGAATGAGGAAGATAATTGACTTGCTTCTATGTATGTTCGTTTAGCAACATGTAGGATGAGCAATTCGTAGATTTCCAGCTCATAGGAAATAGTCTTTATCGCGAGGGCCTCCTTTCAAGTACTCCATTTAGAGTTCGATATTTGGTCAAAGTATTGGAGATGAAGCTCAAAATAACAGCCCATTCTGAAGCTCTTATAAGTATATAGGTATATCTCGAGTTAAAAGCTCCAAATTACATTGTTCTACTGTAGGAAAAGCCTGTCTCTGAAAGCTATTTCTCCCGGGAGGGGTACTCCCTATATTGGTGTGCTAGGGATGATCGTCGTATTTTTTAGGGGTTGAAATCGCCGATTTGGTATTTTTTAGGGGTCGTCAGAGAAAATCCAAGGTTTTTCAGAAAAGATGGTATTTTTAGGGGTACAAACAACGACACTTTGAATTAGTGCTGTTCGATTGTTTTCTTTGTCAGTTTTTGTTTGATTTTTTGGTATTTTTAGGGGTATTTTTGAGCTGCTGAGGTATTTTTTAGGGTCGAAAATTTTGGCATTTGGGTATTTTTTAGGGTACGCTGTGGAGGTTTCTGACGATCATCCCTAGCGTTTTGACCCCGAAGAACCCCCCCCCCCCCCCCCCCGGGCTATTTCCTTTGTAGTCTGCCATCTTGCATTCCTAAAGTTCCTAGCTTGCGTACGCAGTCGCTCAAAGGTGATGAATGAAGGGCATTGCTTTAACGTTCTTAACCAATCAGAAGTGCCTCAGGACGAACACAGGGGAAAAAAAAAAACATTTGCAGTTTATAACTCGTTCCCGGGCTATGGCCTGGGCACGAGTAAATATACTCAGAGGTAAAGAACGATATTTATGTGAGTCATTTGTGTGATGTATTTCACGTTTTGAAGTCTGTCAAGTGAAGTTGAATTCCGGGGGGGACTCTTATCGGAAATGTACGGGGATGCTTGTCGTACCTTTCAGGGGTCAAAATCAGCGATTTTGTACCTTTTAGGGTGTCCCAGGCTTTAGTGGACTACTAGAGACATAGCTGGTACCGTTTAGGGTAATTTTTTCCTCCACCAACGAGTAAATACTGGAAACAAAGATCGGATTGTCTATAAATAGACACAATTGATCGCTTGATTGACTAAAATATGCAAAATATTAAATCTAGTGTTTTTGAGTTGGTACCTTTTAGGGGTAAAAACATGTATTGCCATGCACGCCCACCCGGATATGACTTTGGTACCTTTTAGGGGTCATTTTTAAAATTTCCGCCGAGCATCCCCGTCCTCTTATATATAGGAGTCTCCCCCGATCGATAGTCCAACGGCCCTCTTCCAAGCACGACCTTCAACGACCAACAGGCCACAAATCTCCTATTAAAACTGCACTGAATCTTATCGCATGCTCATATCCTCTCGACATGAAGTAGTCTGACAATCAGTTTATATTCTGACAATGGTTCAATTTTACTTATCAAAAATCCATCTGGAAGTAATAATTTAGGACAACTTCCGGGAAATACGATTCTCAAATATGCGAAGAATGCAAAATTCAAACGCTCCTTCTATTGTTCTGTCAACCAATCAGAGTGCCTTTCGTTTCTCGGTCGCTGACCAAGAGGAACGCAGGCTCTGGGTACGAGATTGGTTTTCATCTTTGAGGAGTTTGCAGCTAAAATAATTATTTTTATCTTGAAATGTTGTATGTATTAATAATAACATGCTCTATCAAGAGAGCATAAATGCTCTCTTGGCTCTATAAAGTAACGGATGGATTTTCTAGAAAAGTGTAAAATAGCGAAGTTATCAGCAAAAATGTCCGCTTAGTGAAGACGAAAAAAGAGCTCTAAAAATTTTATCTGTCAACGAAATGAAAAACGCATATGTCACTTTGTGCACCTTGAAGAATAAAGCCATACTACGTAAGAATTGAATAAAAATGTTTTGAAACGGCAAAAATTATAGAAATTTTCTGTTCCGATAACGTCATTTGATGACATCGCGCGATGACGTCATCAAACTCAAGAAATTTGTGATTGTTGATTACCTCATAAGTATCACTGCTTGAATCCAAATATTAGCCGACTTACAAAAAATATGGAGTTTCCCTAGCAACGGGCAGTAGGTGAAGTACCTCAAGTAGGTGAAGTACCTCCAGTAATTATAAAGTAGAGAGTTAATTGTTTTAGAGTGCATTTCATATGTCTGTGAAATAAGATCAAACATGGTTATTTGTGCTTATTTAGTTGCTATTTAGTCACTAGCATTGAACCAGAACTTTCTTACAAAAGCAATACACTGGAGACATCAAATACACAAGAGAATTGAGTCAAATGACTTTGCATAATAGCTTTTAATTACTTTATTACGTCAAATCAGTGAACCTTTATTGTTTCTTTCATTGAAACAGACTTTCTACACATCCATGTATTACTATTATTATAGTCGCCTACGGCTCGTGCTTCCACTACGCTCTCTCGTGTTCTCCCAACATCACGCGTGTTTAGATCAGGCTATCAAACACGGGAAACCGTTTTTTATTCCTTAACTAAAAGATTGGAAGTTATAGCCGCTGACTGTAATATGACTGGCGCATGATAGTCATGATACAAAAGGGCAAACAGGGCCCAATCTTCCCGGACTTTTTATCATCTTATAAATTGCATTATGGGTATAGTGGTCAGCGGTATCTTACAGCAAAGTACAGACGTGTAAAATTATCATATTTATACAAACATGACGAAATGAAGGAGAAACAGTAAAATTTACGCTAATCGCCAGCATTGACAAGACTTTTTAACACAAATATCCATAAATAAGAACATTTAGATGGATAACGACGTCCTCACTACACTTAAGATTCTAATCGTTGGAGAGAGCGGGGTTGGAAAATCGAGGTAAGCGATAAACAACGATTCAAACTTTTGACCATTCCAAGTCAAGACAGAATTTTGCTTGTTGAGCAATTTGTTTCTTTACGTCTACTCATGAAATATGAATTTGAAAGTTGTTATGAGAATATTGCATTTAAATTCATTCTTAAATTCATGTTTTATGAATTTATATTGGGGTTGATAAGACGTGTGTATTCAAGTTATCAAGGCTAACAGCTAGTTTACAGTTTAGCTAATTTTCAAATTTAATTCAATTGAAATAAGCTTGCTTTTAATCATTAGTGGTTCCGTATTATTAAATTCCAAGTTATATCAATTTAATATTTTTGTTTTCAGCCTTTTACTACGATTTACGGATGATACTTTTGATCCTGATATTGGAGCTACCATAGGTAAGCTTATTATAAGTACTAGATTTGAACAAATGTGATTTTATAGTTATTGATCTATTTTTAGTACATCCTCTCAAACCGAGGAATATTATTCTGTAAGTCATTTCCCACTCCCAGGCAATAGTAAGGTCCTAGTTACATGTAGTTATAGATAACGTTATCTATTAGAACTTGTTCAGGAGACCAGAATTCCAGAATCCAAAGGCACACATTATACACATTATTTAAAGTGCTTTCAAAAAGGTTTATTAGTGCTTGATATAACAAAACAAGTTTTAAGAAATATATAAGTACAATTTATTCAAATTTATTACTTTTTCAAACAATCTCAGTGTTTAATAGCATTGATTATAAAACTAACTGATAAAAGTTTGTTTAGAAAAAAAATGTGAATCGCACCATGTGGGAGATAAGGAATGCTTGATCAATATCTCAGGATGCATTACATTGGCAGAAAATCTGGGAGTGATTGTCAGCACCTAAAAGAGCTGAAAGACTCATAAAAAGAACATTGTCTTCCCCTTGAAATATCATTAAATCAGTAAATAAAGTAGAAGTTAACATGGATTTTTCACTTACATGTACCAAAAATATGGCACAAGATTAGCAAGGTGTGAGACCCGGGGGGGGGGGGGGGGGGGGTGGTACTCCCATATATTTACTATACGGGGATGATCCGCTGAAGAGGGTATGGTTTTTCGAGTTCCCTGTCATAAACAGGGTATCCTTTTTGCAATTTTTTGAGCTTCTTGTCATTTTCAGGGTAGCAGCTTTCTCATCAACCTTAGTTGTTAGCTAGCCTCAATGGCAACAATCACTCTAGAAGCCTTATCTATCGTTGTTCGATCACGATCGCAACAAACTCGTTATGAAACTCATCTCCATTACAAACAAATAAGTACATTGCATTCTGCAATTATTATGCTTTGTCATAAACAGGGTATGGTATTTTGAGTTTTTCTGTCATAAACAAGGTACTGCGGTAACTGTTTTAGGATCCCAGCGGAACATCCCCACCCAAATCCTGGTCAAATCCTGGTCCCCCCCCCCCCCCCCCACCCACCCCAAGCCTATAAAGCCAAGTTAATATTTAATTTTTTTTTCTATTTCCACTGTTTTCACGTCATCGAATAGCTGGAATGCATCAAATGTTCATGCAAAATCAATAAAATGCCCTTGTCTATGATGTACAATATTTCCAAAACAAGCAGGGTTTCATGTTTTTTTTCTTAGCTAAGAGACAAATAACTCAAAATCTATAAAATATCCAATTTATTTGTTAGCAAAAGAAAAATAGTGGAGAGATTCATCTTTTCTTCAAAAACACCCTGCATGAATTTGGCTGGTTAGGGGCTTGTTGAGGCTGCAGTCTTCAAGTCAAATTATTGCAGTTGTCTGTAAAGCCAGTGAATTATTAGCTTGAGTTTTAGTTGGTAGTCAAATTTCTGATGATGCATACAGAAACCAAAAGCAAATAGGTTGGGGCTCTATATAAATTTATAAACATTTAATTTATTAATCAGTCATAATATTTCTGTCGTTATTTTTTTTACTTTCAGGTGTGGATTTCAAAGTTAAAACAATCAGTGTAGAGGGAAACAAAGCAAAGCTAGCAATATGGGTATGCTGTTAAAATGACATTTACCATCGTTTGCAGCTACATTTGTAAGCGTGTACACTGGGCTCTAAAACATGACTTGTTCTAATTGGTTGCCGAAACATTGAGAAGTTTGTCAACCGGAACATTCATGTTTGGGCGCGACCTGGGCTGTTTGAAAGGTTTCCTAACATGTTTGTCAACCAATTTGGACAGTGCTATAAAAAAGGAGAAAGCCTTTCCTGGGATTTAAGGAACCAAATCGTTGAGCTTGCAGCGAATTCATCATTAGAGATGTTGCAAAAAGGCTGAGAATTCAGCCCTCAACAGTTTCAAAAATTGTACAACAATATCGGCAGCAAGGAACCATTAATCCAATGCCAAAAGATCATATCAGATCTTTGGGGAAAATAACGTTTGATGATTCAGTTTTACTTGAAACTATTTCCTCTTTGGAGTTCTGATTTTGGCTACAGAGTTTATAATTAATCGTTGATGTCCTTCAGGAACTTCAATGTCAAAGGAATCAAAGTCGCTTTCCCGCCAATACTTCATAGATCTGTTCGAAGTGAAACCTTTCTTAACGAAATAACTAACATATTGCACTAAATCCGTGTCTATATCTTTTAGAAACTCTGCAATACCAACTCTTGCTTCCATGATGAGTACAGAGCTGTGATAACTCGCTATTTGTCCTGTACCAAAACTCGCGGTACAGCGCCAAACATGAAGGTTCTGGTTGACTAACTTCAATGTTTTGGCAACCAATTAGAACATGTTTTAAAGCCCAGTGTACACGCTTAGCTGCAAACAATGGTATTAAGGGTGTTCACTGTTGTTACAAGTACAATGTATATATTTTTACTTAATGACCAGGCATTCATCCTGTATTGCAATATACATTGTATATGACTGACATTTAATCACAGGATACAGCTGGACAAGAACGATTCCGCACACTCACACCAAGTTACTACAGAGGTGCTCAAGGTGTCATCTTAGGTGAGTCATTAACATTGCTTGATTGCTTGATTGATTGCATGCCATATGGGTTATGTGTACGTTATGTCAAAGGGCATTTGTACCAATCATCCACAATTTTCTTACCTTTTAGTCTATGACACTTGCAATAGTGATACATTTGACAAACTGGAAGAATGGTTGAATGAAGTGGAAATGTATTCTACCAAAAAAGATATTGTCAAGATGCTTGTAGGGAACAAAATTGACAAGGTACAGTGCATTAAATAATTGAAGTTGTTTAATTATGTGGGCAATTCCATTGTCACAGAGTGACGTAATATTCAATACCATAAAAAATATTAATAAAAGTAAGTTAAAAGAGAAAGACAAAAAGCTTCATAAGTGATATTTTATGTGAATATAGGTATATACTCACCTATCATTTATGTTTTTATTTTTTACCAATTTGGTAAATTTTTCTAACATTTTCAATGAAAAAATGTTGTGTCACGGAGGTAACATCAAATAAACCTTTGTTATCAGGTGAATTTATTAATTTCATAATCCCTATGAATTTTCACATCTTTTTAAAAAAAATACCAGTTGTAGTAAACTATAAAGGGTCCAAATTCAACAACAAGATTGAAATGACTGTCAATCTCTTTCCATCACTAGTCAGAGAGTGGAGGTTTTACTGTCACGGATGTAACACAACAGTGTTGCAGATGCAACACACATGAAATCTAAAAAGAAATTATAATGTTTTTGCTTGATTTTAAACTTTTTTGAACTTAAACTTGAGCATGTTAATCAATGATCATTCGTTGTGCTCATATGAGCATGCTCAGTAAATAAAGTAGGCATGCTCTGTATGGAGAATTCCTGCTGACTTCAACATTTTCCTTTTTCAACTGAAATTGTGCTTGCCACACTATCTACATCTACTTTAACTGCACCCCCTCCCTGAAAAACTGGAACCCTGGTTATGACCAAAACCTTGTTTTCAGGAAGAGCAAAATATATTCTCTGTAATCAATACCCATATTTCCATCTAAAAAACTAATTTGAAAACTAGATTTTTTTTGCCAGTCTCATGTGGAATTGCCCATGTAAATTATATGTAAGGAATTTTACAACATGCCAAAAAATGTTAATGTAAAATGCTTTATTTATTGTGAAAGAGCACTTTAGCTGTTCAGCTAGTTACATGTACAGGCACTCCACTCAAATTACCACTCCACTAAATAGCATGAATCAAACATAGCTCAGATATGTAAAATCTCTAACTGGCAGGAGGCAAACCAATTAGCTATTTACAAACATGACCTAGAAGCTGAAGTTGATCTCACAAATACCAAGAACAAATTTTGAGTGGGGAGTGAAACTTGCATCCTTCAGATTGCAAAACCAACCATACTGCTTCCTTGGGACACAAAATTATAGTCAGAGTAATGATATTGCCTGATCTTACATCCTTACATATATGGTTAATCTAGTTTCTGGAGTTGCTTGTACAGTACTTAATGCTATTTACTCTTTATTTTGAATCTAATATTATAATCCTTGCTTTACCAAATAGGATAATAGAGAAGTGGACAGAAAACAAGGTCTACAATTTGCAAGAAGACACTCGATGCTTTTCATAGAAGCAAGGTTTGTATTACATTTGTTAATATTAAGTTTATTATGCCAGTTCAATGTCATATCCTGGCAGGAAGTAGCATACAAATGAACCTCCAGTACATGCAGGCTTATTCTCACTTCTGAGATAGAAAACAAAAACAAATATTAGTAAGCATAAAAAAATAGCAACTCCTGGATTTGAGGCTAAGTCCACATGCACTGAAGTTTTAAGAGTTATGAATTGTCATTGTAGAGGCTCACTTTGTAGCAAGGTGGCCATTAATGGAGAAACACACTGTACAGGCCCCCGATACACTGAATTGAAATATGGCAGATGTCATGGCCAGCCTTGGCTGAGTTTCACGAAATCGAGGCCAGTCAGTCATTTGTTCATTATACTGTAAATGACTGAATAAGCCTCCCAGTCCTCCGTCTGCCCTCCTCCTGGACAAGCCCTGCTGTCTGTGGGGCCAAATTTTCAATAAGCCCCCTCTCCCTTGAGGTTTGCTACTGAGACCATAACCAAACATGTAGTACACTAATAACTGTAGTCCACAAAATCTAGTGCTTTGTAGTTCATAGCTGTGTTAGAGAGAAATTAAAGTGTATGCACTATTCCTGGGTGCTTGTTTGGTCATTTATGGTAATTTTTGATTATGTAACCCAGAAAAGTAGTTTTGTAGGATTCCAGGGAGCACCAAATACTTATACATGTACATGTATGTATGACTACATTCCCACTTCTTTTGTATTTGTTTTTCCTTCAGTGCAAGAACTAAAGAAGGAGTCCAGCTTGCTTTTGAAGAACTTGTTGAAAAGGTACTGTAACAGTAGAAAGACCTAACATAAATAATTGTTCCTGCATATATTTTTCATGTTGTCCCTTCACAATGGGGGTGAGGGGGAATGCCAAATTCATATAAACCTATTCTCAGGGTGATTATTGGCTTGTTTCCACAAATTAGTCTCCCTAAGCTGTAAGCCCAACCCCTCCAACGTATATTTAACGAAAATGTCTTTTGTATTTTCCCACAGATCATTCAAACCCCAGGACTATGGCAAAGTGATAGTAAAAGTGGAGGGCTTAATTTGTCATCTAATACTCAAGCTGTACAAGGCTGTGCTGGATACTGCAGTCTTTCCTAGTAGATACTATGTAATTCTATAATTTAAATCCTTAGCATTTGTATATTCAATGAGACTGCTATTAGTGTACAAATCTTGGCCTTCTTGTAATCACAGGAAGCCCAGTCTCGGTGTTAGTACAATCATTATAAAGAAATGTATGTGAAAACAAACAACCAGCGATTTCAGCCGGTTTAAGCCTTTGCTGCTTCTGTTTTCTATGTTACATAATGGAAAACAGCAGCAGCATCATAAAGTCACTCAAACCGGCTGAAATCGCTGGTGGAGGACGAAAATAACACAAACAACATTTCAGGTTAGCCATTTTTTTTCTGAAAATTGGTTTACTAGTTTAGTTAGAGGCCATAGAATTTTTCCACATACATTTCTTTATAATGATTGTACTAACACCGAGATTGGGCTTCCTGTGTTATAATCTACATGCACACAGAGGTATTCAAATATTCCCCAGTCTCTCTCGTTTGTAATAAGAACAGGAAGACCACAAATTACAAAACAAACAAGAATGTACATGTCGTCATACGAAGCAATGCAATTCTCCTTTATTTTTTCTCGATTATTAATCTGATAATTGTCAGGGCATATTTCCATTAGGTGAGCATTTATTAATATTTTTAAAATAATTTCACTTTATTATGTAAAATAGCTGTTCAAGTTTCCTGGCCAAGTGCCATTTCTTCATCTACTCTGTATAAAAGAACAATAAAATATCGACAGGCATTTGAAAGTATCATAAATGTGATATGTACTTCCAATTTCTTTAGTACTATAGGTCTTTTCCACATTCTCCACTCTCGTTCAGCGAGATAGCGAGAAGTTTTTTTCAATCTCCACTTCTCACGACTTGTATAGGCAAATGTCTTTAATTATAGTTCAGACCGGAGGGCAGGAAAAATTACCAGATTTTCGGGTTACGCGCCCGGCCACGCCCATTTTGGTGAGGCAACGCCCACTTTGACATCTGTGCGTAACTCGATGATTAACATCGTTGAAAACAAAGTCGAGTTAAGTAACTCGAACTCGACAAACTAATTCCGTAACTCGATTCTAAAAGTTGAAAAATACTTTTTCGAGTTACACTTTTTGGAATCGTTGTGGTTATTTTTAAGCCAATTATTGCTCTCATCTTGATTATACTTCCTCTTCATTTGTATATCAGTATTGCCGGCTCGAAAATTGGTTCTCGAAAATTCAAACAATCAAAAGAATATACACCGATTTCAAAAATCGTTGTCCCAGCAAGTCCTCGGTGCACAGTCCAAGACTGCAAAGGATGTTGGTAGTATTCTAATAATTAATATATTCATAGCATGTTTTGATTGCATGTTTTGATCCTATCTAGGGGCGGAACAGTAGCAAATGATAGAGGGGAGGGACCAATACCGAAAAAAAATCCGAAACAAAACGCACTAATAATTGTGGAAACAATTCCTGCATTGCATGCCATTATCACATACAAAATATTCGTGTCAAATCTAACATTTATGCACAGATTTTCAAAATAAGTTGTCGGGGGTAACAAGTGAAACTCTCCGCCAAATCTACTCCAAATAATCATGTTCTTGCCATGTCTGGTAGTTTCACAAATTCCTATACATTATATACTTGGATTTCTTTAGCGACTTCTGCAGAAAATCGTCGAAAAGAGCAAAGTCAGAAAAGAAAACACCGATCGGTTCACTCGCTGCTTCAATAAATGTCGCGCCATTGTTTATCCTAAATCGATCGACCCCAATCAGAAACGTAAAGTCAACAAGATGCTGCTCCCAATGCTGCTCCCAATGTTTTTCATCCTTTGCCGGCAGACGTTACAGTCTTCAGAATTTAAAAGTGCTACTTGTAGTTCCCTACTCGGGAATATAATTAACTCGGCAATACGGCCGGCCGGAAGAGGCAAAGCTCGATGGCTGCGAAAGAGTAGAGCAATAATTTGAAATTGGCTTAAAAAATAACCACAACAATTCCGAAAAGTGTAACTCGAAAAAGTATTTTTCAATTTTTAAAATCGAGTTACGGAATTATCGCGTAACTCGAAAATAAAGGTTCGAGTTACGTAACTCGACTTTGATTCAACGATGTTTATCATCGAGTTACGCACAGATGTCAAAGTGGGCGTTGCCTCACCAAAATGGGCGTGACCGGGCGCGTAACTTGAAAATCGCGTAACTCGAAAATCGTAACTCGAAAAATACCTTACATCTTCAGACCGCCATCTTGACGAATGCTATTGATCACGTGGTATCTACACAATTCGTGATTGGTTAGATTTGAGCGAGTAGTCGCTGCGAGCAATATCTGCGCATGTCTGTTTTTTATTTGAAATTCATTTGCATATCAAATGCAAGAAATGTTAACGTTATGTTGACACGGAACATTTGGTTGGCGATCTCGTTCTTCAAAGTTGTGTTCAACTACCGAAATACTGATAGCATAGCGGTAAGTGAATGGACTGTAAGATGCTAAGGTTGAGGGCTGAAGACTCGGTAGGGTCGATTCGTAAGATCTCATTTGCAATTTTTTAAAGGTTAGAATAGTCAATTCCTTAAATTTTAAGACTTTCTGACTTCTAGTGTGTGTCTAAAATCTCAAATGTGCACTGAAAGTAAAAACTCTCAAATGTGTGTATATGACTAGCTTGGCAAAAAAAACACCTGATGCAGGTCTTGAATTCAAAATTCAAAACCTGTCCCGGGTCTTCCCCCGAAATTCAAAACCTGCATTAAACAATGGAAATAGGGTGTGGTTAGTTTTTAAATTATATTTAAATAGGTCTTATTAACCTCCAAGCCTGGTCTCTTAAGACATTCTTTAAACCTGTCAAAGCCTAATCATAGAATATTTCCTTAGTACTAAACTACAGGAACTAGTGTAACTATCCACGTGATGGAAGCCTTTTGTGGATTATGAAAAATAAATGTAAACTAGATGGAATCAAATATTCGGCATTTCCATGCATTCAGGAGTGTGGTAAACAAACGTCCAAATCGATACGGGTAAGCATGCGCAATATCACCTGAACTGTGCAGTTATCTTTAGTGTGTATAATAAATTGAGAGCAAAGTCAGAGGACACAAAGAGGCAGCATTACACCCTCGATATTGCATCACCTTCATTGGCTGTCATATCAACGTACGTGCTATCAAGACACTGGTAATTGCCAGTAGACTGAACATCTTGCAGTTCCTCATATACACTTTCACCTGTGTCAACATGGCTCTGAGCTGAAATTGGCTTAGGACAACTGTACGTTGCACAGGAGTCAGGTTGAAGTGCTTCGTCAGTTTTGGACAACGATGGACTTTCATTTTGATCAGCTTGGCTTTGTAAAGGAACACTGTACGTACCATGTTGAACAACGGGTCGCTGTTGAGTATGGCCATAGGCATAGCTATAGTCGTCATCACTGGAGGTTCCCTCGAGGCCTTGAAGAGCAACTTCATTCTAATATTCAAACAAGGTATCATATTTAGGTCTTATTCACAGAGCTTGGTTAGTCTGTCCTTGATCGAGGTCTGTACCCGAAAGAAGTCAAGATTTCTCCCGAACAACGTACAAACCGAACAAGCTCGGTTGATAAGAGTTTTATTATATGACCTTTTTGCTAAGTTTAAGAAACTGAAAGTATGACTCTTTGGTTACTAGCTCATTTTACTCAACCGACTAACTTGTTTAATATGCAACCAGTCACTAAGCCCGTGACATGAAATGACCTCCCGAAAGTAGAAGTCCTAAAGCCACTATTATTGATACTTTTATATGGCAAAATGTCTCATGATCTTTATATCAGTATTTGAAAAAAATCACAAAACTGAGAATATATCTGAACAAGGACAAAATAGTATGAGATCATTAGTTACTGAAGCCGACAGCAATATTGGAGTTGCAGTTTACGGGCTACGCCCTCAGCTGACTGCAACTGATATACCCAATATTGCTACTGGCTAAAGGAACTATCTCGTATAATTACTGGTCAACTTTATAACCACCAAAATCACCAAAACCACCAAAATCATCCTAAGTTTGGTAAATAAAGATTATATTTATTATATATATATTAATATATATTATATATATTATTAAAGATTATTATTATTATTATTGCTGGGAGCGAAGCGAGCAGCAACACTATTCTTGGTGTGGGATTCCTGTGCGATTAATGACGTCTATTGACAAAATAGAAAAAAAATTCACCTTGGAATTTTGGATTTATGACCAATTTTTCTCAAAAAGCCATTTTTAAAAATCGTCTGATATCTCGAATTACTTGATCTAATTTGCAAAAAAATAATTACCGGTACAAATTTCAAGGCTTGTAGACAAATGGCTGCAAATTTCTCAGAAATCGGACAAGGTTTTGATGTAAAAGGACGCGATTGAAATGCATGCCCAACAAACAAATCAATAGGTACGGGCCACCTTAATCAATCCCAGATCAGCTAGATCAGCACACATTAGTGTATGCTGACACGTGATAACAATCTAAAATGTAAGGAACAGACAAATTGAGAAAATTATTTGGGACAACACCCATGTACATTCAATGTACATGCCCAATAAATATCATTGTTGTTGTTGTTGTAGGGATACGTTAAAATATATTTAAATAAAAAAAACATTACAATAACAAACGCGAATTTTAGAATACAAGCACAGGTATATTCACGGTCAACGTCGAATACTAAGAGTTTCCAGAATATTTTCGTTTATCTAGAGTAAAACAGGAATGCGCCGGATCCAGAATTTTTAATACCTTGAAATACTAACTTTAATGACACTTCGACTTCAACGCTTAGAAATTTTTTCCTCAGCCCCTAAGTCATGTACTAAGTAGCGAATTTTGGCGAAAAAATCTTTCGATAAAATGACTGAGAGATTCGAACTTTTGCACGGCTTAACTCACCTTTAGCCCGCTCTATACTACTGAGTCGTCGTCCGATGGAAATCTTTTTAACCAAAAAGCGTTTTGTCCGTTACAATGAAGTTCGTCAACATTACTGTGAATAGAATTGAATAGCAATTGTTTAAGATTTCCTTCTGGGATTTCGCTTGAGATTTTTTTCCAGCTGGAAACTGATTTTCTGTGATCATAATCTCCTTGATCATGATAACCAACGAAATGCATTAACTTTTTTCGAGATCAGATTCAACTACAGCAAGTGAAGAAGACATAAATCCGAACTTTCCGACGAAAAAGAAAGCTCTATCTTACGAAAACACCATCTGTTGTTACTAGATTTGTGGATGCCAAAATTGAACACATTTTTTTCTCCTGATCGAAAAAGCTGAACTGAATATTGGGAACCTGGAAATTATTTGAACTTTCTTTATGGCTAGCTAGTCGACTGCGGACTTGCTGTGGACTACCAAAGACTGAGATAATACTTCACGAATTTGCCTTCTATCCAATCAGGTCTTGACTCATTGGACTCAAACTGAAACTGTAAGTTTGCATTTTGTACCACGTGAGAGTGCTTTTTGATGTCGGACTATATTTCAAAATGATTTCGATAACATCAAAATTATGTCTAGAGAAAAGACCTGAAGGGTTTTTAGTTTTTTATCCGTTACAAAAAGTAAATTTTTCAAACAAACTTCGAAAGATTGTTGTTGTTTTTGCTTCAAAATTATTAGCAGATTATTTCGAAACAAAAGATCATTGTGATATGGTCTACTTTTATCTCTGAAAAGCGTTTACTTTTTATGGAAATAATTTATGTTTCATACTGATAATGTTATTCTTTTTAATAGTTGTTTTGAAGCAAACAGTACAAAAACTTCTTCGCTTAGTATTAATTCGAACTACTGTAGACGTTTCAAAATCGCCGAAATCGAGATTCAGAGAAGTAGATCGAAATTTCGATTCAACACTGATGTACGTGAAAACTTCATTTATGACGATCGAAGTGTTTTCAAAGTATTTATAGTTTCTTAAAACTTCCATATCTTTTACTCTTTAATTTATGTTATTAAAACAAGGAATTCGACAGTGGTTTGTTTTTAGCACCCCTGTCCGTACAAAATACAGACGTTAGATCCGATTGTTATAGAAATGCTTTTGGACAGAACGCGGAGCGTCGACCAACAGAATTCAGGATATAATCAAGCTGTGAAGCTGTGGGTTAAGTAGTTGTACCTCCTCGTAAAATGTCTTCTAATTGGATTGATAAAACAAAAGAAGCTATGATTTTAAAATTGTTGTCATTGCCGTTTTCATTTTTTAGATTCTCGGGCGGCCCAACAATTGGATGACATCTTTCGAGAAGTGCAGGTCGCCCCCCACCTGTGTCTTTCGAGATGCAGCTGTTCATCTATAGTTAAAACTAACAGGAACAAAAACAAACTTGTAACCGGGTATTGCACAAGCCATTGGACGGCGATGAAGTCAAAGGTACACGATACCAGCTAAAAATGTTTACATGCAGAAATGTATTTACGTACAAAGGTGAATTCATTTCAGAGTTCGACTTACTCAGCGAGACGAAATATCGTCTAGTTCTCGTTCTTGCCGGTAAGTACGTATCAAGGAATTTCTTTTCAATTCATTTGTTTTTGAAAAACTACTAATAGTTTAATTTGCAACTTGTCTCGCAATGGTGCCTTGCAAAACAAGTTTCACGAACCACTACAGTGTGTAGCATACCCTGCATCGTGCAAACATTACAACAACCTTGCAAAGGTTCGCCATTGCCAAACAAGTTGCAGAAAAAATTACATCGTGTAGCAGCACCTTTTGGAATGGATGAATGAAAAGATTTAATACCATGCTGATTATGCATGAATCGTATACATTAATTGATAAATACATGGACTCATGAATGAAAGGACTAAAAGTAATTCAATGAAATGAAGTGAGTGAATGAAAGCATTCGAAAGCGAAATGAATGATCTAAATCACGAAGAATGAACTGCATTGAAATGAGTGTCTTTATATAGACTCCACGATAATTTTCGAAACACAACTTTTTTTAAATTTTCAGAACACCACTCTCGTTTCCAAAATGTCTTTCATCAATAACGAAGCGACAAGTTTCTATGGCAACAGCACAGCTCAATATTGGTTTTTGTTTTTGAAGGGCGTGGTCGATAACACGTGGCAGGACGTGACAAACAGTGTTTTCCATCCAGTAATCATTAGTTCAGCCATAGTGCTTGGAGTTGTGTTATTCCTAGTTTTATTAGTTGTGGTTGTGTACAGAGCGTGGCAATCTGTAAGCTACGAGGAAATCAGCAACGTGTATGAAATGGTCATTTCCTTTCTGTCAGCGGGGTTTGCATTTTGCACTCTGCTTCTCCACTTGACATGGTTCGCGGGACAAGTACTTGGCAGTGTTTGTGATATTTTGAGCCAGAAATAACATTAGCAATCCCTACAGCAGTTGAATAGAATCCAGACGAGACTATAGGCGGGAATAACTAAGCCTACGCGCGCTCTGATTAGGTGATAGCGTGTTTATATGAGGCTATGTATACACGATTGTGACGTCAGGATCTTTAGTTAGAGCAAAGTTGATAATTAGATTTACAAAATGCATGGTTTAAAATGTAAAAAATACAATAATGAGCAACTTTTAACAAATATTTGTTTCAGAATAAATTGATGAAGTGAAAGCAAACTTGATTCTCCTTTGATTTCTTTTTTTAGGCAAAACCCTGAAAACTCATGATCAGTGCCGATCATTACAATCAATCGCAAATAATGTTTTTCCGTGTTTAATTTGAACCTAATACTTTAGAACCAAAAAAGAAAACACCAAAACCGCACTGCTGATAAAAAGAGAAAATGTTCATCGAAGTAACAATATTTGTTACATGGAGCAACAACATTTGTATTGGAGACCTTAAGATTGACGTTTACGGTAAACGGCAACCGCCAAACGACAAACTTTAGCCGTCTGTCCTCAGCCGTTTTTTCACTAAAGTGAAAATATTTGTATTTTCTGTTGCTAAGAGATTTGCTCTTTATTCGCTTGTTGGATTGATTTAAGGATTAGAGTAAAATTCCGCATTCCGCACTAAAGCTTGTTGGATAGATAGATATAGATAGATAGATATGTGTTTATTCAATTGCTTTTGCAGTATGAACTGGATTACAGCAAAGGGGTCAATACATTAATACCATACAATAATTACGAATGACAATACTTCTCATACAACTAATATACATATTGGTCCTACATAATAAATAATATAATGATATTTTATTTAATTAAATTACTGATATTTAATAGTGACAAAGGCTCTGAAGCGATTGGTTTTTGGCATAGGACAATGAAATCTGGAGGACTCAAATCTAAGATTATACCCGTGAGGGTGTCCTGTGTGTTTACTGATTAATTACCTGACAGGTTCCTGGGATTCACTTAGAAACTTCCTACTTCCTTGGAGAGTTTATAGGAACCTCAAGCTTGCATGGGTAGACGCAATAGTTTTCTCCGGCGCTTTTAGTTTTGACTTTAGTCCTTACTTTTTAAGCTGTTAACTGAGCATCTATCATGAATAAGGTTTGGAATTTGAAGGCTTGGAGATGCAAATTGCCAGAGTATTTAGGGAAGGTACGTTATTGGAGCCGGGGAGGGCTGGGGCCTCAGAGGAATGGTTATTAGTCAAATTTGTAGACTCAAGTGAAGGACTACGTCTTTTAATAGGCTAAGCAATGGGACGACCATCCCCTTTAACACAAATTTCGGAATTAGTCTATTGTAATTGATCCAATTTTTTGTGCCCATTATTTTACATCTAAAAACTCTCGACTTTAATATTTTAAGGTTGGTGCCTACTAAAGCGAAGGTAATTTTCAAAGAACCCATCATAGGCAGCTAGAATTCCAAAAAAGAAGTTGGGGGTCACCATGCATTTTAATGAGTTACACGTCATCAAATGTTGCAAAATCTGCATATTCTAGAGGCCCAAAGCCGAAAAAATTATTAATGCTCCATATTTTGGAAAAATGTCAAACTTTTTTTACTAAAACGTTTAAAACGCATTTCTATCATTTGCCAATGCCATATATGAAATATGAAAACAAGGAATATCAAATTTTTTCAATAAGGTTATAGTAGTTTTGTGATCAAGTTTCAATTTTAAATTTATGAAAATTTTATAGAATTGTAGGTTATTCGCCACTTTACAGTTTACAAAAATAAAAAAGAGTGGTATCCGTTCGATTTAAAAAGTTATTTGCCGATCAACGCACGAAATCTAATCAGAATTTGCAAAAATGATCAAAAATTCCCTAGACCTCCCCGGAGAGTAGAGAGATTTTCAACGCATTGTGGCATATGGACATTTTCAAGATGGCGACCAAAACAAATCGTTTCTGGTAGAAATGGTAGTCAAAACAGACGTTGTAATTCAGATTTTGTTCATCAACTGAATAGAAGCTAAATGGTTTTCCTTTAATTCTGTAAGGTTTTTTTTCAAAAAGTCGTAAAAACGGCCTTGTATTTTACGATCGCTTTACTGACGAAAATTCGATGTTTTTACATGCGCAGAAAGCAGTGCGCGCTGACAAAAGTAGGCACCAACCTTAAGCTAGAAAACCTATTTTTGTTGTAAAATCATTGGCTAATATGTCACATGTCTATCGGTTGGTATTTTGCCATCTGTAGTACACTGAATAAAAATAGGCTCTAATGCTATTGCTTTGATGGAGTACAAAAGTGTAGTTTTGTTTTGGGTTTGCAATTGAGTTTTTGTGTTTCTTGTTAGAGATCCGTGGTTGCCAGATTAAGAACAAAATTATGCCTAAAACGACAGTAAAAAAGCACCAGTAAATTCCTCCGAGTAAAATTATCGTGTTTTTCACCTTACTCAGAAGTGGCTCTACAGAAGTTCCTTTCTGAAGTCGGCCATGTTCTCTACACATCGTTTGAGAGCCTTAGAAATACACTAGTACCCAGTACCCCCAACTATGCCTCCCCTCCAACTCAGGGTTGGGATATTGCATGCAATACTAGCTATTTAACTCCTCGGAGAACCAAAGGAATCAAGGTACATTCATTCAGTCAAATTTATAGTTTGAATGACTAAAGTAAAATTTATGATTGTAAATACCTTATGCATAAATATTTTTTTATTTAGCATATAACAATATCCAGCATAAGCACAATTATCAGTATATATTATATATATATTTCTTTCTTAGTTTTTCAATATACTCTTACAGAATAAATAATGATATAAGTTGTAAAATGAGTCCAACTGGCCATCTCAGTGACAACATCAAATCATCAATTCGTGATGACGTCACGGTTAAAATGTAATCTAGAATAACACGGCGTCATTGACCATGTTATGATTTCACAGCTGAAATAAATCTCATTTAGATATGTGAAGTGTACTTAGAGTATGAAAAGTTCTTGGTCGCTAACTATATTGTTGACTATATGATGTAGTTTGAGCTCCCTGTTTGAATTATTGTTTGTTCTTGTTGAGTGTGGAACGTGACGTCGTAAAACGCGCGCGCATGTCTCTGTACTGTAATATAAACACGATGGAAGATGTAGAGCAAGAGAAAAGCAAGCTTAGGAACACGAGGCGTAGCCGAGTGTTTCTCTTGCTTTTCGAGTGCTCTACATCTTCCATCGTGTTTATATTACAGTACAGAGACATAAGCGATCGTTTTATATTGCTTTTATAAAATATTTTCGACGTTTTTGAGCGAGCCATGTCTCTGTCCTCTGATATAAATATGGTAGCCAGCCAATCAGCGCGCGCGTTATATCTCAAATATTTTATAATTAAGGAATATAAAACGCGCGCGCATGTCTCTGTACGGTGATATAAACACGATGGAAGATGTAGAGCAAGAGAAAAGCAAGATTAGGAACACGTGACGTAGCCAGCCAATCAGCGCGCGCGTTATATCTCAAATATTTTATAAATATGAATAAAAGACGTTACGTGACCAAAAGCGCAATACAAGGTCAAGTTCCATGCAATGGTCTGCTCCAGAATTCCGATATTAAAATTCAGTACAAAAAACTCTCAAGATCCCTTGAATGCTTGAATGAGGAAGATAATTGACTTGCTTCTATGTATGTTCGTTTAGCAACATGTAGGATGAGCAATTCGTAGATTTCCAGCTCATAGGAAATAGTCTTTATCGCGAGGGCCTCCTTTCAAGTACTCCATTTAGAGTTCGATATTTGGTCAAAGTATTGGAGATGAAGCTCAAAATAACAGCCCATTCTGAAGCTCTTATAAGTATATAGGTATATCTCGAGTTAAAAGCTCCAAATTACATTGTTCTACTGTAGGAAAAGCCTGTCTCTGAAAGCTATTTCTCCCGGGAGGGGTACTCCCTATATTGGTGTGCTAGGGATGATCGTCGTATTTTTTAGGGGTTGAAATCGCCGATTTGGTATTTTTTAGGGGTCGTCAGAGAAAATCCAAGGTTTTTCAGAAAAGATGGTATTTTTAGGGGTACAAACAACGACACTTTGACACTTTCTTTGTCAGTTTTTTGTTTGATTTTTTGGTATTTTTAGGGGTATTTTTGAGCTGCTGAGGTATTTTTTAGGGTCGAAAATTTTGGCATTTGGGTATTTTTTAGGGTACGCTGTGGAGGTTTCTGACGATCATCCCTAGCGTTTTGACCCCGAAGAACCCCCCCCCCCCCCCCCGGGCTATTTCCTTTGTAGTCTGCCATCTTGCATTCCTAAAGTTCCTAGCTTGCGTACGCAGTCGCTCAAAGGTGATGAATGAAGGGCATTGCTTTAACGTTCTTAACCAATCAGAAGTGCCTCAGGACGAACACAGGGGAAAAAAAACATTTGCAGTTTATAACTCGTTCCCGGGCTATGGCCTGGGCACGAGTAAATATACTCAGAGGTAAAGAACGATATTTATGTGAGTCATTTGTGTGATGTATTTCACGTTTTGAAGTCTGTCAAGTGAAGTTGAATTCCGGGGGGGACTCTTATCGGAAATGTACGGGGATGCTTGTCGTACCTTTCAGGGGTCAAAATCAGCGATTTGGTACCTTTTAGGGTGTCCCAGGCTTTAGTGGACTACTAGAGACATAGCTGGTACCGTTTAGGGTAATTTTTTCCTCCACCAACGAGTAAATACTGGAAACAAAGATCGGATTGTCTATAAATAGACACAATTGATCGCTTGATTGACTAAAATATGCAAAATATTAAATCTAGTGTTTTTGAGTTGGTACCTTTTAGGGGTAAAAACATGTATTGCCATGCACGCCCACCCGGATATGACTTTGGTACCTTTTAGGGGTCATTTTTAAAATTTCCGCCTAGCATCCCCGTCCTCTTATATATAGGAGTCTCCCCCGATCGATAGTCCAACGGCCCTCTTCCAAGCACGACCTTCAACGACCAACAGGCCACAAATCTCCTATTAAAACTGCACTGAATCTTATCGCATGCTCATATCCTCTCGACATGAAGTAGTCTGACAATCAGTTTATATTCTGACAATGGTTCAATTTTACTTACCAAAAATCCATCTGGAAGTAATAATTTAGGACAACTTCCGGGAAATACGATTCTCAAATATGCGAAGAATGCAAAATTCAAACGCTCCTTCTATTGTTCTGTCAACCAATCAGAGTGCCTTTCGTTTCTCGGTCGCTGACCAAGAGGAACGCAGGCTCTGGGTACGAGATTGGTTTTCATCTTTGAGGAGTTTGCAGCTAAAATAATTATTTTTATCTTGAAATGTTGTATGTATTAATAATAACATGCTCTATCAAGAGAGCATAAATGCTCTCTTGGCTCTATAAAGTAACGGATGGATTTTCTAGAAAAGTGTAAAATAGCGAAGTTATCAGCAAAAATGTCCGCTTAGTGAAGACGAAAAAAGAGCTCTAAAAATTTTATCTGTCAACGAAATGAAAAACGCATATGTCACTTTGTGCACCTTGAAGAATAAAGCCATACTACGTAAGAATTGAATAAAAATGTTTTGAAACGGCAAAAATTATAGAAATTTTCTGTTCCGATAACGTCATTTGATGACATCGCGCGATGACGTCATCAAACTCAAGAAATTTGTGATTGTTGATTACCTCATAAGTATCACTGCTTGAATCCAAATATTAGCCGACTTACAAAAAATATGGAGTTTCCCTAGCAACGGGCAGTAGGTGAAGTACCTCAAGTAGGTGAAGTACCTCCAGTAATTATAAAGTAGAGAGTTAATTGTTTTAGAGTGCATTTCATATGTCTGTGAAATAAGATCAAACATGGTTATTTGTGCTTATTTAGTTGCTATTTAGTCACTAGCATTGAACCAGAACTTTCTTACAAAAGCAATACACTGGAGACATCAAATACACAAGAGAATTGAGTCAAATGACTTTGCATAATAGCTTTTAATTACTTTATTACGTCAAATCAGTGAACCTTTATTGTTTCTTTCATTGAAACAGACTTTCTACACATCCATGTATTACTATTATTATAGTCGCCTACGGCTCGTGCTTCCACTACGCTCTCTCGTGTTCTCCCAACATCACGCGTGTTTAGATCAGGCTATCAAACACGGGAAACCGTTTTTTATTCCTTAACTAAAAGATTGGAAGTTATAGCCGCTGACTGTAATATGACTGGCGCATGATAGTCATGATACAAAAGGGCAAACAGGGCCCAATCTTCCCGGACTTTTTATCATCTTATAAATTGCATTATGGGTATAGTGGTCAGCGGTATCTTACAGCAAAGTACAGACGTGTAAAATTATCATATTTATACAAACATGACGAAATGAAGGAGAAACAGTAAAATTTACGCTAATCGCCAGCATTGACAAGACTTTTTAACACAAATATCCATAAATAAGAACATTTAGATGGATAACGACGTCCTCACTACACTTAAGATTCTAATCGTTGGAGAGAGCGGGGTTGGAAAATCGAGGTAAGCGATAAACAACGATTCAAACTTTTGACCATTCCAAGTCAAGACAGAATTTTGCTTGTTGAGCAATTTGTTTCTTTACGTCTACTCATGAAATATGAATTTGAAAGTTGTTATGAGAATATTGCATTTAAATTCATTCTTAAATTCATGTTTTATGAATTTATATTGGGGTTGATAAGACGTGTGTATTCAAGTTATCAAGGCTAACAGCTAGTTTACAGTTTAGCTAATTTTCAAATTTAATTCAATTGAAATAAGCTTGCTTTTAATCATTAGTGGTTCCGTATTATTAAATTCCAAGTTATATCAATTTAATATTTTTGTTTTCAGCCTTTTACTACGATTTACGGATGATACTTTTGATCCTGATATTGGAGCTACCATAGGTAAGCTTATTATAAGTACTAGATTTGAACAAATGTGATTTTATAGTTATTGATCTATTTTTAGTACATCCTCTCAAACCGAGGAATATTATTCTGTAAGTCATTTCCCACTCCCAGGCAATAGTAAGGTCCTAGTTACATGTAGTTATAGATAACGTTATCTATTAGAACTTGTTCAGGAGACCAGAATTCCAGAATCCAAAGGCACACATTATACACATTATTTAAAGTGCTTTCAAAAAGGTTTATTAGTGCTTGATATAACAAAACAAGTTTTAAGAAATATATAAGTACAATTTATTCAAATTTATTACTTTTTCAAACAATCTCAGTGTTTAATAGCATTGATTATAAAACTAACTGATAAAAGTTTGTTTAGAAAAAAAATGTGAATCGCACCATGTGGGAGATAAGGAATGCTTGATCAATATCTCAGGATGCATTACATTGGCAGAAAATCTGGGAGTGATTGTCAGCACCTAAAAGAGCTGAAAGACTCATAAAAAGAACATTGTCTTCCCCTTGAAATATCATTAAATCAGTAAATAAAGTAGAAGTTAACATGGATTTTTCACTTACATGTACCAAAAATATGGCACAAGATTAGCAAGGTGTGAGACCCGGGGGGGGGGGGGGGGGTGGTACTCCCATATATTTACTATACGGGGATGATCCGCTGAAGAGGGTATGGTTTTTCGAGTTCCCTGTCATAAACAGGGTATCCTTTTTGCAATTTTTTGAGCTTCTTGTCATTTTCAGGGTAGCAGCTTTCTCATCAACCTTAGTTGTTAGCTAGCCTCAATGGCAACAATCACTCTAGAAGCCTTATCTATCGTTGTTCGATCACGATCGCAACAAACTCGTTATGAAACTCATCTCCATTACAAACAAATAAGTACATTGCATTCTGCAATTATTATGCTTTGTCATAAACAGGGTATGGTATTTTGAGTTTTTCTGTCATAAACAAGGTACTGCGGTAACTGTTTTAGGATCCCAGCGGAACATCCCCACCCAAATCCTGGTCAAATCCTGGTCCCCCCCCCCCCCCCACCCACCCCAAGCCTATAAAGCCAAGTTAATATTTAATTTTTTTTTCTATTTCCACTGTTTTCACGTCATCGAATAGCTGGAATGCATCAAATGTTCATGCAAAATCAATAAAATGCCCTTGTCTATGATGTACAATATTTCCAAAACAAGCAGGGTTTCATGTTTTTTTTCTTAGCTAAGAGACAAATAACTCAAAATCTATAAAATATCCAATTTATTTGTTAGCAAAAGAAAAATAGTGGAGAGATTCATCTTTTCTTCAAAAACACCCTGCATGAATTTGGCTGGTTAGGGGCTTGTTGAGGCTGCAGTCTTCAAGTCAAATTATTGCAGTTGTCTGTAAAGCCAGTGAATTATTAGCTTGAGTTTTAGTTGGTAGTCAAATTTCTGATGATGCATACAGAAACCAAAAGCAAATAGGTTGGGGCTCTATATAAATTTATAAACATTTAATTTATTAATCAGTCATAATATTTCTGTCGTTATTTTTTTTACTTTCAGGTGTGGATTTCAAAGTTAAAACAATCAGTGTAGAGGGAAACAAAGCAAAGCTAGCAATATGGGTATGCTGTTAAAATGACATTTACCATCGTTTGCAGCTACATTTGTAAGCGTGTACACTGGGCTCTAAAACATGACTTGTTCTAATTGGTTGCCGAAACATTGAGAAGTTTGTCAACCGGAACATTCATGTTTGGGCGCGACCTGGGCTGTTTGAAAGGTTTCCTAACATGTTTGTCAACCAATTTGGACAGTGCTATAAAAAAGGAGAAAGCCTTTCCTGGGATTTAAGGAACCAAATCGTTGAGCTTGCAGCGAATTCATCATTAGAGATGTTGCAAAAAGGCTGAGAATTCAGCCCTCAACAGTTTCAAAAATTGTACAACAATATCGGCAGCAAGGAACCATTAATCCAATGCCAAAAGATCATATCAGATCTTTGGGGAAAATAACGTTTGATGATTCAGTTTTACTTGAAACTATTTCCTCTTTGGAGTTCTGATTTTGGCTACAGAGTTTATAATTAATCGTTGATGTCCTTCAGGAACTTCAATGTCAAAGGAATCAAAGTCGCTTTCCCGCCAATACTTCATAGATCTGTTCGAAGTGAAACCTTTCTTAACGAAATAACTAACATATTGCACTAAATCCGTGTCTATATCTTTTAGAAACTCTGCAATACCAACTCTTGCTTCCATGATGAGTACAGAGCTGTGATAACTCGCTATTTGTCCTGTACCAAAACTCGCGGTACAGCGCCAAACATGAAGGTTCTGGTTGACTAACTTCAATGTTTTGGCAACCAATTAGAACATGTTTTAAAGCCCAGTGTACACGCTTAGCTGCAAACAATGGTATTAAGGGTGTTCACTGTTGTTACAAGTACAATGTATATATTTTTACTTAATGACCAGGCATTCATCCTGTATTGCAATATACATTGTATATGACTGACATTTAATCACAGGATACAGCTGGACAAGAACGATTCCGCACACTCACACCAAGTTACTACAGAGGTGCTCAAGGTGTCATCTTAGGTGAGTCATTAACATTGCTTGATTGCTTGATTGATTGCATGCCATATGGGTTATGTGTACGTTATGTCAAAGGGCATTTGTACCAATCATCCACAATTTTCTTACCTTTTAGTCTATGACACTTGCAATAGTGATACATTTGACAAACTGGAAGAATGGTTGAATGAAGTGGAAATGTATTCTACCAAAAAAGATATTGTCAAGATGCTTGTAGGGAACAAAATTGACAAGGTACAGTGCATTAAATAATTGAAGTTGTTTAATTATGTGGGCAATTCCATTGTCACAGAGTGACGTAATATTCAATACCATAAAAAATATTAATAAAAGTAAGTTAAAAGAGAAAGACAAAAAGCTTCATAAGTGATATTTTATGTGAATATAGGTATATACTCACCTATCATTTATGTTTTTATTTTTTACCAATTTGGTAAATTTTTCTAACATTTTCAATGAAAAAATGTTGTGTCACGGAGGTAACATCAAATAAACCTTTGTTATCAGGTGAATTTATTAATTTCATAATCCCTATGAATTTTCACATCTTTTTAAAAAAAATACCAGTTGTAGTAAACTATAAAGGGTCCAAATTCAACAACAAGATTGAAATGACTGTCAATCTCTTTCCATCACTAGTCAGAGAGTGGAGGTTTTACTGTCACGGATGTAACACAACAGTGTTGCAGATGCAACACACATGAAATCTAAAAAGAAATTATAATGTTTTTGCTTGATTTTAAACTTTTTTGAACTTAAACTTGAGCATGTTAATCAATGATCATTCGTTGTGCTCATATGAGCATGCTCAGTAAATAAAGTAGGCATGCTCTGTATGGAGAATTCCTGCTGACTTCAACATTTTCCTTTTTCAACTGAAATTGTGCTTGCCACACTATCTACATCTACTTTAACTGCACCCCCTCCCTGAAAAACTGGAACCCTGGTTATGACCAAAACCTTGTTTTCAGGAAGAGCAAAATATATTCTCTGTAATCAATACCATATTTCCATCTAAAAAACTAATTTGAAAACTAGATTTTTTTTGCCAGTCTCATGTGGAATTGCCCATGTAAATTATATGTAAGGAATTTTACAACATGCCAAAAAATGTTAATGTAAAATGCTTTATTTATTGTGAAAGAGCACTTTAGCTGTTCAGCTAGTTACATGTACAGGCACTCCACTCAAATTACCACTCCACTAAATAGCATGAATCAAACATAGCTCAGATATGTAAAATCTCTAACTGGCAGGAGGCAAACCAATTAGCTATTTACAAACATGACCTAGAAGCTGAAGTTGATCTCACAAATACCAAGAACAAATTTTGAGTGGGGAGTGAAACTTGCATCCTTCAGATTGCAAAACCAACCATACTGCTTCCTTGGGACACAAAATTATAGTCAGAGTAATGATATTGCCTGATCTTACATCCTTACATATATGGTTAATCTAGTTTCTGGAGTTGCTTGTACAGTACTTAATGCTATTTACTCTTTATTTTGAATCTAATATTATAATCCTTGCTTTACCAAATAGGATAATAGAGAAGTGGACAGAAAACAAGGTCTACAATTTGCAAGAAGACACTCGATGCTTTTCATAGAAGCAAGGTTTGTATTACATTTGTTAATATTAAGTTTATTATGCCAGTTCAATGTCATATCCTGGCAGGAAGTAGCATACAAATGAACCTCCAGTACATGCAGGCTTATTCTCACTTCTGAGATAGAAAACAAAAACAAATATTAGTAAGCATAAAAAAATAGCAACTCCTGGATTTGAGGCTAAGTCCACATGCACTGAAGTTTTAAGAGTTATGAATTGTCATTGTAGAGGCTCACTTTGTAGCAAGGTGGCCATTAATGGAGAAACACACTGTACAGGCCCCCGATACACTGAATTGAAATATGGCAGATGTCATGGCCAGCCTTGGCTGAGTTTCATGAAATCGAGGCCAGTCAGTCATTTGTTCATTATACTGTAAATGACTGAATAAGCCTCCCAGTCCTCCGTCTGCCCTCCTCCTGGACAAGCCCTGCTGTCTGTGGGGCCAAATTTTCAATAAGCCCCCTCTCCCTTGAGGTTTGCTACTGAGACCATAACCAAACATGTAGTACACTAATAACTGTAGTCCACAAAATCTAGTGCTTTGTAGTTCATAGCTGTGTTAGAGAGAAATTAAAGTGTATGCACTATTCCTGGGTGCTTGTTTGGTCATTTATGGTAATTTTTGATTATGTAACCCAGAAAAGTAGTTTTGTAGGATTCCAGGGAGCACCAAATACTTATACATGTACATGTATGTATGACTACATTCCCACTTCTTTTGTATTTGTTTTTCCTTCAGTGCAAGAACTAAAGAAGGAGTCCAGCTTGCTTTTGAAGAACTTGTTGAAAAGGTACTGTAACAGTAGAAAGACCTAACATAAATAATTGTTCCT
The DNA here is from genome assembly GCA_029948255.1 of Telmatactis stephensoni. Taxonomy (NCBI): domain Eukaryota; kingdom Metazoa; phylum Cnidaria; class Anthozoa; order Actiniaria; family Isophelliidae; genus Telmatactis; species Telmatactis stephensoni. The sequence goes on along the minus strand of JALIZF010001461.1, from coordinate 216,888 downwards.
GCATATATTTTTCATGTTGTCCCTTCACAATGGGGGTGAGGGGGAATGCCAAATTCATATAAACCTATTCTCAGGGTGATTATTGGCTTGTTTCCACAAATTAGTCTCCCTAAGCTGTAAGCCCAACCCCTCCAACGTATATTTAACGAAAATGTCTTTTGTATTTTCCCACAGATCATTCAAACCCCAGGACTATGGCAAAGTGATAGTAAAAGTGGAGGGCTTAATTTGTCATCTAATACTCAAGCTGTACAAGGCTGTGCTGGATACTGCAGTCTTTCCTAGTAGATACTATGTAATTCTATAATTTAAATCCTTAGCATTTGTATATTCAATGAGACTGCTATTAGTGTACAAATCTTGGCCTTCTTGTAATCACAGGAAGCCCAGTCTCGGTGTTAGTACAATCATTATAAAGAAATGTATGTGAAAACAAACAACCAGCGATTTCAGCCGGTTTAAGCCTTTGCTGCTTCTGTTTTCTATGTTACATAATGGAAAACAGCAGCAGCATCATAAAGTCACTCAAACCGGCTGAAATCGCTGGTGGAGGACGAAAATAACACAAACAACATTTCAGGTTAGCCATTTTTTTTCTGAAAATTGGTTTACTAGTTTAGTTAGAGGCCATAGAATTTTTCCACATACATTTCTTTATAATGATTGTACTAACACCGAGATTGGGCTTCCTGTGTTATAATCTACATGCACACAGAGGTATTCAAATATTCCCCAGTCTCTCTCGTTTGTAATAAGAACAGGAAGACCACAAATTACAAAACAAACAAGAATGTACATGTCGTCATACGAAGCAATGCAATTCTCCTTTATTTTTTCTCGATTATTAATCTGATAATTGTCAGGGCATATTTCCATTAGGTGAGCATTTATTAATATTTTTAAAATAATTTCACTTTATTATGTAAAATAGCTGTTCAAGTTTCCTGGCCAAGTGCCATTTCTTCATCTACTCTGTATAAAAGAACAATAAAATATCGACAGGCATTTGAAAGTATCATAAATGTGATATGTACTTCCAATTTCTTTAGTACTATAGGTCTTTTCCACATTCTCCACTCTCGTTCAGCGAGATAGCGAGAAGTTTTTTTCAATCTCCACTTCTCACGACTTGTATAGGCAAATGTCTTTAATTATAGTTCAGACCGGAGGGCAGGAAAAATTACCAGATTTTCGGGTTACGCGCCCGGCCACGCCCATTTTGGTGAGGCAACGCCCACTTTGACATCTGTGCGTAACTCGATGATTAACATCGTTGAAAACAAAGTCGAGTTAAGTAACTCGAACTCGACAAACTAATTCCGTAACTCGATTCTAAAAGTTGAAAAATACTTTTTCGAGTTACACTTTTTGGAATCGTTGTGGTTATTTTTAAGCCAATTATTGCTCTCATCTTGATTATACTTCCTCTTCATTTGTATATCAGTATTGCCGGCTCGAAAATTGGTTCTCGAAAATTCAAACAATCAAAAGAATATACACCGATTTCAAAAATCGTTGTCCCAGCAAGTCCTCGGTGCACAGTCCAAGACTGCAAAGGATGTTGGTAGTATTCTAATAATTAATATATTCATAGCATGTTTTGATTGCATGTTTTGATCCTATCTAGGGGCGGAACAGTAGCAAATGATAGAGGGGAGGGACCAATACCGAAAAAAAATCCGAAACAAAACGCACTAATAATTGTGGAAACAATTCCTGCATTGCATGCCATTATCACATACAAAATATTCGTGTCAAATCTAACATTTATGCACAGATTTTCAAAATAAGTTGTCGGGGGTAACAAGTGAAACTCTCCGCCAAATCTACTCCAAATAATCATGTTCTTGCCATGTCTGGTAGTTTCACAAATTCCTATACATTATATACTTGGATTTCTTTAGCGACTTCTGCAGAAAATCGTCGAAAAGAGCAAAGTCAGAAAAGAAAACACCGATCGGTTCACTCGCTGCTTCAATAAATGTCGCGCCATTGTTTATCCTAAATCGATCGACCCCAATCAGAAACGTAAAGTCAACAAGATGCTGCTCCCAATGCTGCTCCCAATGTTTTTCATCCTTTGCCGGCAGACGTTACAGTCTTCAGAATTTAAAAGTGCTACTTGTAGTTCCCTACTCGGGAATATAATTAACTCGGCAATACGGCCGGCCGGAAGAGGCAAAGCTCGATGGCTGCGAAAGAGTAGAGCAATAATTTGAAATTGGCTTAAAAAATAACCACAACAATTCCGAAAAGTGTAACTCGAAAAAGTATTTTTCAATTTTTAAAATCGAGTTACGGAATTATCGCGTAACTCGAAAATAAAGGTTCGAGTTACGTAACTCGACTTTGATTCAACGATGTTTATCATCGAGTTACGCACAGATGTCAAAGTGGGCGTTGCCTCACCAAAATGGGCGTGACCGGGCGCGTAACTTGAAAATCGCGTAACTCGAAAATCGTAACTCGAAAAATACCTTACATCTTCAGACCGCCATCTTGACGAATGCTATTGATCACGTGGTATCTACACAATTCGTGATTGGTTAGATTTGAGCGAGTAGTCGCTGCGAGCAATATCTGCGCATGTCTGTTTTTTATTTGAAATTCATTTGCATATCAAATGCAAGAAATGTTAACGTTATGTTGACACGGAACATTTGGTTGGCGATCTCGTTCTTCAAAGTTGTGTTCAACTACCGAAATACTGATAGCATAGCGGTAAGTGAATGGACTGTAAGATGCTAAGGTTGAGGGCTGAAGACTCGGTAGGGTCGATTCGTAAGATCTCATTTGCAATTTTTTAAAGGTTAGAATAGTCAATTCCTTAAATTTTAAGACTTTCTGACTTCTAGTGTGTGTCTAAAATCTCAAATGTGCACTGAAAGTAAAAACTCTCAAATGTGTGTATATGACTAGCTTGGCAAAAAAAACACCTGATGCAGGTCTTGAATTCAAAATTCAAAACCTGTCCCGGGTCTTCCCCCGAAATTCAAAACCTGCATTAAACAATGGAAATAGGGTGTGGTTAGTTTTTAAATTATATTTAAATAGGTCTTATTAACCTCCAAGCCTGGTCTCTTAAGACATTCTTTAAACCTGTCAAAGCCTAATCATAGAATATTTCCTTAGTACTAAACTACAGGAACTAGTGTAACTATCCACGTGATGGAAGCCTTTTGTGGATTATGAAAAATAAATGTAAACTAGATGGAATCAAATATTCGGCATTTCCATGCATTCAGGAGTGTGGTAAACAAACGTCCAAATCGATACGGGTAAGCATGCGCAATATCACCTGAACTGTGCAGTTATCTTTAGTGTGTATAATAAATTGAGAGCAAAGTCAGAGGACACAAAGAGGCAGCATTACACCCTCGATATTGCATCACCTTCATTGGCTGTCATATCAACGTACGTGCTATCAAGACACTGGTAATTGCCAGTAGACTGAACATCTTGCAGTTCCTCATATACACTTTCACCTGTGTCAACATGGCTCTGAGCTGAAATTGGCTTAGGACAACTGTACGTTGCACAGGAGTCAGGTTGAAGTGCTTCGTCAGTTTTGGACAACGATGGACTTTCATTTTGATCAGCTTGGCTTTGTAAAGGAACACTGTACGTACCATGTTGAACAACGGGTCGCTGTTGAGTATGGCCATAGGCATAGCTATAGTCGTCATCACTGGAGGTTCCCTCGAGGCCTTGAAGAGCAACTTCATTCTAATATTCAAACAAGGTATCATATTTAGGTCTTATTCACAGAGCTTGGTTAGTCTGTCCTTGATCGAGGTCTGTACCCGAAAGAAGTCAAGATTTCTCCCGAACAACGTACAAACCGAACAAGCTCGGTTGATAAGAGTTTTATTATATGACCTTTTTGCTAAGTTTAAGAAACTGAAAGTATGACTCTTTGGTTACTAGCTCATTTTACTCAACCGACTAACTTGTTTAATATGCAACCAGTCACTAAGCCCGTGACATGAAATGACCTCCCGAAAGTAGAAGTCCTAAAGCCACTATTATTGATACTTTTATATGGCAAAATGTCTCATGATCTTTATATCAGTATTTGAAAAAAATCACAAAACTGAGAATATATCTGAACAAGGACAAAATAGTATGAGATCATTAGTTACTGAAGCCGACAGCAATATTGGAGTTGCAGTTTACGGGCTACGCCCTCAGCTGACTGCAACTGATATACCCAATATTGCTACTGGCTAAAGGAACTATCTCGTATAATTACTGGTCAACTTTATAACCACCAAAATCACCAAAACCACCAAAATCATCCTAAGTTTGGTAAATAAAGATTATATTTATTATATATATATTAATATATATTATATATATTATTAAAGATTATTATTATTATTATTGCTGGGAGCGAAGCGAGCAGCAACACTATTCTTGGTGTGGGATTCCTGTGCGATTAATGACGTCTATTGACAAAATAGAAAAAAAATTCACCTTGGAATTTTGGATTTATGACCAATTTTTCTCAAAAAGCCATTTTTAAAAATCGTCTGATATCTCGAATTACTTGATCTAATTTGCAAAAAAATAATTACCGGTACAAATTTCAAGGCTTGTAGACAAATGGCTGCAAATTTCTCAGAAATCGGACAAGGTTTTGATGTAAAAGGACGCGATTGAAATGCATGCCCAACAAACAAATCAATAGGTACGGGCCACCTTAATCAATCCCAGATCAGCTAGATCAGCACACATTAGTGTATGCTGACACGTGATAACAATCTAAAATGTAAGGAACAGACAAATTGAGAAAATTATTTGGGACAACACCCATGTACATTCAATGTACATGCCCAATAAATATCATTGTTGTTGTTGTTGTAGGGATACGTTAAAATATATTTAAATAAAAAAAACATTACAATAACAAACGCGAATTTTAGAATACAAGCACAGGTATATTCACGGTCAACGTCGAATACTAAGAGTTTCCAGAATATTTTCGTTTATCTAGAGTAAAACAGGAATGCGCCGGATCCAGAATTTTTAATACCTTGAAATACTAACTTTAATGACACTTCGACTTCAACGCTTAGAAATTTTTTCCTCAGCCCCTAAGTCATGTACTAAGTAGCGAATTTTGGCGAAAAAATCTTTCGATAAAATGACTGAGAGATTCGAACTTTTGCACGGCTTAACTCACCTTTAGCCCGCTCTATACTACTGAGTCGTCGTCCGATGGAAATCTTTTTAACCAAAAAGCGTTTTGTCCGTTACAATGAAGTTCGTCAACATTACTGTGAATAGAATTGAATAGCAATTGTTTAAGATTTCCTTCTGGGATTTCGCTTGAGATTTTTTTCCAGCTGGAAACTGATTTTCTGTGATCATAATCTCCTTGATCATGATAACCAACGAAATGCATTAACTTTTTTCGAGATCAGATTCAACTACAGCAAGTGAAGAAGACATAAATCCGAACTTTCCGACGAAAAAGAAAGCTCTATCTTACGAAAACACCATCTGTTGTTACTAGATTTGTGGATGCCAAAATTGAACACATTTTTTTCTCCTGATCGAAAAAGCTGAACTGAATATTGGGAACCTGGAAATTATTTGAACTTTCTTTATGGCTAGCTAGTCGACTGCGGACTTGCTGTGGACTACCAAAGACTGAGATAATACTTCACGAATTTGCCTTCTATCCAATCAGGTCTTGACTCATTGGACTCAAACTGAAACTGTAAGTTTGCATTTTGTACCACGTGAGAGTGCTTTTTGATGTCGGACTATATTTCAAAATGATTTCGATAACATCAAAATTATGTCTAGAGAAAAGACCTGAAGGGTTTTTAGTTTTTTATCCGTTACAAAAAGTAAATTTTTCAAACAAACTTCGAAAGATTGTTGTTGTTTTTGCTTCAAAATTATTAGCAGATTATTTCGAAACAAAAGATCATTGTGATATGGTCTACTTTTATCTCTGAAAAGCGTTTACTTTTTATGGAAATAATTTATGTTTCATACTGATAATGTTATTCTTTTTAATAGTTGTTTTGAAGCAAACAGTACAAAAACTTCTTCGCTTAGTATTAATTCGAACTACTGTAGACGTTTCAAAATCGCCGAAATCGAGATTCAGAGAAGTAGATCGAAATTTCGATTCAACACTGATGTACGTGAAAACTTCATTTATGACGATCGAAGTGTTTTCAAAGTATTTATAGTTTCTTAAAACTTCCATATCTTTTACTCTTTAATTTATGTTATTAAAACAAGGAATTCGACAGTGGTTTGTTTTTAGCACCCCTGTCCGTACAAAATACAGACGTTAGATCCGATTGTTATAGAAATGCTTTTGGACAGAACGCGGAGCGTCGACCAACAGAATTCAGGATATAATCAAGCTGTGAAGCTGTGGGTTAAGTAGTTGTACCTCCTCGTAAAATGTCTTCTAATTGGATTGATAAAACAAAAGAAGCTATGATTTTAAAATTGTTGTCATTGCCGTTTTCATTTTTTAGATTCTCGGGCGGCCCAACAATTGGATGACATCTTTCGAGAAGTGCAGGTCGCCCCCCACCTGTGTCTTTCGAGATGCAGCTGTTCATCTATAGTTAAAACTAACAGGAACAAAAACAAACTTGTAACCGGGTATTGCACAAGCCATTGGACGGCGATGAAGTCAAAGGTACACGATACCAGCTAAAAATGTTTACATGCAGAAATGTATTTACGTACAAAGGTGAATTCATTTCAGAGTTCGACTTACTCAGCGAGACGAAATATCGTCTAGTTCTCGTTCTTGCCGGTAAGTACGTATCAAGGAATTTCTTTTCAATTCATTTGTTTTTGAAAAACTACTAATAGTTTAATTTGCAACTTGTCTCGCAATGGTGCCTTGCAAAACAAGTTTCACGAACCACTACAGTGTGTAGCATACCCTGCATCGTGCAAACATTACAACAACCTTGCAAAGGTTCGCCATTGCCAAACAAGTTGCAGAAAAAATTACATCGTGTAGCAGCACCTTTTGGAATGGATGAATGAAAAGATTTAATACCATGCTGATTATGCATGAATCGTATACATTAATTGATAAATACATGGACTCATGAATGAAAGGACTAAAAGTAATTCAATGAAATGAAGTGAGTGAATGAAAGCATTCGAAAGCGAAATGAATGATCTAAATCACGAAGAATGAACTGCATTGAAATGAGTGTCTTTATATAGACTCCACGATAATTTTCGAAACACAACTTTTTTTAAATTTTCAGAACACCACTCTCGTTTCCAAAATGTCTTTCATCAATAACGAAGCGACAAGTTTCTATGGCAACAGCACAGCTCAATATTGGTTTTTGTTTTTGAAGGGCGTGGTCGATAACACGTGGCAGGACGTGACAAACAGTGTTTTCCATCCAGTAATCATTAGTTCAGCCATAGTGCTTGGAGTTGTGTTATTCCTAGTTTTATTAGTTGTGGTTGTGTACAGAGCGTGGCAATCTGTAAGCTACGAGGAAATCAGCAACGTGTATGAAATGGTCATTTCCTTTCTGTCAGCGGGGTTTGCATTTTGCACTCTGCTTCTCCACTTGACATGGTTCGCGGGACAAGTACTTGGCAGTGTTTGTGATATTTTGAGCCAGAAATAACATTAGCAATCCCTACAGCAGTTGAATAGAATCCAGACGAGACTATAGGCGGGAATAACTAAGCCTACGCGCGCTCTGATTAGGTGATAGCGTGTTTATATGAGGCTATGTATACACGATTGTGACGTCAGGATCTTTAGTTAGAGCAAAGTTGATAATTAGATTTACAAAATGCATGGTTTAAAATGTAAAAAATACAATAATGAGCAACTTTTAACAAATATTTGTTTCAGAATAAATTGATGAAGTGAAAGCAAACTTGATTCTCCTTTGATTTCTTTTTTTAGGCAAAACCCTGAAAACTCATGATCAGTGCCGATCATTACAATCAATCGCAAATAATGTTTTTCCGTGTTTAATTTGAACCTAATACTTTAGAACCAAAAAAGAAAACACCAAAACCGCACTGCTGATAAAAAGAGAAAATGTTCATCGAAGTAACAATATTTGTTACATGGAGCAACAACATTTGTATTGGAGACCTTAAGATTGACGTTTACGGTAAACGGCAACCGCCAAACGACAAACTTTAGCCGTCTGTCCTCAGCCGTTTTTTCACTAAAGTGAAAATATTTGTATTTTCTGTTGCTAAGAGATTTGCTCTTTATTCGCTTGTTGGATTGATTTAAGGATTAGAGTAAAATTCCGCATTCCGCACTAAAGCTTGTTGGATAGATAGATATAGATAGATAGATATGTGTTTATTCAATTGCTTTTGCAGTATGAACTGGATTACAGCAAAGGGGTCAATACATTAATACCATACAATAATTACGAATGACAATACTTCTCATACAACTAATATACATATTGGTCCTACATAATAAATAATATAATGATATTTTATTTAATTAAATTACTGATATTTAATAGTGACAAAGGCTCTGAAGCGATTGGTTTTTGGCATAGGACAATGAAATCTGGAGGACTCAAATCTAAGATTATACCCGTGAGGGTGTCCTGTGTGTTTACTGATTAATTACCTGACAGGTTCCTGGGATTCACTTAGAAACTTCCTACTTCCTTGGAGAGTTTATAGGAACCTCAAGCTTGCATGGGTAGACGCAATAGTTTTCTCCGGCGCTTTTAGTTTTGACTTTAGTCCTTACTTTTTAAGCTGTTAACTGAGCATCTATCATGAATAAGGTTTGGAATTTGAAGGCTTGGAGATGCAAATTGCCAGAGTATTTAGGGAAGGTACGTTATTGGAGCCGGGGAGGGCTGGGGCCTCAGAGGAATGGTTATTAGTCAAATTTGTAGACTCAAGTGAAGGACTACGTCTTTTAATAGGCTAAGCAATGGGACGACCATCCCCTTTAACACAAATTTCGGAATTAGTCTATTGTAATTGATCCAATTTTTTGTGCCCATTATTTTACATCTAAAAACTCTCGACTTTAATATTTTAAGGTTGGTGCCTACTAAAGCGAAGGTAATTTTCAAAGAACCCATCATAGGCAGCTAGAATTCCAAAAAAGAAGTTGGGGGTCACCATGCATTTTAATGAGTTACACGTCATCAAATGTTGCAAAATCTGCATATTCTAGAGGCCCAAAGCCGAAAAAATTATTAATGCTCCATATTTTGGAAAAATGTCAAACTTTTTTTACTAAAACGTTTAAAACGCATTTCTATCATTTGCCAATGCCATATATGAAATATGAAAACAAGGAATATCAAATTTTTTCAATAAGGTTATAGTAGTTTTGTGATCAAGTTTCAATTTTAAATTTATGAAAATTTTATAGAATTGTAGGTTATTCGCCACTTTACAGTTTACAAAAATAAAAAAGAGTGGTATCCGTTCGATTTAAAAAGTTATTTGCCGATCAACGCACGAAATCTAATCAGAATTTGCAAAAATGATCAAAAATTCCCTAGACCTCCCCGGAGAGTAGAGAGATTTTCAACGCATTGTGGCATATGGACATTTTCAAGATGGCGACCAAAACAAATCGTTTCTGGTAGAAATGGTAGTCAAAACAGACGTTGTAATTCAGATTTTGTTCATCAACTGAATAGAAGCTAAATGGTTTTCCTTTAATTCTGTAAGGTTTTTTTTCAAAAAGTCGTAAAAACGGCCTTGTATTTTACGATCGCTTTACTGACGAAAATTCGATGTTTTTACATGCGCAGAAAGCAGTGCGCGCTGACAAAAGTAGGCACCAACCTTAAGCTAGAAAACCTATTTTTGTTGTAAAATCATTGGCTAATATGTCACATGTCTATCGGTTGGTATTTTGCCATCTGTAGTACACTGAATAAAAATAGGCTCTAATGCTATTGCTTTGATGGAGTACAAAAGTGTAGTTTTGTTTTGGGTTTGCAATTGAGTTTTTGTGTTTCTTGTTAGAGATCCGTGGTTGCCAGATTAAGAACAAAATTATGCCTAAAACGACAGTAAAAAAGCACCAGTAAATTCCTCCGAGTAAAATTATCGTGTTTTTCACCTTACTCAGAAGTGGCTCTACAGAAGTTCCTTTCTGAAGTCGGCCATGTTCTCTACACATCGTTTGAGAGCCTTAGAAATACACTAGTACCCAGTACCCCCAACTATGCCTCCCCTCCAACTCAGGGTTGGGATATTGCATGCAATACTAGCTATTTAACTCCTCGGAGAACCAAAGGAATCAAGGTACATTCATTCAGTCAAATTTATAGTTTGAATGACTAAAGTAAAATTTATGATTGTAAATACCTTATGCATAAATATTTTTTTATTTAGCATATAACAATATCCAGCATAAGCACAATTATCAGTATATATTATATATATATTTCTTTCTTAGTTTTTCAATATACTCTTACAGAATAAATAATGATATAAGTTGTAAAATGAGTCCAACTGGCCATCTCAGTGACAACATCAAATCATCAATTCGTGATGACGTCACGGTTAAAATGTAATCTAGAATAACACGGCGTCATTGACCATGTTATGATTTCACAGCTGAAATAAATCTCATTTAGATATGTGAAGTGTACTTAGAGTATGAAAAGTTCTTGGTCGCTAACTATATTGTTGACTATATGATGTAGTTTGAGCTCCCTGTTTGAATTATTGTTTGTTCTTGTTGAGTGTGGAACGTGACGTCGTCACTAGGATTTTCGTGGTTCCAGACGATGCGAGAGTTGTGTTAACGTTCTTTGGTTGTCGTTAACACGAAGGTTTCTGAAAAATGGTACAAAACGTCGAGTAAGTCATGGTCCTTTGGGTGGTGTTGGAGCCAAATGACAGAAATTACAGTAATCTTATATAAAAATTTACCGAATGTAAGACGATATTTCTGTGGTGTTCTTGACTGGAGGTGGAGCCTCAGCTTTTAATAAAGAGAACAAACAAGATATAATGATCGCTAGGATCTTGTACGGAGGTAGGGGGAGCTGTCGTCTCAAATGCTCTCTTACTGCAAACGAAATGTCACTGAATAGCCGTATCTTGGTGAATCCTTCAGAAGTGACAAACCCGATCACCGTGAAGTGATTTTGTTTGTTTGTTTGTTTTCCTTTGGTTGTAGACAAAAATTACTTAGGTACCAGACACAAAACTGGTACCCCAAATGTCCACTGAACCTTAACCATTAACTGTTAAAAAAGCGTTAAAAGAGTTCATTGTAACAATACTCACCAAAGGGCTCACTACGACAGTACTCTATTAGCTGCAGTGTTGATGTAATCATTCGCTGTAACATTAGAAGAGGCTCTCATGGGGTTAACCGTAATAGCCACCACCCCATTGAGACCCTCTTAGAACAGTTTTACTTGATATTAAAGCTTGGCTTTAAAATGTATACTCCCCATAAAATCAAAAAATAAATAAAAATAAAACACGAAAATAAATTTGGATTCAAGGTATAGAGGTGAAAGTTGAAGTGTAGTTTGGGGGATAGATAAATAGATTGTTTGAAGATCTTTGAAATACACGATTCCAAAGTATGAAATGTCTAGGCTTAGAATTGACAAATATTACAAGTCCTCAAAGTTGTGTCGTTTACCTTCAAAACGTGTCTCGGGGAATTTCTCATGATCACATTTTATAGAAAATAGCGTGAAGAAAAGTCATCTTGCTATCAAAAAGCTGTTTGTCCACTTTTAATTATTGTCAGTGACGACTATTTTAGAGGGAGAAAACATTTCCTTTATTTCTTAACATATCTTGCTGGTTATCGACAATGTTTTATTAATATTTTGCAACCAAAATGACAACATATTGGTTGCAGATAAAATAGCTTTGAGGACGTATGAAATTGTCAATTTTTATCTTGGACATTTCAAACTTTGGAATCCTGTATTTCAGTTAGTAAATCTTATAAAATGAGAATAAGCAATTTTTCTTCATGTGCACTTTGGGATAAATAAGAAACTTTGAAGAAACAGAGGTTGGGATTTCTGCAGTATTAAACTATATGTTACCACTTTTTCAAAATTGATGAGATCTTCATAGTAAGTTTTGTTTCCTACGTGAATGAACGTCATGTCTACAAACAGAAAAATACCTTTAAGATCGATATTTTCTTTAACAGTTTTCTCACTAAAAACTGATTTTTTTATGAATAGTGTAATTATGCAGGTATAATTCCCACTGCTGTGTTCACATTACCTTTCATCAATATTGCCATGAATGGAACAATTGGGGGTTTCATCTTCCCTAAAGGAAAATTGAACATAAACTATATTATTAAAATAGGTAATGCTATAACATTCTCTTTCCCTCTTAAGGTGACTGGCTACTATTGGAAAAAATAATGAAAAATCGTTTAAACCACAATTTTCTGGAGGGAAATTTAATGCTGATCCCAAAAACGAAAAGAAAAAAGGGGTGTCCCGCAGTCGTTTTCGAGATAATCAGCATTGAATGAATGCCTATCTCCGAATTTTTTAGGCGAAAATCGCTCAACCGGAATTGAATAGGAAAGAAATCTACAACTCACGAAATAACATTTCTACAACTACTACAATTGCACAAATATTAGATTATGTCGTATTCTTCGTAGTGGTGTGGATAATTTTGATGTGACAACGAAAAACTACCTTCCTTTTAGATATTTTGTTCGTCTGGTCTGAACAAAAATTATCGTAAGTTCGAACAAATTTTTCTACAAAAATCCATTTATTCATAGGGTAGAATAATGAACTTTTTTTCAAAATTTGATATGAGTTAGATTTTTACATACGTTTTCAATTAAGCGAATAAAAATTATATGGTCCCGTGCAAAATTAGCTTGTTTCATGCCCATGAAGTTGCTAAAAAGGCCAAAAAATGCCTTCCGGAAGTGCCGCCATCTTGAAAATGACGTGACAGCGCGAGCTCTATTCAAATTTTGTTGACGAAAACAAGCGCGCGCTCACTGTTTTTTCGTAAAAAGAAAACATTTTTGCTTATTTTTCTAATCATTTTGCTTGTTAAATTCATTGAGAACTATTTTAAAACTAAATTTTGTCAACAAACTTTAGTTTCCCAGCGTTAGTGGCCATTCGCTAGAATCTCCGCGCGCTATGACGTCCTGCGCGCGAATGTGCGCAGTAGGCTAAAATATCTATGGTAGCCAGTCACCTTAAGTCTTAAGATGTTACATACTTGGCCAGTGTTGTTTGGACGAAAAGATGTGAATGAAAAAGGGTATGATCGAAACATATCAGTAAACACCGCATATAATCACCTCTCGTGGAAAACTACTCTTCACAGTAAACACCTCTAGTTAGTAAGGTCAATTAGTATATTATTGGTACATAAATCCATACAAATCTTACCAATAGCCAGCCTGTATACACGATGGTTTCGTGAAGGGTCCTGAATCAAACAAGAAAAAAAGCAGTTGGATGACCTTGGTCAGTTTGAAGCCAAGTAACCATCCATGCATGTACCAAATGTAATTTAAGACTGCTAGCGTGATTTAAAGCAACGTAGCAGCGCGTTAGAGAAAACCGAATTGTAAAATATAAACTGAAGACAGCACATAGCCACAAAGCAATGCATATGAACCAGGTACACATTTGTGGATTGCTTACCAGTGAAGCCTCGAACTCTTCGTACAACATACGGAACTTACTGGGTAGTTTCTTGAAAACAAACCCAAAAATGGAAAGAAAAGAGATAAAAAAACAAATTAATGGAGCAAAGAAATTCGTCAATGCAAGGCATCCCTTACGTAACGACCTACAAAAAAGAAGGGAAGGGAAGAGAAGAGAAGAGAAGAAAAGGGAAGGGAAGGACAAAGTAACATTCAAACATCGATGCTTATAAGGTTTGACTTTAAGGTGTTTCAAAGTAGTTGTTGACGCGCTACACCTCTCATTTTAAATTCGCGATTTAATGGACTTCTTCTCGTCGGATCAAAATATCCTTTGGACCAATTATCAAGCAAAGATTGAATATTTGAATGATAGTAATTTTAAGTCAATCTGTGTTTTTACAGCAAAGATAATCAATGATCGTTTAAATCAGTCTTTCTAAAATATCTCCCGTTTACGATGAGCTTTTGAAAAACGAAAACATAGGCCTAAAACTTCACATTCATGCACACATACTTATAGTAAAATCAGACAGTTTAAACAGAGCGATTTTGAGTACTAGACGCAAACATTTTTTATGCGTATTTTGCGTCGCAAAAACTAAGGTATAGCTTGTCATGCAGAAAAGAAATACTCGGCGCTCAAACATATGCGCCAAAATACTGAAAACACGTTGCTATATTGTTGTTCTTTCTCTCTGGTAAATTGCACTGGTTTAAGTGTTCATTTGGCGGAGTTATGATTTTTCTTCTGATAGTATATGGGATTCACTAGCTGCGACAATTTTAACTTTCAAGCGGCGTAAGAGATATCTCTTCAAGTCATCACTGTTTAGAGCCCAAAATCACGGCTATACTTACTCAAAGTATCATAAAACACGCAGCAGAAATTTATTAAATTTGATATGTAAAGCAACATTTTTAAATTTCACTTGAATACAGTGCTTCAAACGCGCCGGAGTAGAATCAAATTCGTGTGTACAAATGCATGACGATGGCGTGATGCTTGCTAATTATGTCACGGTACATTCCTTCGCGCCCGTGTTACGACGCATTTGCATATAGTGCCTTTACACTTCATTTCGATGCAATGCCTGCAACTAAAAGTTCGAGAAGTAAGAAAAACCGTAGACTTGCTGCACGTTTGGCAAGAGAAAAAAGATGGAGGAGCCGCAACTAATTTTTCCAATTTCGAGTTTTGTGTGATCCTAGTTCAAATAAAACCGCGGTATGCAAATGCGTCGTAACACGGGTGCGAAGGAATGTAGCGTGATATAATCAGCAAGCATCACGCCATCGTCATGCATTTGTACACACGGGTTTGATTCTACTCCGGCGCGTTTGAAGCACTGTATTCAAGTGAAATTTAAAAATGTTGCTTTACATATCAAATTTAATAAATTTCTGCTGCGTGTTTTATGATACTTTGAGTAAATATTCCGTGATTTTGGGCTCTAAACAGTGATGACTTGAAGAGATATCTCTTACGCCGCTTGAAAGTTAAAATTGTTGCAGCTAGTGAATCCCATATACTATCAGAAGAAAAATCATAACTCCGCCAAATGAACACTTAAACCAGTGCAATTTACCAGAGAGAAAGAACAACAATATAGCAACGTGTTTTCAGTATTTTGGCGCATATATTTGAGCGCCGAGTATTTCTTTTCTGCATGACAAGCTATACCTTAGTTTTTGCGACGCAAAATACGCATAAAAAATGTTTGCGTCTAGTACTCAAAATCGCTCTGTTTAAACTGTCTGATTTTACTATAAGTATGTGTGCATGAATGTGAAGTTTTAGGCCTATGTTTTCGTTTTTCAAAAGCTCATCGTAAACGGGAGATATTTTAGAAAGACTGATTTAAACGATCATTGATTATCTTTGCTGTAAAAACACAGATTGACTTAAAATTACTATCATTCAAATATTCAATCTTTGCTTGATAATTGGTCCAAAGGATATTTTGATCCGACGAAAAGAAGTCCATTAAATCGCGAATTTAAAATGAGAGGTGTAGCGCGTCAACAACTACTTTGAAACACCTTAAGGGATTTGTGATGTTTGTCAACTTTGGGAATAGTATTAAAGATTAAAGATATTTGAAACTAATGATCATCGATGGACAAATGGCAAATATGTAGCATCAATAGAGACCTCCCACTTCTTGTACATCGCTAAGTGCATACCTCCCAAGTCTGTGATAGACGGCTGACTGCCACGTTATTCAGACCCATGATAATGGCAAAGAAAGCATTCCAATTCCTGTACTTTTTACAGCTAGGGAAAAATATAAGCAATATTCAGAATTCCTGCTTGGCCATATTCTTGTTGTTTCTTTGCAATGAATCTTGTTGAAGTTCGGGAAAATGGACATTAATAAAAGCACTGATGTAGAATCTCTTGGAACCAGGACCAAAAATAAAGCGTGCGTAACTTAGGAGTCTTCTTGTAAAGTCGTACTCAACAAGCGCCTTTATTGAAAACTATAAGATAAAACTCGAAAGGGGCCAGGGTGACCGTTTTAAGAAAGGGAAAATAATTAATTTTAAATCCTCGAAAATACATATCCAATTTTTAGATTTACGAGTACTCGTAATTGGCGCGCGCATGCGTTTTTTTTGAAGCGAAGGCCAGAACAGTCTTTTTAGCCTGTTATTAATTTGCGTCTCGGTGCAATGTATTGTGGGTTGTACGTTGATAAAGTGAGTAATTGTAGCATTATTTTATTTAAGGTTAGAATGCATGATTAAGTGTTTGGAACAATTCCACCGAGAGGCAACGTTTTCACATATGTACTGTCTTCTGTCTGTCTATTAATTTACTGCTGTCTATATGACTCACTGTGTTGCAACCTTGATAAACTTCTTCAAAAGATGCACACGTTTGCTAAGTTGGTTAGTCAAGCAGACCTCCGTGATCACCCAGAAGTGAACCTTGAAATAATCAGTTGAATGATAGTATAAACAAAACAAAAACTCAAATTAAGAATAGAAATATTCTAATAAGAGCTATTGTAGGACGTCTACCTTTACTGTATTTCCCCTTTCGAAAACAATTAACAAATTTACAAAGAAAGGCTATCCACCTATTTACCTCGTTAAATCGCCTTAGGAAAATATCCAAGTTGGATGTTATTTTGTCAAACTTTTGGCGATCAAAGTTGTAATAAATCAACTCGTACTGGAAAGAGAAACAGAGACATTGTATAGGGGAGTGTATTTTACTATAGGTGCTCCAATATGCGCTATTTTAGCTAGTTTTAGAAAACAATATGGAAAATTGTATTGAGTAATTAGTGACATGGTTTTGTGAACAGATCGGCTAATGACAACACCCTTTGAATGTCATTGCAATGTCGATATCAAGTGACATTCTCATGACACTGTCTTAAGGTGGCTCGTTTTTTATTGACAATGCTTCCGTTTTTCACTTCACGAGCTGAGAAACTTACTTTTGACCAACCAAAACAGTTTTTACACCAGTAACTGGACTTGAATCAAAGTTTTGATACTTCGATTTGTGTTGCCATAGCGACGGTAAACAAAGATGGCTAAAATCAATTTTTCTGTAAAATCTCTCGAAATAGAGCAGTTCTAGACAAGGGACTACATGGGCAATAAACTACACACTAAGGCAAAGAATAAAGGCACAATTCAAAAAAATTTACCAAGCCATTTTTGAATAAATTACAAACAATTCAAAAAATGAAATTTATAGATTAGCTTAGTAATTATTGATGTTTACCTTAGTCTAATCACAATGATTTTTCTGTCAGTAGATAAACTGAAGTCAAGGTTTTGTTTTTGTCAGTTTCAGTGTAAATGGCGATACCATGGCAACGGTATAAAATTGAGGCTGAAATCAGTTTTTCTGAAGTATCTCTTGATTTCAAAGAATTCCAGGCACCCAAATACTATGTAACAAAGTACATACCAAGGCAAAGTAGATAACATACAATTAAAACTCTTTGATTGAAGTGATTTGGAATAAAGGACCGGAAATGGGCAAATTTGCTTTATTTATTTTTTCGCGTTTTATTCGAAAACGGCTTGGTAAAAATTTTTTGGATTCAACCTTTCTTTTTAAATTTTATTATGTAATTTATTGCCCATATAATCCCTTGTCTAGAGCTGCTCGAGTTCGGAAGATATTTTAGAAGATTTGATTTCAGCCATCTTCGTTTACCGTCGCTATGGCAACACAAATGGAAGTGAAATACACAAAAATATAAACTTTGACTTAAGTCCAATAACTAGTGTAAAAACCGTTTTGGTTGGTCAAGAGTAAGTTGCTCAATTCATGGAATTAAAAACGGAAGCACTGTCAATAAAAAACTATATCGAGCCACCTTAAAGTGCTACAATTAGGAAAAAAACGCCGAAATTAAATTTAGCTGAAACGACTTCAAGGTCTAATAATCACTATTTAAAATCTTTTCTCGATATTCCAAAGGGAAGTACTATATTTTTTATGAATCTTTAGAGGTGTCAGTGACGTCATTTAATTTACTCAACCACGGCTTCGCTCCATACATTTCCTTGTATATTGTTCATCGAAATATCTCAATGTACATGTTCTACATTGAAAAACACTGGACAGAAAATCAATCAACAAACAATGCAAGAAAACCCTTTCACACAAACTATTAGTGTAAAAGAAATAAAATAAACCAAGCCAACTAAATACAAAGACATGTATGGAGTGAAGCCGTGAGTTGAGTAAATAACGTCACTGACACTAAAACTATAGTACACTAAAAAATATAGTACTTCCCTTTGGAATACCGAAAAAAGATTTTACCTACATATTAGTGGATCCTTGAAGAGCTATTTCAGCTAAATTTGATTTCGACGTTTTTTCATAATTGTCGGTAGCACTTTAAGTGTATGAGTAAAAGCTATGTCAGCGCAGATTCGATATATTTCGCATAAAGTAAGGAAAACGTTTAAATAAACTATAAATTGTATATAATGGCGAATGCAAGTAGTTAACATCAACTGAGTTGACAACGCGTTTGGGAGCATGCGCAGTACTCTTACAGTCGAATTCATAATGTAGATAAATAATAAATAATTCAATGTAGATAAAATGGTGCAATACTCACAATATTGATGTTGGAAAACAGTTCGTAGTCATATTCAGTCAGATAGTACGCAATCTCTCTTGAACTAAACATTTCCAATGTTGAAAATGTCCCATTTTCTGGTCCCTCTTGCTCGGGAAGTGGAGTCTGCAGTGTTCATACAGTACCGTGTTAACTGATGCATTTGACGAGCTTCCTATACCTTTCTATACTCAGAGGACATCAACTGGTAGCAGGGCTGAGAGTTACTGATGATATAGCATAGCTATATAAGGAAGTACAGTCACACCTAGCAACCACTGTTTGTTTAATGTCCTGCTGTTGATTGTCTAAAACTAACCAGTTAACTAATACTTTTAATCAAGTGTTTGTGTCTTACCAAAGAGTCCAGATGTTCCACTGGTGCTATGAATAGTCGTCCATTGACACTTAATCTTGTCAGCACTGACATATCATCAGGTTTGAAGGGAACAATTTCTGGCCAATTAGAAATAATCATTAATAAGAGAGTATATAACTAGGAGACTGGAACATCACGTGATGTGACAGCCTATCATTAGAACTTCCTTTCGACGGCCAACCACTTGCTCGCACTGAAACGTTTTAGATTTGTCAGTTGAATATGCATTCAATCCAAGAATGTGCGTTCGCACTGGTTTATAAAGTTAGCTCAAATGTAAGGCAAACATTTGGCTGCTGAAGGAGTCTTCTAATGACTATTTGAAAGACACGTCTATAATTTCATCCTGCAGCGATCATCATGTCTACTGATGCATTTGATGAGCTTCCTATACCTTTCTATACTCAGGCAGATGACGAGGCAGCATGACCGAGTGGTGGTCAGAGCGAATTGGTCTCGCAATCTGGCGGTCCCAGGTTCGATTCCCGCTCTGGCCACTAGCTGAGACTGAATTTGTTCCGATTTTGATTAGTTAAAATCCAGTAATCCTGTAACATATCAGAACTGTTGTCCTGTCATCAACCAACACGCTCCCTCAGATCTGAGAAGAAGCACCTGCTCAAGCCACCAAATAAACTAAAAACACTAACTTATGGAGAAAGATCGTTTTCAGCTTCAGCCCCAAAACTGTGGAACTCATTACCTGAATCAGTAAAGTCTGCAGAGACACTCGCAAGTTTTAAAAGTTTACTAAAGACTCATTTATTAAGGAACATTATTTATCTTAAACCTTTTATTTATTTATTTTCGTGTTTTCACAATCACAAGCCAAGCGCATTGAGACATAGTATGATGCGCTATATAAGAACGAACTATTATTATTATTATTATATTATTATTATAAATTATATATATATATATATTATATATATATATATATATATTATTATTATTATTATTATTATCCTTATTTCATGAGTTGAAAACACTACTTACCACTGTCTGACTTCACCTCGCAAAGAACACAGTCATGGCCAAAATGAATACGTTCCTCTGCTGTTTCAATGATCTTTTGAGCCGTGTCGCCATACTTAAGCCTCATTGTTGTGTATGTGTGATCAGCACAAAAGACTTTAAAAATCACTGCAGTATTGAGATGAAAGAAGTTTAACATTTGTTACCATACACAAAGGGAGAAAGGAAAGTAGTGATCGTAGTGTTCACCCAAGTTTCAAGTTCTCTACTTTGGCCCAGGTGAGGTTATTTAGTTATTTTTTAATTTTGCTTTGTCTACATGTTAAGTCTGCAACACTCATAAGTTTGAATTCATGTTAAGGTGTTTCAAAGTAGTTGTTGACGCGCTACACCTCTCATTTTAAATTCGCGATTTCATGGACTTCTTCTCGTCGGATCAAAATATCCTTTGGACAAATTATCAAGCAAAGATTGAATTTTTGAATGATAGTAATTTTAAGTCAATCTGTGTTTTTACAGCAAAGATAATCAATGATCGTTTAAATCAGTCTTTCTAAAATATCTCCCGTTTACGATGAGCTTTTGAAAAACGAAAACATAGGCCTAAAACTTCACATTCATGCACACATACTTATAGTAAAATCAGACAGTTTAAACAGAGCGATTTTGAGTACTAGACGCAAACATTTTTTATGCGTATTTTGCGTCGCAAAAACTAAGGTATAGCTTGTCATGCAGAAAAGAAATACTCGGCGCTCAAACATATGCGCCAAAATACTGAAAACACGTTGCTATATTGTTGTTCTTTCTCTCTGGTAAATTGCACTGGTTTAAGTGTTCATTTGGCGGAGTTATGATTTTTCTTCTGATAGTATATGGGATTCACTAGCTGCGACAATTTTAACTTTCAAGCGGCGTAAGAGATATCTCTTCAAGTCATCACTGTTTAGAGCCCAAAATCACGGCTATACTTACTCAAAGTATCATAAAACACGCAGCAGAAATTTATTAAATTTGATATGTAAAGCAACATTTTTAAATTTCACTTGAATACAGTGCTTCAAACGCGCCGGAGTAGAATCAAACCCGTGTGTACAAATGCATGACGATGGCGTGATGCTTGCTGATTATGTCACGCTACATTCCTTCGCACCCGTGTTACGATGCATTTGCATACCGCGGTTTTATTTGAACTAGGATCACACAAAACTCGAAATTGGAAAAATTAGTTGCGGCTCCTCCATCTTTTTTCTCTTGCCAAACGTGCAGCAAGTCTACGGTTTTTCTTACTTCTCGAACTTTTAGTTGCAGGCATTGCATCGAAATGAAGTGTAAAGGCACTATATGCAAATGCGTCGTAACACGGGCGCGAAGGAATGTACCGTGACATAATTAGCAAGCATCACGCCATCGTCATGCATTTGTACACACGAATTTGATTCTACTCCGGCGCGTTTGAAGCACTGTATTCAAGTGAAATTTAAAAATGTTGCTTTACATATCAAATTTAATAAATTTCTGCTGCGTGTTTTATGATACTTTGAGTAAGTATAGCCGTGATTTTGGGCTCTAAACAGTGATGACTTGAAGAGATATCTCTTACGCCGCTTGAAAGTTAAAATTGTCGCAGCTAGTGAATCCCATATACTATCAGAAGAAAAATCATAACTCCGCCAAATGAACACTTAAACCAGTGCAATTTACCAGAGAGAAAGAACAACAATATAGCAACGTGTTTTCAGTATTTTGGCGCATATGTTTGAGCGCCGAGTATTTCTTTTCTGCATGACAAGCTATACCTTAGTTTTTGCGACGCAAAATACGCATAAAAAATGTTTGCGTCTAGTACTCAAAATCGCTCTGTTTAAACTGTCTGATTTTACTATAAGTATGTGTGCATGAATGTGAAGTTTTAGGCCTATGTTTTCGTTTTTCAAAAGCTCATCGTAAACGGGAGATATTTTAGAAAGACTGATTTAAACGATCATTGATTATCTTTGCTGTAAAAACACAGATTGACTTAAAATTACTATCATTCAAAAATTCAATCTTTGCTTGATAATTTGTCCAAAGGATATTTTGATCCGACGAGAAGAAGTCCATGAAATCGCGAATTTAAAATGAGAGGTGTAGCGCGTCAACAACTACTTTGAAACACCTTAAACAATATCGTACCGTAGTCGTCGCGTTTGACTGGGGCCACAACAGTTTTCTTGTGCCGTTCGACAGTCTCAGGAGCGTTCCATGTACGAAAACTCATACTGAACGACAGTGAACGACGCTGCTTCGAAAGAATATAAATGTTAATAACAAATAGAAGATAGAAATGAATGAAAAGGAAAAAGAGCAAGCAAAAAGGAAAGAGAGAAAGTAAAAGGAAAGAAAGCAAAAGAAATTGAAATTAAGCAAAAGAAAAAAGAAAGAGAATTAAAGAATGGGATATAAACAGGTTGGAGGAACCTGAAGAAAAGAAACATATGTTTGAGACGATTGTTTGTTTGTGTATTTCATTCACGCAAGAAAATGAAAAAAAGGAAGGAGGAAAAGGATAACTGAATGATATCGATGGTTATAAACAATATATACAACATATACAATAGAAGCATTATGATTACTTGTGTTGAAGGCACTGGTACTTCTGTCTCCACGTTCCTACACAGACAGTAAAATACAGATAAGGTTACGAGAAATTGCCCAAAATGCTATCATTTCTAATAATTTTTGTAAGAGAACACAAATATTAAATAATGACAACATTTAGTGGGAACTCTGGTATTTATATGAAAACGTTGATTATGTAATATCTGTAACGAATTCTGGGAACTCCAGGAAGGTAATTAGCCACTTTAGAAACGAGCGGAGGACTGGGAACGAGTTTTTAGAATTAATCTAATTAAGAAATGAACCCCATCACAAGAAAGAGCATATCGTAAATATTGAGTTTCAGGATTTTGATAGGGTTTGGATTATTATCCAATGATTTGCAGGTATTTAAAAATTGCAAAAATTACAAAGAAATGTATGTTTACTAGGGACAGGTGTCCCTAGTAAACATACATTTCTTTGTAATTTTTACAGTTTTTGAATGTCTGCAGATCATTTAATACTTATACAAACTTTGTCAAAATCATGAAACTTAATATTTACGATATGCTCTTTCTTGTGATGGGGTTCATTTCTTAATTAGATTAATTCTAAAAACTCGTTCCCAGTCCTCCACTCGTTTCTAAAGTGGCTAATTAGGGGGTCGCTCTACTTGAACCGTTCACCACAGTATCAAGTATCGCGAAGAAAAAATGATTGTAACAGGACTGAGTGGAGTCGATTCAATGACTGCGTAGCGGAGTCCAGTTTGTTTATTCCGATTTCCGAGTTTGATTACAGGCAAAGTAGGATCCTCTCGACCAATAGCATTCGAGGAAATTGTAATAGTTATGATTATATCAAAAATACTTTATCTTACTGTTCTTTCTTCTTGTAGATTGCCTTGCTTATTGCTTGCAGTTCGTCATGTAGTGCATCAGCTTCAAGTGCAGACATTAAATCCTATGTGATGTAGCGTTAAATAAATGTAAAATCATGTTTGCAAACTCATGTATGAGTCTGTCTGTATATATTGCTTAAGTTATGTCACTACTGAAAACCACACACGCCTTTATGGGCAAGTCATCCCCACGTGCCTAGCCCCCAAGGAAAGGGAAAAGAGATAGGGCGAGGCATTTTGTATCAGCGCAATTCAACCCCTCTCCCCCCCCCCCCCCCCCCCGCTGTACCACAGGTACCCAAGTTAAAGTGCTACTTTGATCAAAAATCGGTGAAATTCTATTTCGCAGAAACTTTGTGAAATAAATCTTCAAGGGTCTATTGATCACCAGTTGAAATATCTTTTTGGTATTCAAAAGGGAAGGACTACATTTTTAGCGTTCTTTTTAGGTGCCAGTGACGTCATCGACTCAACTCGTGAATTTACTCTATACATTTCTTTGTAAGCTTGCACAAATATTCAGCTTAAAAATGACATCTGTCTTATTTTAAGCATTTTCAATTTTTTTGACTGAATTTGCGGTCTTTTAAAAATAAAAGTATTTTCAATGACGGAGTGTTTCTTAGATTACCCCTTTTTGATTATCTAATATGTTCTCTACAATACAACCTGACATTTCCACATGAGATAAAATTGCTAAAAATTTGGATTTCCAAAATCTCAGTATCTATGAAATAAATAAATAAATTACACAATAGAAAATGCTTGACCGATTTTTATGCACTCGTTGATGCGTGTCAGAATACTCTATGGGTGGCATGGGTGGTGTAGCGGTAAAACGTTCGCCTCTCACCACTGTGGTCCAACGGGTCGGGTCACTGGTTCGAGCCCTGTGGATGCCACATGTGAGTAGAGTTTGTTAGATGTGTTGTTCTCTCCCTTGCCACGAGGGTTTTTCTCCGGGTTCTCCGGTTTTCCTCCCTCCGTAAAAATCAACATGCGAGTTGAGTGATGTATGAAAAATATTTAATGTAGAGGTAGTGAGTGTGAGTGCCAGCAGGTCCACATCAGCCAATAATGGTTGCCAGAAATCCAACCTGCTTAAACAACTAAAAAGACTCACTCGTTCGTTTTCTGATACTTCTCAATTGAGTAATCTCTATTAGTTTATATATATACTTCTCAATTGAGTAATCTCTATTAGTTTATATATATACTTCTCAATTGAGTAATCTCTATTAGTTTATATATATAGTCAATTGAAGAAATGTTGTCGGGTCTACAAACAGCTGAGACCGAAATGGTGCATGGGATGTCAATAATTATATTCTGATTTATTCATTTAAGCTGCAACCGACGAAAAATCGAAGCCAAACGGCCCGCCAACCCAGGTCCTGAACACGCTTTTGGCATTTTGCATTGAAGGCAAAGCGTAAATGAATCAATCAGAATATTATTATTGACATCCCAAGCAATATTTCGGTCTCAGCTTCTATGTTCTATGTTTATAGACCCGACAACGTTTCTCCAATTGACTATATATGTATAGTTGTGCTATGAAGAGAAATTTGACATTTTAGGATGGCCTTCACTTGGGAAAAGACGAGATTACTTCTTACTAGCTGAATGTTATAAAACAGTTCACGGTTTAAACGGTCTAGATCCCACGTTATTTACATATGCTAGGGACTTTCGTTCACAACGTTTCGTTCACAAGATTTAAGTCAACAAAAAGTTATTGTTATAAATATTCTTTTTTTGTTAGAATTGTAAATCAGTGGAACGATTTGCCAAAGGAAATAGTTGAGGCAACGAGTTTAATATATCCTCAGTCAAGAGAAAGTTAAAGAAACACCTATTCATGTAGATTTATTATTGTACTGAATATATTCTTATCGCAAATTATTATATACCCTTGTCGATACCCGCGCTCTGATTGGCTGAAAGCTGTGCTTTATCAATAGAACAGCTTTTTCCGTACTCCGTTCAGTGATACAGCACGCAGGAAGTGACGAGAACACGAAAGAAGTGCATGAGCCGAAGGCGAATGCTCTCCACACGTGTCGGCACTTCCTAAGTGCTGCATTAATGAACGGAGCACGGAAAAATATGCTCTATTTGTTTTATTATATATTTTGAAGTAAATGTTCAAGGAAAAAAGTTCGATTTTCTCCGTACAAAAATTCAAAAGGTGCGCACGCGGTGGGGCTCGCGTTACTGACATCAGAACTGTGCTCCGTTTCTTTGTTTCTTTGTTTCTTTGTTTCTTTGTTTCTTTGTTTCTTTTTGTTGGAGATGCCCTCGATAGAGCTAACCTCTGGTACCTCCCTTTCATATTTGTATATGTAAATGTATTAATTTATGTATATGTATTAATGAATAAAGTATTGTTCATTAGGCTTTTCAGAAAGTTTTCAACCTGAAATAAACTATATAACCCAGCACAGTCAATGTATTCCTTACGTGTATGAGAAGAAAACAACGTTCGTCTTCAACAAGTAAATTTGAAGCCAACTTGTACCATTGGAGGACAACTTGAGCAACCCTGACAAAAGACAAGCAAGTTGACTCAGTCTAGCTTTGTGTATTCCTTCGTTGTATAGAAAACCTTTAGAAATAATACATTATCATTACAGCGTTCTCTAGCAGTATTTGATGTTTGTCTATTTAATTACATCGACTGTGTCCAGAACAAGGACGAAGCTTTTAAAATTAATTCCTACTCAACGAAGAAGTGTACATGAGTTTCTGTATATTACTATGCTTGACATGCTAGTCTAACAAACATCTCGAAACAAGTTGAAAAACGATTGACGCTCGTGCTGTATGTGTCGTGACCATACATGTCGTGTTGTGTCGTGAGTTTTTAAAGTCTTAGCAACCTGCAACTAGTGACAGTGAAATCATTGAACAAATTATCGTTACCGTTTCTTGACAACAATGCTATGATTCATGGCTTGGGATTTCTTGTTATCGCTTTTGTCTGTCCGTCCATCCATCAGAACGTTGCCATGGTACGTGTTGTCGTTAAGTCAGTAACTTGCAATTATTACAGCCGTGATTGTAAGTTAGAAAACAACCGAGTTAACCATCACTGACCTTTATATTTTTATATTCCTTTTCCTCTCACTTCCTCCCCTCCCCCCCCCCCCCCCTCCCCTCTCTCGTTCTCTTCTTGAGACAAGAAGATGATGTAAACACCAAGCGATTTTAATGTGTAAAATCATTGAAGGCAATGCACCCTGTCTTCTCAAATTTTTTAAGGAAATCCAACTAACTCTGACATACCCTACC
>JALIZF010001461.1:0-187500 GCA_029948255.1 Telmatactis stephensoni | reverse complement strand
ATTACCAAACGTCAAACGGAGAAGAAAGCGAAGGGAAAGACGATTTTGGGTTCGACCTGGGAGAACCTCCGCTTGGTGGGACAACTTTGAAAATAACAAAGTTATCCTTGAAGAATGGAAAGAAAATTTTAGAATGAAAAAAGAAACATTTGAACACTTATGCGAAGAGCTTCGACCGTTTGTTGAAATGAAGACCACTAACATGCGATCACCTGTCAGTGTTAAAAAACAAGTTGCTGTGACACTTTATTACCTCAGTGATGAAGGAAGAATGAGGAAAACAGCCAATGCTTTTGGGATTTCTCGACAAGTGGTTTCAAATATTGTACGAAGAGTATGCAGAGCAATTACAACTCATTTAGGACCTTCCTATATCAAACTTCCATTCACTGAGAGCGAAGTAAATAGTCTCGTCTCTGTCTGCTATAAACATCATGGAATACCACAGTGTTTTGGGGCCATTGATGGAACTCATGTGGATATAAAACAACCCAGAGTAAACTCCACTGATTATATAAACAGAAAACACAGGTATTCCTTCAATGTCCAAGCAGTTTGTGACTTCAACTTCCGATTTTTGGACGTAGTAGTAAAATGGCCAGGAAGTGTGCATGACGCACGAATTTTCGCAAATTCAAAAATCAATGAGTATCTGAAAACTGAAAGAATTCCACCTTGTAAAAAAGAGATTATTCCAGGTGATCATCCTGTACCAGTATTTTTAATGGGTGACCCTGCTTACCCTTTACTGCCATACCTGATGAAAGAATATGTTAATGGTGGGTCTACAGCCCAAGAACAATATTTTGGATTATCTCTGTGTAAAGCCAGAATGGTTATAGAGTGCAGCTTTGGACGACTTAAAGCTCGGTTTGGGGTTTTACGCAGACAAATGGACATTAATTTGGATGATCTTCCATTTGTTATATACTCATGCTTTGTCCTACATAATTTCTGTGAATTAAACAACGAGTCAATTGCCCAAGAGAAAGTGGCTTCAGTTATTGAATATGACAGAGAATTTCAACCCCATGTCAATGTCAACAGTTCCAGAACTTTGTGCAATGATACTGAGGGAAAACGTGTTCGAAGAGTTCTTACCAATTACTTAGATCCTTAAAACATATTTTTGATACACTCATTTCGATAAAGTCAGTCACCCATAAAGCCTCAAAGGTGAGACTGAAAAGGATCTTGGCTGCATACACTTCATAGTTATATAATAATGAGTAATATTTTGTTTTGAAAGTTTATTTAATAACAACTAAGAAAGTGTATTGTTCTGATAACATTAATCTTTGTATTTGCTGAGCATTTCAATAGAGTGCAAACAATATAACCGTGAAACAGTAGTAATACTAAATAGTGCAATTTTATGCTAATTCTATAGCACTATTTTATACTATTTAGTAAGTTGTATTTCATGGGTATATTATTTGCACTCTAATGTATGCCAGTTCTGAAATTGAACTTCATAAGAGAAATACCTCCAAACATGATAAACCGAAATATATAACAACATGTTAACTTTAAACAACAAACATTTTGCTTGTGACCAAAAAGTGGAGTGTAATATTATACTAGTGAAATAATTTCTAGCAAAGTTTACCATTTTAGAGTGATTTCAATAAACCTGGGCACTATTAATTAGTTTTCAATGTTTATTAGATGCAAAGAAACAAAAGAAAACAATAGATTGAGTGTCTAATATTTTGTATTGGTGTAGTTAGCAATGCCCAGGTTTATTGAAATCACTCTAAGAAATAGAACTGCACTACCAAACCCTAGCATGAAAATCAAATAAAAATTGTTACTTGGCCTGGGGTTTGAATTTATAAAATAAGCCCAGCATTCTCTTGTGTGCTCGACTATTATATCTTATAAATAAAAGTTTACAATTTTGTAGCTATTTCACTGATATAAATTTGTACTCTGTATAAATGATGGTCATTAAATGTCAGCTCAATAATATGAATAGTTAGTGTTCCCTTGGTTGTACGGATCAGGGTGGTTACTAGTAGATGGTACGTTGCTGGATGACATTGGCTGCAAAGAATGATATGATTGAGGAAACTGTGGCTGAGGTGGTTGCATATAAGGGTTAGTTGGTGGTGCCATGGTTAACATACTTCTCAAAAGTGAAAATCCTTCGTTGATAGATTTAGTTAAATTATCAAGGTTAGATGTAACTTTGTTCATATTTTCCATGTATTCACCATCCATTTTTTGCATGTGTTCCATCATTTTTTTCTTCAATTCCAAATCATCTTGTGCATATGTCAGAAGCTGGTTGTCCACTGATAGTTTACGTTTTAGTTTCTCTTGTTTATGGTTTTTAAGTTTTTCATTTAACAGTCCACGTCTCTCCTTGACTACTTGTGCTCTTGAACTATCACTGCTTGCGCTTACACTTGAAATTGAAGTTCGAGTATCATCGTCATCATCATCATCCTCATCCACACTACTTTCAACTGGGTCAGCATCTTCAGATAAAGAATCTAACAAATGGCTGTTATGGGAAATCTCATGGACATTGTCAATATCACTTGTTTCTAGTCCCTGTTCAATTTGCTTAGTAGCTGGTGAGCCTCCCCAGATGGCTTCACATTCCTCAAAATAAATTAGAACAACTCTGCCATGTCCACTTCTTTTACCTGAATCAATAGCTTTTCGGAATTGAGTTCTAACATTCTTTAGTTTCCGAGATACTACGTCCTTTGTGAATTCCTCTTTAATATGGGGATAATCTTTGCCCAGTGTTTTGGCCTCCTCGATGGGTGGTATTTGCTCAATCAAGAGATTTGCGATGTCAGAGTATTTACTATGAACTGATTCCCAATCTACGCTTTTTAACGTATTTGACACCTTGTACTCACGAGTCACTTGAAGTAAAAGGCTCACTTCGTCGTCTGTCCAAACAAAATTCTCTTTTTCTTTCTGATCTTTGGCTTTTTTTGCTCCACTTTTTGCACCTTCAGCACGTTTTCCGGCAGACATGATTACAAACAAAATGGCTGACAATATGGTCACTGCGCATGTTCATTAGTGCCCAGGATCCATGAGGTCGTTTTCACAGCGTTTTCATCGTTTTCGTGTGGACAGGCAAAAACGATGTAAAAACGATCGTGTGGACGGAGAACTTTTTAGTCGTTTACATTTAGTCGTTTACAAAGCGTCTCCGTGTGGACGAGGCCTCAGTACCGATTCAGCTGTACGTTCTAGAATTTGACAAACAAAAGCTAAGCATACGGTCAGTTTAGATTCAGTTGAAAATTCTTTGAGATTTTTATAATTTCACAACCAAGTTTATAGTTGCCAATTTTCTATGAGTGCAGCTTTGATTCGAGATACACAAGTGTTTACGGTATAATATCGAAATTTGGCATTTACGTCTTTACACATGAATTAAAGACATTTAAAGTAACGCAGTTAAATGCCTATGGTAAAATAGGACTATTTATGTTGCTCACTTTTAGTGCTCGCACCCTTATCAAGGCTGTCAAAATAAACCCCGACGGGGAGTGGAGTGCAGGAAAAAGACGAAAAAGGGTGCGATTTGATCAAGAGTTGAATTTTTTTGTCTAAATCCCGACAGTTGGGAAACAAATTGATCAAACATGCTTAACATTTCTTAATATTTATGTGCGGGACCCAGATAATTATCAAATGCCTGACTGGGGGGACTGCAAACGCTTTCAAACCCCCCTTATTTTAGTTGCAGTCTCCCCTCCCCCCTTCGGGATTTACTTTGTTGTATAAGTTTTTCCTTTTGGTATTGGCTTGTATGCTTTGTAGCTGTATCCGTGAGTTGTCTCATTGAGACCTTTGATTAAATAAGCAATAATGTTTTGATCTGGTAAAATTTGTTTCGCCGTGTTCTTTGCAGTACGATTACAGTTTCATGATCTTTGTCATGCATCTATTACGCGCGCTATTTTTAGAACGGACGCGCAGCATTACAGCTGCACCCCCAAAATAAAAGCCAGTTTGGGTATTTTGAAAGTGAATACAATAGACCATTTGCATGATGGTGTTGAATTTTCTTTGTTATTCAAAGTTTTATCCCCTCTTGAGAAATTTGCAAAGCAGTCTGGTAGTTGTTGTCAAATGACGCCATCATGCCAATGTCCAGGGCCCCGTTTACACGGAAACGTTTTCGTTTTATGTAAATGTAAACAGCTAAAAAAGTTATCGGTCCACATCATCGTTTTCACTTCGTTTTTGCCTGTCCACACGAAAACGATGAAAACGCTGTGAAAACGACCTCATGGTTCCTGGGTACTAATGAACATGCGCAATGACTATATTGTCGGCCATTTTTACCTAGCGTTTTCGAAAATAGCCGTTTACGACTGTCCACATGGAAACAATAGATCAGCCTTAACGAAAATAGTTACTGATGTGCGTTTTCAAAAATGAGCGTTTACGTGGATACGATGAGTGCTTTCGTGTGGACGAGACATGTAAAGGATGAAAAGTCCCTATGACATATATATTATGACTGATCTTATTTTGATTTTTAAACTCAGTTCGTAAAAGAAGTCATCATTTATTATACAAAAACAAGATGACTTAAAATACTCTCATTTTTTTCATTTCGAAATTATTTCCGTTGGTAATGCCTGTTGTTTAGTGAAAAATCTGGTTATGAAATTGAATACCTCTTTTTGTGAAAGCTATGAGAAGTTGTTGTTGTGTGTTGCCTCCTTTTACGTCATACATTTACATTTTGAAATTTGAAACCGTTATATCTCAGAAAATATGGAGGTATAAAAAATAAGATAGAAAGACTTTTACTATATTTTCTGACAAGAACTGAAAAATAAAAGAAGATGTCATAATTATATGTCATAGGGACTCCAAACGTTTACACAGGAAAACGTTTCCGTGTGGACGAAGCCTGACGTTTACTAGAATTTTGCTGGCTTATTTGCCATTAGGAACAATAGCAAATGAAATACGGAAAAACTTTCTTCCCCTGTAGCCAGTTATGATGCATGTCTTACTTGTAATTTGTATTGGATGATGATTCGCCAAAAGGGTTTCGTGTTTTGATTTGTTTCAGTACCAGTACATCATGGCCTCCCTCTTTCATTCGCACAGTATTCACTTCAACATCCTCAAAAAAGCACATGCAACATGATAGAAAGGAAGGAAGGAAGGAAGGAAGGAAGGAAGGAAGGAAGGAAGGAAGGAAGGAAGGAAGGAAGGAAGGAAGGAAGGAAGGGAGGGAGAAATAGAACAAAAGAAAGAGGGAAAGAAGAAAGGAAGGGGATTTAATAAATGGGAAAACTTGCATACTTACTCTTAGTATGTTATTAAAATTATCTTTATCAACTTTGAGAAATTGACAGTTATCTTCACAGGTCTCAATGCTTGCTGTCCTGTTGATAGTGTTTTCAAGAAAACTGAGTGCAGTAAACACGCACGTGGCTTAGACACGCCGTTGTTAAAACTAACCACGTATTTGAACCATGCCTACCTTGGTGCATCGTTGACCAAAGCCAATTTTCCAAAATCATCTCCTTCACCAAGCTGACAAACAACGCCCTGAAGACACAAAATCAAAATTCAGTTTAAGGTGTGGTAATATTTTAACAACATATCAGCCGAGGTTACTACAGATCAGATTGAGCAGATTATATTAACAATGAAGAAGTTATACTTTAAACAAAATATTTCGTGGTCAACATCCGAGTTCCGTTAAGGAATGCGTCGTATGAGAGTAATTCACATACCTTGCCGTACACGACAACATTTACGGATCCTTTTAGAATGATGTGCCATGATTTCCCTTCGCTTCCCTGGCTAAATACTGGAGAAAAAAGCAACAATGTCACTATAGTTTTGTGCTTAGAAATCTCATTAATCGACTGCTTCCTTGTGATTTTCTTATTTTTAATATGTCATTAAGGAGTTGAGTGGAAAGGAAGGGAGGAATTGAAAAATAAGGGAAAGTACTTATCCCTCGTCTTCTCAGCTCCCTCCTCCAGTAGCTTCAGCTACGAGGCTAGTTTCTGTGGAAAGGGAGGGGGGCTCGTTCCAACCTTCAAACCATCCCTAGCGACCGACCTGTAAAACAAGACTTGCGGTAGACATGGGTAGTAAATCCCTACTGCATTAAAAACTTGCGTCAAAATAAAGATTCTTAAAAGTTTGAGGGTTGGCTGTTAAAAGCTAAAATCGTAGGTTTCTTTGATTGAGGTGATAAAATTTTCTTCCTAGAAGTTTATATTTCGAACATATAGTATATAAGTCTTTTATTTTCCGTTGATTTTTCGGGCATGCACAATGTATCCATTTCACATATGCCCATGCAGTACATTTATTGGCAATTTTCTCGTACTTTTGGAAGATTTTCTTAAATCTTTCCTTATGATGCCAATACTTACATGTTGTTCCTTTTTTCTCGCGCGTTTCTAATGTAAACACGGCAGCTAAGTTCTTTATCACCTTAAAACAGAAAACATTAAAACAGAGTTGCACTTGTGAAACTAGCCAGTCTGGAAAAAAAAGACACCCCGTTAAAGAATTTTCACCCCGTGAATGGGGCGAATAAGAGGAAAAAAGCAAAAACAAATATGAAGAATCTAAAAATAACTTCGTAATCATTCAAGCTATTTTAAAGATGTATGTTCATATTATACTTTATAAGATAACCATCACTGATATATCGCGTGCTCTCATTGGCCAAGGAAAGCGCATACTGCGAACTCCAAATATGTACACAGCACGCGCACTTTTCAAATTTTCGATCAGTGTAAATGAATACTGGATGTACTCGAAAACCTTGTATTTTATAAAAGAAATAGAAAACTTGCTCGCTGTCCTGTGTGCAGATTTAGAGCACTTGGGAATTGATCAAAACACTCGAGAAGCGTTGACAAGTACTCGGATACACTTTGTGCTTCTCTCTCTAAATCTGCACGTAGCACGGACGCGCGCGCGTTTTGAATTCTTCAGTAAAGAATGTGTGTTGAAAATGTTTATATCGACGACAGTGTATGGACGGCGTTCTTCGCCCATGAGCCCGGGCTTGCCCTCGCCATTTCATGGATGAACAACAACGGCTCTCAAATAGGCATGGCAGTCGAGAAAAAACAATAAAAAATGTAAGAGTTGTGTTACTTTTATGACAAATATCATACAATTGTTGAAAGGTTTGACAAGGCTTTGATGTGAAGAAGTTCTTCAAAGATCACGTCCAGGTCTTCTTGGGTCCGTTTTTCAGGCCTTTAAGAAAATGCATTAAAGTAAACACTAATTCAGTGAGACATCATTGGAACCTGTCTTACACACACTCTGTTAATACGTTCACTTTGGCCCAGTAAGTGGAGGTCTCACATAATCTCTTGCGGCCAGATTTTTAGTTGGTTCAACGTTAAAAAGGAAGTCCAACTGTAAAAGACTAAGTTTCCTGGAAAACGCAAACTTTAAAGCATAAACTGGAATGGCTGCTGTAGCTTTGAAAGCGTCGTCTGAACACTTGCAACGAAAGTTACGGTTCCACAACAAAACGCTGCGTGTCTTTTTAGTTTTGGAAATTTAGTTATATTTCCCCCACCACCACCTCCTCCTCCTCCTCCTCCTCCTCCTCCTCCTCCTCCTCCTCCTCCTCCTCCTCCTCCTCCTCCTCCTCCTCCTCCTCCTCCAAACAAACAAACAAACAAACAAACAAACAAACAAACAAACAAACACACAAACAAACAAACTAACTAACTAACTAACTAACTAACTAACTAACTAACTAACTAACTGACTGACTGACTGACTGACTGACTGACTAACTATAGCTAACTAACTAACTAACTAACTAACTGACTAGCTAATTAACCTAAACTACTAACTAACTACTAACTAACTAACTAACTAACTAACTAACTAACTAACTAACTAACTAACTAACTAAAATAACTACTAACTTAACTAACATAACTAACTAACTAACTAACTAACTAACTAACTAACTAACTAACTAACTAACTAACAAAACACTTTTCGTGTACTAGTCCAACTTCTGGTTTAAGTTTAAAACAATGCAAATGGAAAACGTAGTGGCGCTGACCCCTAAAAATGGTATTACAGTGAGGATGAATTAGTGCTTTGTACTTACGATTTCCTAAGAGCCATTCTAAACATAGCTTCAGGTCCAACATTACTTAACACTATCATCATCTCTTCAAACTCGTCCTCAAGAGCGTCACGATCACTTGGAATGGGAGCAGCGTTCTCATCGCTGGGCAGCTCGTCAACCATAAACTTGTAAAACAAGTTTTTATCCTCGAAGTTGTACTCGTGAGTCACTAAATCATAATCAATAGTGTTATGAACGCAGCATCTCTCTATTCCAACAACGGCTTCAATCATGTACAAACGTTCAAGCAGTGCCCACTTTCAACGCTAAGGTGATCTAAGGCATTTAGGAACGTTCAGCGACGTGACAAGTGTTTTATTTTGCAAACTTGACCGTGCACAGAAAAAGCTACCAGTAAGTCCCGTCTACAATTGGCGCTTTTTTGAATTGACACATTTTCTAAAAAATGGTAAAAATTCTACGTTTATGAATTGTGACTTTCCCCCCTCGCCCCCTTAAGCAATGTTGTCCACTAGTCAGATTCCAGGGTACGTGGGAGACTTTTAAGGCGCCGATTGTAGTTTCACCATGTAAGCTTTCCGAGCTCTGCGCGCTGCTTCATGTCCATTAGTCAAAAAAGGTTGCCAATCGCGTGGTAACATGGCTGGTAACAAAAAGAGCAAGGGACTGGGTCCAAGTTTGTAAAACCAACTCAATTAAGGTTCCAGAAAAATACCCCATCACATGAAAGAGTAGCATACAACAAGCCTGCTGACCAAGTTTGGGGAAGTTTGACTTAATAGAAACAATGTTATGAGCATTCAAACCCTGTCAAAATTACAAAGAAATGTATAGTGTCCAGCCAAACGTCCAGCCAAACCATACATTCTCTGTATTCTAAGAAAATTTTGAAACATCATAATTCTATTTCCATTTGCTCAAACATGATCAAATTTTCAATTCTTACTTATTTTTATGTGTTCTTCCTTATTATGAAGCCTGTTTGCGAATTATCTAAGAAACTTGGTCCCATTCCCCTGCTCGTTTTGTTACTGGCTAATTGATGGGTGGATGGAAGGATAGAAGATGGATATATTTGTATTAATTACCGTGTGCAATAGTTCCTTCCTCTAGCAATGCTTGCCACATTCCAAGAGCATGAAATCGACTATGGACCAATCTAGACCTCTTTAGAAGCCAGTCAATCGCCTCGGAGCCCACAAAGCATTGTTGGTATATCTTCATGTTGTACTTTCTGTCCTTAAGAAGATTTGGAGTTTTGTTCATCAGCATAAGAGTGCGTAAGATACGACATGCCCGTAACATCTGGGAATGAGAGGATTTCTGGAAATAGAATTAAAATAGATTTATTTAGTGTCATGAATTCATAGACTATCATAGCACTGTCAAGGCCCCTACGACCGATATGCGGGCCGTTTTAATTTGAGAGCAAAAAGGTTTTTAGTAAAGCAACAGTAATATTTTGTCTACAAACTCAACCTGAAGAAGAAGTGTTCTATTAGTATAAGCTATTGCCACCAATTTAAAAATACCTGCCAATGAATCAAACATGCATTACATGTAAAACTACGACTCTTGACATCAATGATTGTACGTAGACTGAGACATCTTATTTACAAGGTTCCAACTACGTTTAATTAATAATAATGCCGAGCTCTCGGGCACATTGGTGGACTTCCTTCGATAGAGAGAGGGACTGGGAATGAGGTAAAAAGCCGGCAAAGTGTAGATCTAGTATCTCATCCGAAAATGAATCGCAGGAATCCAAAGATTGTACCTTCTTCTTGTTTTTGTTTTCATTTTCCTGTGGAGTTCCACACGTCGTTTTCACTAAATAACAAATGCACATAAATACATGTGGTCGAGTAAAGTAGGTATGAATGGAAAACCTGGGATATGTGGTCATTGTCAGGTTTGGACAACGTTACCACCAGCAAACCACATCGTACTGTTTGCCACTGGTAACTGAAAATCTGTTCAAGAAAAGGTGGCATGACTGGTGTATCGGGATGGCAAGAGTGGCGCAGTGGTTAAGTCACTGGCCTCTCACCGCTATGGCCCGGTGTACGAGTCCCGGCTCGGAGGCTGGATCATATGTGAGCTGAGTTTGTTTGATGTGTTGTTCTCTCCCATGTCATGAGGGTTTTTTCTCCCTCAGCAAAAGTCAACATGTGAGTCGAGTGGTGATTGTAAAATATTAAATGAAGAGGTAGTGTGTGTCAGAGTACAGTGTCCCCAATTAGTGCGCAAGCGCTAGAACACATTGGACACTCAGATATTAAACGGTTATTGATTCATCATTTTTCCAGTTTTTGCCTGAGTTTGATTCTGCTTGGTTCATATACATCATATATGAACTAAGTTCCCTTCCCTACCGTGAGGGTCTTTTAAAATAAAACCGCACCCACCCAGTTGCGATTGGACCGTTACCTTGTAGTTCATTGGTGATAACGGGACGGTTCTGAGTTCCAAGGAAGATAATGCCTTCTAAATACTGCTTACTTCTCTAGAAAAGTTTTGAAATGCATAAACATCAACGTATAGAATGATGCAGTTCACTGAAAAAATAGATGGTCATATACATTTATTCAATCTATCAGATCTAGTGTTGCGAAGAAGGTATTGAATTCTACAAAATAAGCCACGTGCAAAACATTTTCAGTTTTTTTTCTTCTACATTAGAAGTTTCTGCATGTGACAAAAAGGGATAATTTTAAATATTTAGTCGCTTTTATTACATGCGAGGTATAAAGACCTAAACAGAGCGAGCCATCAATCTACGTGTGGCCCATCTTCTTCTCAGTTGCTTATTAAAAAAAATAAATTGTTTTCAGGCGGCTGTACACGAGCGATCATCCAACTCAGCGCACGAACCGTGGAAGGCGTTTTAGTAAGAGTGGATTATGTAGAAATGTGTCGTTATTTACCTCCCAAATTGTTCTGAAATCTTTCTTTTCAACTCGAAGAACTTCGCAAAATGCACTTGTAATTACTGTAGCGTTTCTGTATTTACAATAAACATCCTGTTTTAATTACATGCTTTTTCTCCTCTTCAACCAACCACTGGACATGTCAGTTTGAATCACAACTAATTACAGCATACAAACCGAATAGCTAACCAATTCAACTAACCAATCACCAAATTAACCAACCAACCAACCAACCAACCAACCAACCAACCAACCAACCAACCAACCAACCAACCAACCAACCAACCAACCAACAAACCAACCAACAAACAAGTGAAATTCTAAACATTATTGAAAGCTACCAAACATTATACCTTGGTGTATCGTCTAAAACGGACTCCCCAAAAACTTTACCAGGTCCAAGAGTACAAATAGTAACGGCATTCTATATAAATGATATATAAATGATAATGCATATTCGTCTGAATACATGCCTATCTACTATTTTCTATTCCATGCCATTGGAAGTAAAGAACGACTTTGTGTATTACATACAGGTCGACCTAGTCGCCAGAACAAAGGAGATGGAAATTCATTTTTTCCTATTCTTGGTTAATAAAAATTGGTCGGTTGCTATAGTAAACGCGATGTGAAAGAGGACAGCAAGCTTGATAATGTATGGTGTAGCCATTGTATGAGAGTCTATGGCCTTTGGTTAAATGCCAGATACAAGAGATTGCTCGTGATAAAAATACGTATACGGGTATGTACTCTGATATGTAAAACTCTTGTGAGCTGATGGTCGTAAAGATTGAGTTTAGGGTACAAGAGAAATGATAGCCTTTAGTTGATATTTTACATTCATTAGTTTTCAGCATTTCCTTGACATTCTGTCTTGACACTATTTTTCATAGACTGCTTTGCATTGCGGCGCGAGTAACGAATATAATGCCCACAAAGTGGTTGTAATTAACAGAGCAGTGAGTGATTGGAAGTCCATAAACGCAATCTAATAAATAGGTTTATAACGACGCTATGTACGTAGTTTACAAATCTACATCTACAACTTTAATCCATAAGGGTTTGCCATTACATGGATGTAATACACAATGTCGTACATTGTTTTAGCATTATATCTTGTTCAGCATTTTCTCTGTTCATCAGCATATGGAGATTTTGTCTGCGCATGCGTGTGTTTTTGTCTGCAAAATCCTTCGCACGTCGAATAGAAGAATTTTGCGCTGACTTAAAATATTTCGTCGGCGATCCCGCTCTTTAAAATGATGTTCAAGTATCGACGTCCTGAGACTGAAACAGTCTACTTTCTACTATTGTGCTTTCGATAATCATTTTAGTCGAAGGAACTCTACCTGGAAAAATATCAAGCGTCAAAGTCAGTCGAAAGTTGGATGAACGACCAGAACTTTGTACTTTCAAGTTAAATTCTGGACGCTGATCTAATTTATAAGGTAAATCTTACAGAAGAAGTCATTATCAACACGTTACAGTGTGGATTGAATGTGATTAGGATGCTTCGGGCTTTATCGATCGACAAGTAATTTGCCATGTTTCCCCGAATGCAGCACTTTTGTGCCTTGAAATTCTCGTAATACTTTTGCAAACTTTTCCATCTTAGACCGGGTGCACCAGCTGAATTATTTTATGAATGGCTTTTTCCATGGTTTCTGTTTGCATAACTAAGCTTTTTTGGTAGAAACGCGTGGTCCCTGAAGGTGATTTCAAGCATTTTTGTGTGCGTTGTTTTCTGCATATTTTTACGCGAGACAACAAGCGAACTTCGGCGAGGTATTTGTTTTTCTTGAATCAAGTATAAAAAGTGGCTTCAAACGGAATGGCTTACACAACTTCAGTCCATAATATTGGAAGTGCCAACTACGTTTTGGATATGTGTTGGTGGTTGAATTTAGCCAAATTTGCTGCACTCGAACAAGGCCTGAACTATGTTGTAAACACTGTCTCAAATCACATTCAGGGACCACAAATTTCTACCAAAAATGCCTAGTCATGCAAACAGTAAACATAGAAAAAGCTATTCATAAAATAATTCACCTGGTGCACCCTGTCTAAGATGGAAAATTTTGTGAAAGTATTACGAGAATTTCAAGGCGCAAAAGTGCTGCACTCGGAGAAACATGGAAAACTCTTTGTCGATCGATCGATAAAGCCTGAAGCATCCTAATCACATTCAATCCACACTATAACGTGTTGGTAATGACTTCTTCTGTTAAAA
This sequence comes from Telmatactis stephensoni, assembly GCA_029948255.1. Taxonomy (NCBI): domain Eukaryota; kingdom Metazoa; phylum Cnidaria; class Anthozoa; order Actiniaria; family Isophelliidae; genus Telmatactis; species Telmatactis stephensoni. The sequence continues at coordinate 174,245 of JALIZF010001461.1, read as the reverse complement.
TTACCTTATAAATATAAAGATCAGCGTCCAGAATTTAACTTGAAAATTCAAAGTTCTGGTCGTTCATCCAGCTTTCGACTGACTTTGACGGCTTGAAATTTTTCCCGGTAGGGTACCTTCGGCTAAAATAGTTATCGAAAGCATTACAGTAGAAGGTAGACTGTTTCAGTCTCAGTACTTCGATACTTCAACATCATTTTTATAAAGAGCGGGATCGCCGACGAAATATTCCAAGCCAGCACAAAACTCTTCTATTCGACGTGCGAAGAATTTTGCAGACAAAATCTCCATATGCTCTGTTCATCGTCTTTTGTGTTTTTGAGAGAACTGACTAATATTCGTTGAAAGCTTCCTCATTAGGGCCGGACCCTCGTAAAGAATGAAAAACAAACAAACAAAGCAGTAGTAGTCCATCTGGTGACACTACATGGTATATATAACAAGTATTACTTCAATGTTGCCTCGTGACACTACATGATATATATAACTAGTATTACTTTAATGTTGCCTCGTGACACTACATGGTATATACCTTGTCCTCAGTGTTAATGCATACTGCATAGTGAATACCGCATTCCAAGACCGAAATGCACTGTGGATATCAAATTTCAGGTATTTTTCACAATTTTTATAAGTACAAAAGTTGCGAAAAAGTTTACTTAGATTCAACCTGAGAGGAAACAGAGAATTAACATTAGTAAAGCCTCTTGTTACTCAATTACAAATTGTCCATAATACATTTCAGTCTTGGTATGCAGTATTCACTATGCAGTATGCACCAAAACCAAGGACAACCTTTTTTGAAATAGGTATATATAACTAGTATTACTTCAATGTTGCCTCGTGACACTACATGGTATATATAACTAGTATTACTTCAATGTTGCCTGTTTCAGATACGTTGACATCCAGTGTTCCTGTTAATATGGCATACCAGTTTGTTCCAATGTCGCCCTGTCGGAACACTGAAAAAAAACCAAAAAAACGTACAATTGAAGGAGATCAAAATACACCTTCCCATAATTTCCCAGAATTCATTACGATTTAGCGCACACAAGCGAGGTCAGAGGGGAAAATATTAACGGCGGTGGCTTTCAATTGCGACTCAATTTTAATTCAATGCCTCTACAATCAATTTGTAGATTGTGTGTATAGGACTTTTGATTTATGAAACAAAATTGGGGGAAGGGTACTCTGCATGTAACGGAGATAATTAATGTTAAAGATCGTCAAAAATTGATGGCCAGCAATTTCTCAAATTGTCAAAAATATTTATTCAGTTTTTCAAATCTTCATGAAAAATGATGTCCAGTGAAAGTAAATTAAACATTTCAAGATCGAATCCTTCAAAATGAAAGCAAAGAATAATATTTCTGAAATTATTTGTATATGTCTTTTTCGTTTTTTATCCGTTTTTAACTTCTTTGGTACCCTTACGTACGTCAAACGTTATTTCGAAAAAATCTGGTCATCGAGTTCTTTTAGATATATGTATATATAGCTTGATCAATCTAGAACCAGATGAGAAAATAAAACTATGGGGCATACGCGCGATGTAGAAAGTTGTTTGCTATACACACGAAATCTGATTAGAATTTGCGTAAATGACGTAATCCCTAGCCCTCCCTAGAGAGTAGATACATTTTCAAGATGGTGGCCAAAAGGCATTCGTAAGTCCCTTTGATCAAAACAGTCGTTTTATGCGGTTTTATTCATAAAATAATTCATTTTGGTATAGGAAAAGCAGTGTGTTTTTACTTTCATTAATGCGTCAACTAATTTGTTTTACGACAAAGGAACGATCTTGTTTGTTATCGAATTTATATGTTGCGTCGCAAAGGGCTATGAGGAAATTCCCTAACGTCTATTTTCTACTGCTTTTGATATGAATCAACGTTTTTCTCATATAAATGCAAGAATTTTCAATGAATTTCATCATTTTTTTTATTAATTTTTCCACTGACCTGACTTAACTTGCGCGCGCAAAATCATAAACAATTATATTCTTGAAAACCCCGGGAAGGTGAATTGTTTATGTGCAGTTTATAGGTTATCGTGTGAAAATCACTAGCTCTCCATCAAACCTTTCAATATTTGTTTTCAACGAGAAGAGAAGAGCTAGAAGAGAAGGGAAGAGAAGAGAAGAGAAGAGAAGAGAAGAGAAGAGAAGAGAAGAGAAGAGAAGAGAAGAGAAGAGAAGAGAAGAGAAGAGAAGAGAAGAGGAGAGGAGAGGAGAGGAGAGGAGAGGAGAGGAGAGGAGAGGAGGAGAGGAGAGGAGGGAGAGGAGAGGAGAGGAGAGGAGAGGAGAGGAGAGGAGAGGAGAGGAGAGGAGAGGAGAGGAGAGGAGAGGAGAGGAGAGGAGAGGAGAGGAGAGGAGAGGAAAGGAGAGGAGAGGAGAGGAGAGGAGAGGAGAGGAGAGGAAAAGAGAAGAGAATGCGAAGAGAAGAAAATGAGAAGAAAATGAGAAGAAATCTAGAAGAGAACAGAAGGGAAGAGAAGAGAAGAGAGTGAGAATGAGAGGAGAAGAGAAGGGCAGACAAGACAAGCTAAGACAAGACAAGACAAGACAAGACAAGACAAGACAAGACAAGACAAGACAAGACAAGACAAGACAAGACAAGACAAGACAAGACAAGACAAGACAAGACAAGACAAGACAAGACAAGACAAGACAAGACAAGACAAGACAAGACAAGACAAGACAAGACAAGACAAGACAAGACAAGACAAGACAAGACAAGACAAGACAAGACAAGACAAGACAAGACAAGACAAGACAAGACAAGACAAGACAAGACAAGACAAGACAAGACAAGACAAGACAAGACAAGACAAGACAAGACAAGACAAGACAAGACAAGACAAGACAAGACAAGACAAGACAAGACAAGACAAGACAAGACAAGACAAGACAAGACAAGACAAGACAAGACAAGACAAGACAAGACAAGACAAGACAAGACAAGACAAGACAAGACAAGACAAGACAAGACAAGACAAGACAAGACAAGACAAGACAAGACAAGACAAGACAAGACAAGACAAGACAAGACAAGACAAGACAAGACAAGACAAGACAAGAGGGTTGCCAATGTTGATTGGCTGACACTCACGGACGATCCCTTCCTCAAGATCTTCATAGTAACCATAGTAACAGATTTGTTGTAACACCATTGGATGAAAGCGCCGAAATACTTTCATTACCTGTAATGGAACTCATTAGTTGCTATTAAACAAAATTTTAACTTCTTCTAATCATTTAACTAATTATCATATCCTACAAAGAGATTTTATTTAACAACTGGAATTTCATATTGAAAATACTATATGAATTGGTAATACGCTGATGTATACGGACATCAAACCTTTAGTCTGGCATAAATGATATCGATATCCTCTCCAGTCCTGTCTGCTGGTCTTAAAAAGAACAAAAAGTACGATCAAAATATTGCAACCAATATGTTGAAATCAACATTCCATGCAAAATATTTCATGTAGATCATGAGTTGAAGAACTGCTATATCGAAATGCTGTTTCGAAAAAATATTTCTCATTTAATCTAAAATGAACGAAAACTGGTCTGATTAGGTAATTTAGTTTGATGTCGAGAAAGGCATCTTGTGGACCTTGTGCATGTCTTAGATTTAGACTGAAAACTAAAAAAAGTGCAAATTAGAAGGGAAAGATTATCAACCAAAATAGAAATGTCATTTACTATAGTCGGTTCTTTCCGGAAAAGTGTTTAATTTTGAATGCCGTTAGCTGTTCGGGCCGGTGGCCCAGTTCGAAGGGCGATTAAGGCTAATCCTGGGTTAAAATGAATGGTTTTCCTTAGATTTAATCCTGGGTTAAAATGAATGGTACTCTTTAGATTTAATCCTGGGTTAAAATGAATGGTTTTTTTTTTAGATTTAATCCTGGGTTAAAATGAATGGTTTTCCTTAGATTTAATCCTGGGTTAAAATGAATGGTATTCTTTAGATTTAATCCTGGGTTAAAATGAATGGTATTCTTTAGATTTAATCCTGGGTTAAAATGAATGGTATTCTTTAGATTTAATCCTGGGTTAAAATGAATGGTTTTCTTTAGATTTAATCCTGGGTTAAAATGAATGGTATTCTTTAGATTTAATCCTGGGTTAAAATGAATGGTTTTCTTTAGATTTAATCCTGGGTTAAAATGAATGGTATTCTTTAGATTTAATCCTGGGTTAAAATGAATGGTTTTCTTTAGATTTAATCCTGGGTTAAAATGAATGGTATTCTTTAGATTTAATCCTGGGTTAAAATGAATGGTATTCTTTAGATTTAATCCTGGGTTAAAATGAATGGTATTCTTTAGATTTAATCCTGGGTTAAAATGAATGGTATTCTTTAGATTTAATCCTGGGTTAAAATGAATGGTTTTCCTTAGATTTAATCCTGGGTTAAAATGAATGGTATTCTTTAGATTTAATCCTGGGTTAAAATGAATGGTTTTCCTTAGATTTAATCCTGGGTTAAAATGAATGGTATTCTTTAGATTTAATTCTGGGTTAAAATGAATGGTTTTCTTTAGATTTAATCCTGGGTTAAAATGAATGGTTTTCTTTAGATTTAATCCTGGGTTAAAATGAATGGTTTTCTTTAGATTTAATCCTGGGTTAAAATGAATGGTATTCTTTAGATTTAATCCTGGGTTAAAATGAATGGTTTTCTTTAGATTTAATCCTGGGTTAACGCAAATCGCCTTTCGAACAACCGGGCCTACTATATTTATTCATTTCTTTGTGAGCTGAGTTTTTTCTTTCTTTTTTTTGACTCAATATTACCAAACGAGGGCGTTTGATGCTTTTCTCATATACTTTGGCGGATAATATGTAGCGAGTACGTCAGCCCCCCCCCCCCCCCCCCTCTCTCTCTCTTTCTCTCTCTCTTTGATGTTTCCTTTTAAGAAAGAGTTTCAGTGACTAACTAAGCTATACAAAACGTTCAAATCACAATTGATGTAAATGGCTCTGGTCTTTTGGACAAACGCCAGTCTAGGTTTTGTCCTCGCATTATCGAAGAGCTTTTTTAGAAATAATGTATAATCTAGCACTAATGCAAAAATCAGGACAAGATAGGGTGGACTCGGTCTACTTTTTCATTCAATTTGAATTAAGTGTAATGCTTTATAATCGATTTTTTAGCGTTCGTTGACTTTATTATGCGCATTGACATTTTTAGATTAAATTGGCAAATAATCAACAGATTAAAGTAAACAGTAAAACTGACTGCCTGACACACTCCGAATCGATTTGGAGCTGAAACATATAATCTAATCTCAAAATATAGGTTTAGTGGTGTAATTCTAAGCACTAATCATATCATTTCAACTTAGACTTTCGTTCTAGAAGATACAGGCGGTTGTGCCATTTAGCTTGCTTTAGATCAGTAAAGTTGTTTTAAACAGGGAGCTTTCATTGTATAAGGGTTTTGAGTTCATGGCGTCCTTCTCAAAGTACCAAGATACACAGCGAAGTAGTCAAGCAATTAATACGTGAGAGTTTTTCCTTTATCTCTTAACCGTTTTTGTTTTTGATTTAAAAATTGTGCCAGATTACGAAGTGCCATGGACGATCGCGCTCCATATACGACTCGAGACTCTCTAAAGAACATACCTTTGTTTAAGGCAGGCGATCCAGTCTGCCACCATTATAAAAGATATCGAATGATGTCCGTAAAGTACTGGTCGTACCGACAAAGTAGGGCTGATGATAGCACCGTAGTTTAACGATGAAGGTCCTGAAGGAATTTAAAACATCGGCACAGAACAAACAACTTATGTGAAGACATTCGACCAATCAGAAAGCACGGAAACCTTAAAATGGACCAGATTGACAGCGGTTAAAGAATGTCTGTATTGAATGTCTTTATTCAAATAAATTCTGTCCTTGAAAATAATACTAAACCTTCCCATTTTTTCAGAATTTTCGGGCCGAAATTTCAGCTGATATATAGATATTGCTTTAACTTTGTCCCGTCAACTAAAAATTCCCCATGATTGAATACCTATAATCGAAGTAAAAGTAGACTTTTCTTATTAAAACAAAACAAAACAAAACAAAAAAAAGAAGAATTGTTAATCTTTCTGTAAATTATCCGTTGCTTTGCCAAATTTGGTTCCAGTGTAACTAGGGTTTATCAAGGTCTTATTAACTGAGCGGGAGGTCTGTACGGGAGATTATTATACAATTGTGACGTAAATTTACCAAATAAGGTATCGTTTGAGGGCCAATATGGGACGGGCCCTGCGTGACGTCAAGGCTTCGAACCGGTTTGTTTTTTCCGCGCGCGCGCTGGTTTGCAAAAAGACTGTTTAGTCATCCGTTTTGCGTATTCAGCCCAGTATGACGTCAAGGCTTTAAACCGGTTTGAAGCGCGCGCGCGCGCTGGTTTTCAAATAGGACTTTTTCGATAATAAAAATACTCTAAAAAAACAAAGCGTAAAAGCAATTGTATAATAAATCCTTTATTAGATATTTTCTTGTGTATTACGGGCTGACATTTACACACGACTCATAAAATATCAGCCCGTAATACACAAGAAAATATCAATAAGCGGTATATCTAGACCGATTTGCTAGTGTCCAGGCTCCAAAATACACGGTCATATAATAAATGTATTTAATTTACATGGGAACTTGAACAAGACGTCTTCATTTACGTTTACACGAGTCTTTTCTACCAGGTTCGACATGAAAGTCTGTTTGTCCTGGGTTGAAACTCGTTCAGCTAGTGATGAACTCAGCGCGTGACGAAATTGCCCATGTAAATACATCCTAAACGTTCTTCGTATTCACTGTGGTAAGCATCAGCTCGGGGCTCATGCGGGCTAATCGCTCTAGCGGGCAAAATTTATTTGGTATCCCTACAATTTGAAACTTTATAATGACTTAAACTTGATCTTGTACTTTCAACTTATCCTTAATGTTTCCATAATGTTTTCCGCTGATCTATTTTGCTATTTTAGGAACATATCCTTAAAAACAGCAATGGACATTCACCACTTTTAAACTGAACTAAATCGTCATCGAGGAATTAACCAGGATGCAACTATAACCTGATCAACTGCTGTTTTTAAGGATGTTTGAAAAACATTTGAGAAAAAACTGTACTAAATAGTTTTGAAGTTAGGGGAATTGTCAATTGTCACAATGCACCAAAATATGGCTGGTCTGGCCTCCCAAAAAAAACCAGACATAAAATACTCATACTCATAGTTGATCCTAAAAATCTGAGTAGAGTACAAACATTAAAAGTGTGCAATACTCACTACTAATTTAATACTAAAAAGCACTAATTAAACAATAGAAAACGAAAGAATTTGCATAACTTATCACTATTTAGTACTATTTATATGTTGCACGCTTTTAGAGTCGGATGGCACTTAGAGTGATGGCACTTAATCCGTGAAATAGGTATTAGCCTAACAGACATTAGTAGACACTATTTCTAGAGTGATTGCACTTAATCCGTGAAATTGTACTAGCCAAATAATGTTAAATAGCACATTAAACAATGGAAAACAAAGGATTTTTTGCTATTTAGTACTATTTAGATATTGTACTTTTTCACGGGATAAGTGCGATCACTCTATTGTTTTCTGTTGTTTTGATTAGACTATTAGGCCTAGTTCAAACGTCGCATCTCACATGTGCCAAACTCAGTGCAAATTAGTCAAATCTTTTGTTTCTTCTCATTATCATCTCATTTGCATTGAATTCAGCACATGTGAGATGCGACGTTTGTAATGAACTATGCCTTAAATATTGACCATTAGATTTTGTTTCACGGATTAAGTGCCATCACTCTAGTGTTTGTACTCTGATTATTTTGTGATTAGACTATTAGACATTGACTATTAGATTTTGTTTCACGGTTTAAGTGTCATCACTCTATTCACGAGACTTTTAGAAAATATAGATATCGAAGAACTATTTAGCCCGTGAAAGAAGAGAATACTAGTTGATAAAGAACAAAAGAAAACAATGGGATTGGAGTCTACTACTAGAGTGATTTATATAAACCGTGAAATAGATTTGAAGGTCGAGACTGACTACGTTAGCAAAAAGGAATTGGAAGACTTTCAATTGAACCTTTTTTGTATAAAAATTTAATGCTGATTTCAATCAAGCAACTAACTCGTAAGTAACTCGTGGATTGACTACCATCCAGAGATGCATGACTTCATCTGGTAAATTTTGTGTATTTATTGTCAGTGTGTGGTTACAAATTAAACAAATGCAAAAATGCTTCTCTCTGTGCTCTGTAGCAAAATGTCGCTATAAATATAAAAGAAACTGCTTTACAAAACACTAAGCCAATTAACTAACTCAATACGCCTTTTTGTTGCTGTATTTACCAAAGTAAAGTTAGCCTATTCATATTGCCTAAGATTCACATTCATTTCCGGAGGGGGTCAATCAGGTCAATTCCTACAAGCTTTTATAACGTCAACTTAAACCTTAAATGCTTAAAGCGATAAATCAGCCTTAAATTCGCTTTTATACCAATGGATAGTATTTCATTTACAGCCCAGCCTTAGATTCGCGGGTAGACAATATAAATGTATTTATTTTCAATCCTAGCCTTAGATTCGCGGATCAGTCAATGCAAAAGTATTTCACTGACATACCAGCCTCGTGTGTATAAAATGTAAAAGTATTTCTTTTAAATCCCAGCCTTAGATTCGCGGCTCAGTCAATGCAAAAGTATTTCACTGACATCCCAGCCTTAGATTCGCGGGTAGACAATGTCAAAGTATTTATTTTCAATCCTAGCCTTGGATTCGCGGATCAGTCAATGCAAAAGTATTTCACTGACATTTTATACAGTGAATCTAAGGCTGGCGAGGAAATGAAATACTTTGACATTGTCTACCCGCGAATCTAAGGCTGGGATTAAATAGAAATACATTAACATCGTCTACTCGCGAATCTAAGGCTGGGAATTAAAGGAAAAACATTTACATTGTCTACCCGTGAATCTAAGCCTGGGAATTAAAGGAAAAACATTCACATTGTCTACCCGCGAATCTAAGGCTGGGCTGTAAATGAAATACTTTATATTGTCTATCCACTGGTATAAAAGTGAATTTAAGGCTGATTTATCGCTTTAAGCATTTAAGGTTTAAGTTGACGTTGTAAAAGCTTTTAGGAATTGACCTGGTTGACCCCCTCCGGAAATGAATGTGAATCTCAGGCAATATGAATCTAAGGCTGCGAATCTCAGGCTAACTTCACTTTGGTCAATTCTATGTTTTTGTTGCTTTACCAAATCACAAGCTCCGTTCTAACCTTAGTGGATGACCCAGTTTTTGATCGGGCAAAAACGCGCCAACGGAAGTAAGTAGAAAACTATTTACAAAAATAGTTGTACTATAGGTTGGTTGCAAAACTTTTAGCCAGTGGTATATTCTACGTAATAACATAAACACTTTTGGTGTAATGACTAAAATATACCTTCATGCATTTCTTGACTTTTGTAACGTGTTACCGAACAAAAGGTTTACTCAAGTCAAACAAAATTTGCTACAAATGAAATCAATTTTCCCATAGGTTAGAGTCATTGGTTCGCACGAACCAGTGTTACTTTTTAGCTTTTTTTAAGATATGAAATTAACGAAAAGAAAGCGGCAACGTTCCGATGAGAAAGAAAGTTGTTTGGTTTACGATGTATTAGATAGTTACTGAAGCCGGCAGCAATACTGAACTGTTGGATATATGTACCTGTCAATGTTAAGCCTCAGGGGAGGGGACGGGCATACTCAGGGGGGATGTGACATTTTCGTTGATGCCAAAGTAAAATTCCCCAACCTTGGGTGCCTCATGCATGTCCAATTCTATACTGCTACCAGTACATTTCTTTATTCTCTTGGTCAGTTTAAGATGGCGACCATGTCAAATCCTCTGGGTATGCCTCCGGAGTTGGGGGGGGGGGGGGGGGGGGGACTGTTTACCGTGAGATAAGAGATTTATCGGCATAGTTGAAACAATGGCTTTGGGAGTGGAATGCGAGTTTATAGAAATAGAAAACCGTCCAGAGAATCCTGAGCATATTTATTTTTGGAAAAGCATTGAGAAGAAAAGGGCCCAAAGTCGTCTTAGGAGGGGATGCGCACCTTCACCCCCTCCCCCTAAATCCGCTCGTGTCACGGGTTAAGGTGACTGACTACGTTGAAGCGGCGCCATCTTGGAAATTGCACCATAATGCCAGCGGTCTTCATTTTCCAAGATGGCTTGCTTGCTGTTGATACTATTTTCGCTGTTTTCACACCTTTGACTACTAAATTAAATCCATTGATTTTTGCATGGGACCCTATACTTTTTGTACTTATTTGAAAAAGTCACTTGATATCTCAACCATATCAAATTTGTAAAAAAGTAACTCAGTTATTCAGTGTCTAGTGTTTTATTCGATTGATATTATAAATACCTCAGTTACAATGTGCAGTGAATTCCTAATCAGCTATGCCTGGGAACTTGGTAGAAGACATCAGTCGAATTATCATTTAGAAGGCTAAACTGTTAATCTATTCTTTTTCTAAAGTTGCTTTCAGCAAACTAAATTTTAACGATTAATGCAAAAGGATGGTTTATAAAGCTATCAATGACGATGATTTAGGTATTAATGACATACATTGGTTAAAACATGGATAAAGAAGATGTATGACCCATACAAGACTACTGGTTTTGGGATGAAGGCCCTTAAAGCCTATATTTACTAGCCTTATTAAACCGGAATGTTATAAAAACAATCCTAAATAAATCTACATCGTTTTAAAACTATCCATCACGGTCGAATTACAGTCGTTACAGTTGTAAAAAGTGCAATTTTTATGATGATTTTCAAATTAATTTAAGTCTGTGATCAAAGACAGCACCTTAAAACTAGCTAGGAAATAACATGGTGTGGATGACACTCTGACGTCAAAAGTGTAGAATCGAGCTGCATTAGAGACTAAAACAAACATTTTTCCTTTTTAAGTTTTTCTCTCTGCCATGGCTTTTTCTTCATAAACTGTTCTTTAGTCATGTGAAATACACATTCAAAATCGCTGTCACTGAGAAACATCTGTAAAAAATAAATAGTATAGTAAGAAAACTATAGCATCAATAACGAAAACATTTATGAAAGAATTAATGTGCGATATTTAAACGAACCAAATCGAACGTTCGATTAATCGAACTTCATCGAATTTAATCGAACTCAATCACGCGATTGGATTCGATTGAGTTCGGTAATCGAACAAAATCGAACTCTCACAAAATTTCTTGAGCAATCGAACTAATCGAACGGTTCGACTGAATTCGAGTAGTTCGATTGAGTTCGAATAGGTTCGATTTTGTTAGAAACAAACAGAGGATAGATAGCATTCGACTGAAAATGGGGTAATACAAGTATCATTAGAGTTAGGGTTTGTTCCAGTTATTGTCTTTTGCAAGTAAACGCCACGCAGCTAGCAGTTTTGTTAGGGATCGCACAAGCTAGAACAACAAAGCCGCCATATACTAACGGCAAAGGTGGAAATAGACAAGTTAAGTCTGCAGTAAAACGTGTTTTCCAAAAGAAAATTGCCAGCTGCGCAGGCTACTTAGGTTGTTTTAAAAAGACTCTGCAGGGTCACTAGGACTAAATATAATAGAATGGTTACAGTTGAAGTAAGATTTTTAAAATTTTCACTGGTAATTTTCTATTGCCGGTTGAACTTTTTTTGCATGCGGGATATTTTTGTTCAGTTCAGTTTTGCAAAATGGTAAAATCAATGTAATTTCCTCTCCGAAAGTCTAGTTCAATCAAGATATTACAAGTTAGTTATTAATTAAAACAAATTGTTCAAATATCTAGTGGTAATTTTGGTGAAGTTAAGTTTTTTTCAACGGTGTTCTACTGAGTTCGATTGGGTTCGATAAAGTTCGAAAATCGAACGCAATCGAACTCGCACAGAAATTTTTCGGTTCAATTGTGTTCGATTATTGAACTAATCGAACCCAATCGTTCGATTAAGTTCGATTGGGTTCGATAAAGTTCGATTACCGAACGGTTCGATTAGCTACGTCGGGGTAAAAGCAATGATCCGCGTCACTAAGGGCCTGTCACTGGTAGCAGGGATGTTGCCCTTTGTACAGGACCTCGATATAGGGGTGGCTTTGGTATTTTTACATACCCTGACTATCAAAGGCTTTTTGGTATAGTGGAGCAGAAGGAATGGAAACTCATTGGTGTTATAATGATTTTCAAATCCAAGAAATTCAAATGTGATTATAGTACAACAAATTTGTTATAAAGATATATAAATATATAAATATTTGGTTTGCTTTGCTTTGCAGACAGAACTTCTTAAGGCATTAATTTTGTTAGGTTTTATTTCAGACGTTTCGCCGGTTAGGGCTTCATCATTAATGAGCCTTAACATTGACCTTGTATTAGCTCTTACTTAAACTTCTTGTAGAATATATTATCCACAATCACTGATGAAGCCCTAACCGGCCGCGAAACGTCTGAAATAAAACCTAACAAAATTAATGCCTTAAGAAGTTCTGTCTGCAAAGCAAAGCAAACCAAATAATATTCAAGGCATGGCAACAAATATGTTTTCATATATAAATATATATGCATACATCTATGAAAATGTGAAAATGCTGAAACAAAGTTCTCATACAGTTCAGTGTTTCATGCTCATGTTTTTTTGTGAGGTTCCCCCTCGGGATACATGCATTCTCCGTATGACAATATCAATATCTTGTAGGAAGGAAATTTGCCCCAGAACAATAGAAAGTTTGGTATTTTTTACAAGGGCAAAAAATCGGTCTCAAATGGCTCTCAAATGATTTTACTGTTCGAAAGAACACAATTATTGATTTTTTTCTTCCTTTGCATACCTCTCTACTGTCTAGAAGAACGTCCTGGGGATACTCCTCCATAGTCTTGTTGTCAGTTCGCAGTTCCTGATAGGAGTACGTCTTCCCGGGGCATATCATCTCGTCAACCTTCAACATGAAAGTTAATGTTAACATGACGAGCACGAAGGACATCAATTTAATGTCACAATTTGTTTAGAAATTTAAAAAGGTGAAAGAGGGAAACCGTTTAACAAGCATCGTACAGAGTACCCTAAAGTAAAGATAGGTAGACTGATTAAGGTGCTATTTTTCTTCCTGGCTAATAAAGGATGTAAACATGATCTTGTTTTTAATCCTTCTCTCGATTTTCAGTTCTTTTCTTTTCTTTTCTTTTTTGCTTTCCTGGCCTTCCTATTCGTGTCGACCGCTATTCATTAACTTACCCCATCATAATCCTTCAATCTTGAGTCGATATGTAGTCGTTTCATTTCTTCTAATGACATTTCAAAGACACGGCCATCTTCCCATACTCCAAAATACGCTTTGAATGCCTGTGGTTCAGAGCCTTGACAAATTGTCGAGATCGCTACTTCGTCAGGATTGCGTGGTGTACTGTCAGCCCTGATGAAGTCCTATAAGTAAACGCTTGTTAGAACGGTTTTCGTGTAAGTGGGAACATATCGCGCCGTACTGACCGTCTCATTGCCGTAACGTCTATTAAAACATTCTTGTCGTAACCGTGTTGTGCTGTGACTGACGTGAACATTTCGACTATTCCCTTGGGCTTCCTGTGTTCGTCTTTACCGACAGGCTTTCTCCGCTTTGCCGCAGGGATTTGAAAAGGAGGCAAGTTTCAAGTTTCAAGTTTATTTGCACAAATTACTGAATGGTTTACATTAAAATTCATCTAACCTGCAAATAGAAAAATCTAGTCTAGGCAGGTTAAGATGAGATTGAGGCAGCCCGAAAACGAAAACCGAGATGAGGCAGCCCCTTGACTGTCCGCAGTGAAGGGATCCCAAATGGAAAAACCCAAGAAGCGGTTACCAGCAAAGGAGGCTTGATTTTGCTATCAACAATAAGACTGGAGATGTCTCTATTAAACTATACTTACATCTAGGAGCTTGATGGTCTCTTTTTTTTCATCTAACCTGCAGTTTCTACCGATCCATACATACATGCGTTTGTATGTATCCAGCACAAACACGTCTGAATCATTCTCAATCAGATCGTCTTGGATAAAGTCGTAAATCTCCTCGGCTTCAAGGCCTCTTCCATACTTAAACATGTGGAACAATCTAGGCTCCCTTTCCCTTGATTCCTAAGGATTAGAGAAATACATCACAGTTCAAACCTTTTGTTGAGAAATTCATCAAGCATGGGCACTTTTTTGTTTAGCCAGAGAGAGTCAGACCAAGCGGGTTTCACTCGCACGTCGCTGTTAGTGGGTGACAATATTTCAAAATAAAAATATTGATTTTATGATAAAAATGTTGGATGACATTCTGGTTTATCACCCAGTCCATACGAGTTGTTGGCGCTGCCCAACAACGTCAACTAAAAATGTTATGACTGCGGACCAGAACTCTTAGATTGTCACCGTACATCTCCCGCAAAGATCATAGTTGTAAAGCACGTTAATCACTACTTATGGGTCCGGATGAACAAACTGGTCGCATTGTTTATGTTGCCAACATATCATTGTGCGCATGATACAAAAAATAGGTTTTTCAATTGCTGTGCCTTCGAAACCCCACAAAAAAGTTATAACATGTAGTGATATCAAGATTATTCTCACAGCATATTATCATGAGATTTATGCAAAACCGAGCGAGTTAAGAGAGATACTTATAAGTAATAAGTAATAACAAACAAGAGGGCGTGATGTTTAACAAACGAGCTAGATTGTTTACGTTAGCTATTACATCACTAACATTGCACTATACTTAGTTCTAAATAGTGCTAAATAAACAATAGCAAACAATAGAATTAGCATAAAACAGCATTATGGAAGGGATAAATACCGAGAAGCGAGGCTTTTAGCCATATACATCCCGAGGGCCGTAGGCCCGAGGGATGTATATGGATAAAAGCCGAGCTTCGAGGTATTTATCTGCCTTATTATATGATTGAGGAGGTTTTCACACAAAAGCGATTCAAAAAGACAATCACTAATTAGATCATTGTTACCGAATTCCCAGAAGGAAACCTTAAATAATTGTTTTTCAATTCTATTCAGAGAAACACTAACAAACTTCATGATAACACACAAAAGATTTTTTTGTTGAGAAGATTCCATCAGTTGGCTCAGTAGTATAGTGGTTAAAAGCGGGTATAGGAGTGCAGAAAGTCTCGGGTTCGAATCTCTGTCATTTATCAAAGACTTTTTTTCCACCAAAAATCGCTACTTAGTATATTTCTAAGAAAATTTCTAAGTCTTGATGTCCACACATAAATCATCTAAGGAAGTATGGAACTAAATTATAAATTCAAGTGATGTATCTAGATAAATCCCGGGAATTATAAATTCAAGTGATTCAGTTATACAGATACATCCCGGAGAAGCTCTATATAAAACCCTTGAATATATAATCATCGTGAATTTAGTGATATAAAGTCCTATGAATAACAAAGAAAACAGACTCAATCATATAATAATTAGTATTATTTACTGTTGCAGGCTTTTAATGTTTGTTCTTTAGTTTTTGTTACGGGGAATAAATATAATCCCTCTCAAATCGAAGTCTTTATCAATTGTCCTGAGTCTATGTGGTAACACAAGGATGAGTTAACAGACCAAAAGAGACAATAATTGACACTTAGGACAAGTCGGTTTTAGGCCCCGTCCACACGCAAACGTTTTCACTAGATGTAAACGACTAAAAACGACTCGTTTTTGCCTGTCCACACGAAAACGATGAAAAACTGTGAAAAACTGGGTACTAATGACAATGCGTAAACGTTGGTCTGTCCTGCTTAGAAAGGACTGAAAAAGGGTCACATATATATTCTATCTGATTCGTTTGCAATGATCTTTTCAAAAAAATTCTTGCTGTGCAGTTCTCTTGTGGCACAAAGTGTGTCCAGTCCTGAGAGGTACAGTGCAACGCTGTATGGCACATCATAGCCGTATATGATCTTCAGAGCCCGCTTCTGGATTCTCTCTAGAGAAGAGCTTAAATAATCAGGTAAACTATAATGGAATACCTGGCAGGCGTATAAGAGAACGGACCTGATACATGCTGTATAAAACTTGACTAAGTCTGTAGAACCAACCTTTGTTCGTTTTAGCTGACGGAGAAAGTAAAGTCTTTTGGCGGCTTTTTTTACAATCTCAGCTGATATATGTGAGTTCCACTTTAGATCTTTTTTCAAAGTTACACCTAGTATTTTCACGGAATCCACTGGTAATATTTCCGTTTCGTTGACAGTTACGTTCTCTATTTCTGTTGGAGTAAGTGACAAAGAGATCCTCAGCTCTTTACATTTCTTTGGGTGGATAGTGAACCATCGCACAGAATTGAGGGACACCACGAGGGGGGTCTCTATTGTCTTGGCGCGAAGTTCAAATATGTTAATTAAAGTGCTGATTTGCTGACAATGAAAATTACAAAATATTTGGGCAAAAAATGGCTTATGTTGGTTCTAAAAATCAATTGGATGAGGACCAAGAAGAGATTTCATCTAAGCATGATTGGGCATTACTGGTTGAACTTTTACCGATGACCTCATAGAGAGTAGTATCATGTAAGTCATTTATCATTACTATGAATAACCAGGGACCAAATTTCGTCCCTTGAGGCACTCCTGCTGGAACTTGCTGCCATTCCGATTGGCAATCGTTGGCCAATTTCACTCTTTGTTTTCTTTCTTTCAAAAAGTTGCCTACCCAGTTGCCCCCAGTTGATGACAAAAGGGTTGATGTCATAGCTTTGTAATTTGGCCGTTAGTAATGTGTGATCGATGAGGTCGAAGGCTTTCTTGAAATCAACTATAAATGCGCGTACGTCATTGCTTTGACCGTCCGTACACTGAGACCAATTATGGACCATGTTTATAAGAGCATGTGTTGTTGACGATTTAGGTATACAACCAAATTGGTCTGGATTAAGGTGGTGAAGTACTGCAGGTTTTACATGATATTGTACGATGAGATCCTCAGCAATTTTAGACAGGGTTGGGGTGAGTGAGATTGGTCTAAGATCAGTATTAATGTCCTTGACTTTGGTTACCTTTGGAAGAGGGGTTACATCTGCGCACTTCCAGATAGCGGGTAAAGTCACATTAGATAAAGAAGAGTTGATGATGTCACATAGCGGTTGTGCTAATTCATATGAAAATTCCTTAAGTACCCAGTTAGGTATGTTGTCAGGTCCTCCAGCTTTACTAACGATTACAGAGCTGAGGACCTTTTCCACAATATCAACGGTAAATACTGGGGCTGAAAATCCATCTGTTTTTACGTAGAAATCAGAATGCAGAGGTGGAAAGATTTGTTGAGTCTCTAAAAAAGTATCGTTTATGTTGTTGGCAAGTGATTGCATGCTATCTTTAGATGGATGAAATAAAACAATAAAAAATTGAATATTTTTTTGTTTTAGTTCATAGCGCATTTGAAAACTGTAAACGATCAGCATTTCCGTGTGGACTGGGCCTTAGAATAGCGCAGAAATGATCTTACAAACCTTTTGTTGTTGATGGCTTGACCCTGTTGTGTGATAGGTCTTCTTGCCGCCAATAGCCGACCAAAACGCTGCAGGTGTGCTCGATTCGAGTATAATCTGAGTTTCACGTCCTGGGTACATGTCAGCAGCTGCGCTCTTAGCAAACTTCTGCTCGTCACCAAGGCTTCCTTTGCCCAACCAGATGTACACCTTTCTTCCATCGGTCAGGATAAAACAGTCATTAGTGTTCAGGTTTGCCGCATCAACAGACACCTGTAGATCACAACAATATATAGTTCTTACCTAATCCTATCAGAATTACTGTTCAACTTCACAACCTATTGTTTTCTATCCGCAATAAACCCACGAATTCTGACAGAAAAAACATAAATCAGCTGCATTGTTGCAAATAATGCTGTCAGTCTAATCTAACAGACGGCAATATTTTAAATAATGTTGTGTGTGGTAATGTTGGGATCACACAGCATGATTATATTAATTATATTGCAGGTGACTTGCTTAGGGGAACCAGATTTGAAGGATGATAAAGAAATGTAACTACTAAGTTAGCAGTCACTTTACTTTTCAGAGCCTTAGCTTTTCGAAATCCATCTCCCCATTCAGAAAAAAAGCCTTTCTTTATTATGACAAACGTTAGCATCAAAACGTGTGGGATATACAATCAACAGAAGTACGCATGCTCATACAATACTTCATTTTATAAAAATTAAAATGTGCTTTAATTTCAACAATTTCGGTGGTAATGAAGTTAACCAGGAATTATACCAGATAGTTACTTAAGCCTGCAGCAATATTCGATATATTGCAGTCAGCTTCGGGCTACGTCCCCCAATATTGCTGCCAGCTTCAGTAACTATCTAATACATATGAAATGACTTAGCTGATCGAGACTCTGTACTTTGTTTGTAATGCAACGCCTGCTCGTATTCGTAAAGTGTTTCGAATTCCATGACATATGTCTTATTCTGAACTGTTGGCATCAAAATCCCGCAATCTCTAGTTAATCTGCCTAAATGAAGCACTTCTTGACGTCGCACTTCTTCCCAATATTAACATCGAAGGATATCACTTCTCTTGAATTTACCCAGTTATCATTAGAGTTGGCTTGAATTACCCCGCTAAATCGGAACAGTGTTTTCGAAATGGTTGATTGTTGTTTTTAATGCAACTAACCTCAATAACCTTGATGTTGTCTCGTTTTCCCCTGACGTGAAATAAGCGTGACGTGTTGTTGTCAAAGCGCTAAAAATTAAACGGATTATAGCCAGTTTAAGAAAAAACGACATGCCTGTTAGATAGGATGCCACTATGTATTATTTTTATACTGTGTTACATTAGGGAAAAGAACGACACTTTTGAGTTTTACGTTTGCAGGCATATATCCACAGGAGGACTTATCCCTGAGCCCTAACCATCCCATGATATTACTTCACCTTAGCTTCTTGTTGTAGTTACCCTTAATTTTTCATTGTAATGAATATTTTGATAACAAAGCATCTTACGCCTTGTTTGACCATGATGTATCCACCAAAGATTTTCATGAAATGAGGCGGTTCTCTTCCTTCCAACACACGTTCCTTTTGAAAACAGTAGAAAAAATTATTATCATATTTTAGTAAATGATGCCTTGTATAGAAAACTCATTTATGCGTTCCCTTATGTCTTCAGCAAATAAGTTATTAAATAAAATGAATTTAAATCAAATCGAAACAAAACAGGCTTAAAGGGAAAAATGAAACCGGAGCCGATGAAGAGGGAACAAGGATGTTTAGTTTAAGTGTTGGAAGATGGCGTCACGACAGCTCATCTTGGATAAAGTTAAAAAAATCTCATTGGCGTCTGTTGCTCGCTCATTCAACAAGACTAAACCCTGAGTAAGGACATGGCTGTTGGCTTCTTCCTTTTCCTCTTTCTTTCTCTTCTTCTCAACCTTTTTCTACAATAGCGAACATAAGCATACTTACTGCGAAAACCCTTGTATCGCGACCGCCATTTCAAACTTTCGGTTGGATTTTGGGATTTTGGGTTTTCCGATCGACCAATCACATGGAAGTGGGCGGAGCTTTGCGAATGACCTTGATCACTCGTTCCATCCGCCTTGTTCAAATCGTATCTTTTTGAAAATTATAAGAAAATTGAGATGACTCGAGCATATCCAAAAGAATTGAGATGGAGAGTGGTTTTCTTGCTAAGAGAAGGACGTATTGCTAAAGTTCTTAACGTCGGGGAAACGTTTGTCAAGAAGATAAAGCTGCTCTTTGAAACAAACCAATCGATCGAATTTCGCCGAAGACCGGGAAAATTTAGATGGCTGCAAGGTATGTGAATGTGAACTTTTTCTATTTATTATATTTATTGGAAAGCTAGAGTAAAATCAATACTACTGAAGTGAACTATTGCTTTACAAAATGAGACCAATTCCCAAACCGACATCATACATCATCTTCATTTTTTTCTGATCGTGTCTCGTGATGTGTTTACAGCTCAAGATATTTTGTTGATCAAGAATATTAGGCAATACCCCGAAATATATGAAGATGAATTACAGGACTGGCTTAGTCATTTGACCGGGAGATTATTCTCTCTTACTTTTACTCTAGCTTTATTCCAATAAATATAATAAATAGAAAAAGTTTACATTCACATACCTTGCAGCCATCTAAATTTTCCCGGTCTTCGGCGAAATTCGATCGATTGGTTTGTTTCAAAGAGCAGCTTTATCTTCTTGACAAACGTTTCCCCGACGTTAAGAACTTTAGCAATACGTCCTTCTCTTAGCAAGAAAACCACTCTCCATCTCAATTCTTTTGGATATGCTCGAGTCATCTCAATTTTCTTATAATTTTCAAAAAGATACGATTTGAACAAGGCGGATGGAACGAGTGATCAAGGTCATTCGCAAAGCTCCGCCCACTTCCATGTGATTGGTCGATCGGAAAACCCAAAATCCCAAAATCCAACCGAAAGTTTGAAATGGCGGTCGCGATACAAGGGTTTTCGCAGTAAAATCTGGAAGTGTGGGTGTGAAACGTCATCTGGTTGAGGGAAAGCTGTGTTATCCATTGCATAAATATCAGTGCACTAGATCATGTTTGGATACACGAGGTTTTGGAGTGATTTGACTATAAAGCACCTAGCGTCACTAATAACATTAAGCAACATATACATGCACGAAACAGCTACCATAACGCGGAGTCGAACAAAGTTTGTATCTTTGTATCATTTTCACCTGAATCGCTGTGCCTTGATACCTTTGCTCGTCAAATTTTGAGGCCAGTAATCCTGCAACTCCTGCTTCTCGTTGATCACATTCGTTGCCCTAATTTAATCAAATGAATATTGGTAAGGAATCTGTATAATAGTTAGGTATTCACACAGTTGACTCTCTCGTATAAGGGACCACGAGGATCAGGAGACGCTTATGAGAACCTAACACAGGAGGCCCAAACCACATGCAATATGTAACTCATCCGGACGCACGGGGCCCGGCTTGGGAGTCTTGTATCAGCAGGAATAAAATGAATAACTAAAGCTCTTTGGGTTTCCTATGACAACCTCAATGAAACGTACCGCGGTAACTTGATAGCGCCACGTACTAGTGTTAACGCAGTCACCTTTTTAGTACACACAGAAGGAGAGATTTTTCACTTTCAATAACTGAAGCAAAACCTGTTTTGATCAGTCTGGGTTTAAATGTTTAATTTGTCGAATGAAATAATTAGGAAGTATGGTCAACGTTATTTCGATGGAGCCTCCCCTTTCCCTACTGAGCTTTTAATATGACTTACAATCCAATAGTAGATAATTGTTTGCTTTCTATTAGTGGTACGATAAGTGTAGACAATCAGGTAACAGTCACCCGAGTTGAAAACAAAGCCTTCTTTATTCTTTTTGATCAATTCTTTGATTCCCGACGACGGCAACGTAGGGTTCTCTGTACGTTCTGGTTGGACATGGTAGATGGTAACTTCACCAGTGCCGTCATCGTCACCATAAGGATCGACTTCTGCTGGGGGTGGGTCTTTGTGGTACAGGGTCCTGAAGTCAATCACTGTGTGCACGGATTTGGCTGCAAATGTTCATCATTGAAAACAAATTAGGAACGTGTAGCTCGTGAACGTTAATACGGGTGCTCATAGAATCGCATTCATGAAAACTAGTTAGTTTAATGACCAAAAACTGGCCATGCAAAGGGCTAGGAGGGAGGGGGTGTCTCTAGGGAAACGACTATTCAGCGTTGTCGCCTTTCGTGACGTCACACTGGTTTGCATAGTGGCAGCGAAATGCCTAGAAGGCAGTCTAAGTAGTTAGCGTCACAAGTATCCAACTTACAACTCATGTCCTAAAGCAAAGAAGGTATATCAGTGTTGGAATTTGGCTAAAATGTTATCAATTGGTCAGATATCCATTGTATGGACAAAATCCTCAAGTAAATTTGGACTGACAAGATAAACAAAATAATTTTGTGATAGCCTTACTAAGGTCACTACATAAGTGTGTATCTCGGGAATGATATAGAGACTACCAAAATTTGAAGAATAACTACTTCATGTCAATTCGCTCAACCATTCGTCAACTCGATCTTTCGTCCGTTCTGTACATCAAGAAAAATTTTTCTTTTCATTTATTCATTCATTTGTATATTGGCTCTTTCGCTTGTTTTTTCTTCTTTCTTTAGAATTTAGAAATTCTCCCATTAAACAATCTCTCAAAAACGCTTCCCTTATCAACAAATTATATCCTTACCAGTACTGGACTTGCGGACAGGGTTAGAGAAATCGACGCCCGAACAAGCGGTTTCGTCCTTATCTTTCCAATCTTTGAAACATGCAGTGAATTCGGGAGGCTCGGAATGTTGTGGAACAACAACAACTTTAGAATGTTTAGGCATCCCTGTGTTGTTGATGAATTCCTGTATTGAAGGCAATCCAAATGTCAGTATGTAATTCTTACCTCTGGTCTATAGTGGAAAACAGTGCTCATCATTGGCCGTTTTTACGGCTACGGAAGACAAACTCTGAATCGTCTGGACAAACAAATCGTCACAGACGCACAAACAGTCTGATGTCAAAACGAGACGAACAGAGTTTCAGACAAACAAATCGTCTGAATTTGTCCGTCTGTTTGTCCGTCTAGGAAGACGAGTTTTCGAAGACGATTGTTAGTCCAGACGAACTGAAGTCAACCAAAGTCAGTCAAATTCACTACTAGACGAACAAATTTTCGATTTTGTTGAAAATTTTGGTCCTAAGACTTGGTTACCATCGACCTGAGGATTTACAAATCCTCGCTTAAGTGACGTTTTTCTTGGGAATAACAGCCTGTTTAACAACGCGGCCGCCATCTTGTTTTTAGACACACGTATACCAAGCCAAGCCTAGCGCCAGTCTTCTTTTCGTTCATACTTATCCATTTGTCCGTCGATTGTCTAGTATGAATTTACGACGGACAACTTTTTCATCTTAGGCAGTACTCGAATTAGACGAACAAATCGTCAGACGATTTGTCCGTCCAGACGATTTGTTCGTCTTCTAGTGTGAAAACGGCCATTAGCCCTCTCCTTTGCATGCATGTTTAAATTTGATTGGTAAATAAGGAGATGTCGAATGATGCAACGAAAAGTAAAGGTGACATCGTGAGCACGTTCCTTTTTATGTGCATGCATGCCAGGGTCTTCGATGAGTTGTCACACTAGTTTTCATTATTGGTTAATATCACAAGGTATACATTAGGGAAATCATGTCACTTGGGTGTTTCTCACGTTGTACGTAAACCTTCATGACACGCATACAGTTAAAATGTTAAGCGTTCTCGCGTCATTCATCACGTTTTGATTACCCACAAAATATGAAAGTAATAAGCAGGCAAAATATTCAGAGTAAAAAAATCTTAAACAGCGTATATTGAAAA
The DNA here is from genome assembly GCA_029948255.1 of Telmatactis stephensoni. Classification (NCBI taxonomy): domain Eukaryota; kingdom Metazoa; phylum Cnidaria; class Anthozoa; order Actiniaria; family Isophelliidae; genus Telmatactis; species Telmatactis stephensoni. The sequence goes on along the minus strand of JALIZF010001461.1, from coordinate 150,785 downwards.
ACATTACGTTTGCTCTTTCTTGAGCTCTCCTTTTCTCTTCAGGGGATGCATGGGATCCTTTCCATACGAATACATTCGATGCAGCTTTAAGAACGAAACAATCCTAAATGGAAGAATGAGGATAATTCAGCAATGTTGATATAGAACCAATTTCGTATGACGGAAAACGGTACCGTCATCGCACAGTACGTACGGTTACGGCAGATTTTTGGAATATTTTTATAGACATTACGGCACTGACACGGTCGACAAGGTACTGTAAGGTACGTTTCCCACTCATACGATAACCGCTTTAATGGAAACACAATACGAGCAGAGTTGGTTGGGTGTATAAGGCAGGGATGATTTCAGTCTGTTCACTGGACATAATGGCCACACACCACCTCTTGTTCATAATGAAGGTTCTAAAACTGTACAAAACCAAACCACTGTCATTATTGATCTCTTGAGAGCCAGATTCAGGTCAGAATATGTAAGATAATGTTTGCCATTTTCTTGACCGACTTGTTTTCACTCATACGATGACTAAATTACCGATAACAGCCAAAGCTCTCGTAATCGACCACCTCGGGAATTCGAGAAACTAAGCTGTCACAACTTAGGCTGGTCGCTCACCATAATGGGCTCTTGCAATGCGATCGACCATGTACTAAACTGAATATAAGCTACAGCCATTTATTGGCCTAAAGCCATTAGCCTGTGAACAGGCTCTCTGGGGGAGGGGGAGGGGATGGGAAGGGAAAGGAGAAGGGGAGGGGAGGGGAGGGGGCGGGAAGAGGGGGAAAGGGGAGAGCCTGTAAGCATCCTTTGGAGAAAACCGTTCCTGATACCAGAATCTGGTATCAGACTCTGATTGGTCAATTTTTGATTGACGTTCACGGATGGTCGAAGAATAGGCAAAGACAACCAAGAAAGATTGTAAACAGTTCGAAGATTGAACAAGAACTCTGTATCAAGAGAAATGAATAAAAGCTGTTCAACTTGGAGATGAAGACAATATAAAAGAACGTAAAAGCGACGAATGCGATACCGGAGTGCAGAATTAGAAAGTCCTCCAGCGGAAACATGGCTGAAGGAGCTTCGATCGCAACGGCAATCTAGGGAAGCAAATTGTGGCCATCGAGTTATTGATGAAGTTCATTTAGTGTCACTGTAGTAAGGATTTTGTTTCAGATTTTTGTTTCTGTATGTTTTAAGTTATTGAATGGTCTTCAAATTAACGCTCGATGCTGCAAAAGGTTAAGAATGATTCACGGCCGACAGTAATACGTTTCGGAGATAATTTGTTTAATTTATTCAACTGAGCTCTTTTAGACTAAAGCTTGGAGAATACACTCTGATAAACCACGTTCAAGATAATTTATTTCAAGTTCTGAGGGACATTTGAGATGCCAGGTATATTTAACGGTCGTCATTTGACTGAATTTTGTCTTTGAGTGAATTCAAATTCCTCTCATTGTCAATCACTCGTCTTTGTAAAAAACATCGTTTGTCAGCGAGAAAAAAGTCCAAGTTGCAAAAGAAATTAATAATAATTTACACTGTAATTCAAATAAAAGCTTGACTTTTGATTCATTTTGAAAACTCAACCGTGACCTTTCTTGCGTGACTTTGAATACTAATTAGTTGGGGGCGGAACGGTTTTCTCCAAAGGATGCTTACAGGCTCTCCCCTTCCCCCTCTTCCCTCCCCCCTCCCCTCCCCTCCCCTTCCCTTCCCCTTCCCTTCCCCAAGAGAGAGCCTGTTCACAGGCTAAAAGCCATATGTATAGTATCACAGATAATTGGTGCGTTTGAGTTGTAATCACTTACAAAACCTTAAAAAGAAAGGGAAAGCTAGGCTAGCTAAATGGCTAGTTCCAAACGTGGTTGCGGACGCTTACGAGAGTGCTCACAAGGAGAGCTTGGACTGTATTTCACTTACGTCCTTGTCAAGACTTGATTGATTGATTGGTACTTCAGTAAATGTGTCATCACGAACCCTGCGTATAACAAGAACCGAGTTAATTCATCAGTCAGTCAGTCAGTCCGTCCGTCTATCCGTCCGTTATCAGTCAGTCGGTCAGACAGACAGACAGACAGACAGACAGACAGACAGACAGACAGACAGACAGACAGACAGACAGACAGACAGACAGACAGACAGACAGACAGACAGACAGACAGTCGGTCGGTCAGTTTAGCCTATATAGTTAGACGTACCGATACAGCTTTATCTCCCTCACTTGCTTGTCTTCATATTCTTGATCAGACGTATTATCTACACTCGCAAACTGAATTTCTCTGGAAATGCTGACTCCCAACAACTTTTGAAGAATCTTTTTGTGGTGGGGATCCTTGTTCAAGTCTCGTTCATCTGTTCAAAGTGTTGTATATGCAAATATACGAACCATTAGGAAACACATCAAAATGCTTGAGCAGATCCATATATGTTAGTAGAGGTTATGTACCTCAATCGAGGTGTATACCAAATTCTTGAGGTATATAACCACCTTATTTCCTGCCTTGCGAGTTTTCCAAATTAATCGTCGATGAATTACAACAATTTACTGTTTAATATTTGAGTTGTTTACTAAAGAAAGCTATTTATACAATAACGTGTCAACGGATCATTTTTATAAAATTTATTTATCAACAGTCACTTTTTAAAGCGTTAGAAGTTCACGCAAGAGTAAAATTTATAGGCTTGATATTTCTAAGTGACACTAATTAAAGATACAATTTCAAGGTATTTCTAGAGAGTTATAGAAGAATATGTTATATTTTGTAGGAATATGTTATATTTTCAGGTTGATTACTGGTCATATCCAGCTGGCTTTAAGGTAGGGGCAACAAAATTATGCAGCATTTAAACGCAACATTGTTGCATTTCAAGTTGCAGAGAAGTGGTGCTCATATTACCACCCCGCGCGCAACAAATGTTAGTAGAAAGCAGAACGTTTTTCTACTTCGTGCAACAAAGATTGATGTGCGCAAAGTGGCAATACGAGCAACATTTAGGCTGCATTAATATTATGAAAAGTGTTGCATATTAGTTTGTTTCTCGTATTTCCCGCAAAGGATAAATAAAGGTGGTAAATACGAGAAGAAATTCATCAAACTTGTCGCGCAATATTGTAGCAAGCAAGTTATAATATAAAACGATGTTGCTCGTTCTACAGCACAGTTCCCAAAGTTGTCACGTAACAACATTTCTTGCCAGTTGGAAAAATGTGTTGTAAAAAGTAGACCATGGGTCAGCTTTTCCCAACAAATTAACTTTTTGATGCTCGTTTTTCAGCACTGGTCCAACTCGTCGCACAACATTTTACCGAAACCGGCCAATCAGCGTTCAGAATTCGCCGTGAAAGTTCCAAACAAGGGGGGGAAATGTTGTTTTGACCTTTTTGATTTTGATATCGTATTTAATAGTCAAGCCACGAATCATTCATTCTTGAATATGAAAGCAGTATAAAACAATTCTTAGCAATTGTAATTGAATATTACCTATAATAGTTGCAGTCCCTGAGCACAATTTACCAGAATAAATTACTGCCTATGACAAAGAAATAAAAACAGTATATTAAGAAATCCTTTTGCATGCATCACAGAATCAGCTCGACTCCCTGGGCTAAACGTCATGAAAGAACGGCGAGTCTGTACTGTACTATATATTTAGTGTAATGAAAATGAGATACGCGCGTGCCCATATAGGCTACCAGGGAATTGTTTTGGAGCTTGAAAAGAAATTATAATTGTTGGGAATTGATTGCCCGTAGGAACTGCTTTTCAGGCTGCAGCAATAATAATAATAACAAGTACTTTATAATATCGAGGTGCTCTTTCATTTTTTGGAGTTCATTTTGATGCCGCTGCTTGATTTATGGGAAATAGTGCATATGGCCTATTACACATCATTTTTCATTGTGAACGACAAATATTGTTGTTTAGATCGTTTTAGTTATAAAACTTTCAAAATTTAATCTTGAAGTTGAAAATAATTAATTTGTCTTGTCCCGTCAAGTGATCGTCAATTGAGCTGCGCAGTCTATTTCATCAATACATGCTCGTTTGCAGACTAAGGCAATTAATTTACCTTGAAATGTGTAAAAAGCAGCAGTTGTTTATAATAGTTGTTACTTGGGCTACGAGGAAACCCGAATACTCAAGTTTGCCTGCAATTCCATTATTAGTGTTCGTTTGCGGACAAACGCAACACAGATCTAGACTCGGTCTGCCACAGCTCCCAGAGCATTTTAGAAACTGAGCTATACAAATATCATAGAATTAGTACCTTATTGGCCTCCCTGGTGTTGCTGTTCTTTCCCCTCAAAACATATGCTTTGTATGTCTTGCCTCCATCCAGAACGTAGCAGTCGTTAGAGTTTAGAGATGATGTTTTGCAAGGCAACTAAAAAGCAATGAATGGTCGACTCAACTTAAGGTGATGGAGGAAGAGGAGACTATACTTTTCTTTCTCTTTTGGACAGTTTATCAGACGTTAGGCAACTTCTGTAAAAGTGAAGTATTACTGACTTTTACGTTTTTCATGTTTTATGAGAAAAAATCATGGAATGCCAATTTAGTCTACACTTGATGCGTAGTGTAGTATTAAACGTAAATCAGAAAGGAATATACGAGAAGTATCTTGATCATTTTATTTAGTCAAATATTTCGGCTACTAGCTGTAGCCATCATCAATGAAAATGATTGTAAAGCTAAGACGAATCATTGATGATGGCTACAGCTAGTAGCCGAAATATTTGACTAAATAAAATGATCAAGATACTTCTCGTATATTCCTTTCTGATTCAACTTTTTGTCCACAAGTTTACTTATTAAACGTAAAGCTCCTGAAACCCTACCACGTACCTCTCTGCAGATTGGGTTCACTTTGCCTTTAACTTCATACAGATGTGGTTCAAATTTCTCCTGACCGCTGACTTTTCTAAACCCACTCTCATGTCCTCCGTCGCGTATCCTAGATAGCAAAATCCAATTGAAATGCGTCTAAGTATTCTATAAAATACCTTGAGAGACCGAATAAGTTCCTCGGTTTGAATACTGACACCATAACCTATGTTCTTCTACGTCACCACATCAGTTTACCACTTCTACATGCATATCACCACATTTCGATAGTGTGGTACTTCAGTTTTGACCTTGAAGGAAAAACTGAAGAACCACACTCACATGCGTTTTTGAATTTTATCAGCATTTGAGTCAGAAAATCACAGTAAAAACAGGGAAGTCACACATCAAATATTCTTCTTCTTTTTTTATGATAACAAATCAAATAAATTTAATTTAGTTTATTTATTTATTTATTCATTCATTCATTCATTCATTCATTCATTCATTCATTCATTCATTCATTCATTCATTCATTCATTCATTCATTCATTCATTCGTTCGTTCGTTCGTTCGTTCGTTCATTTATTTATTTATTTATTTATTTATGTCATTTGCTACTTACAATATCTGTACAACATATAACGTATAATATAATAGTCAAGATATTTATATTAAATAAGATTATTATAGATATTTATATTTGTGTAAGTAAGCGAGGAGACATCAAGAAACCAAAGGCTTGTAAAATTGATGTCTCCTCGTAGATATTGTCAAAGCTATTTGTAATAAGCCAAAAGCGTAAACAGGACGAGAATTGGATAATGGAGATATTTATGTAGAAAGCAAGTGATGTTTGAGTTTTTTCTTAAAGGAAGAAAATGAGAATAAGCTAGTTATATAAAGAGGTAATATGAATTCCAAATTTTAGGACCTTGATAGAGAATTGTGAATTGTTTTATATTAGTACGACATTTGTGAGACCGATATTGAGAGGCAATGCGAGTATCATAACTATGAATCTGAGACTTTTTTGTAAACAACTCCAAAAAAGATGATGGCAACAATTTAAAAACTTAGCAATGTGAAAAGTATTGAGTTTGTATGAGTCAAGACCTTGTAAGTCACCCTCCCCTAAATGCGTCCCTGGCCTTAATCCACACCATGCAGCTAGCTCTGATACATTACGAAGGCGAATAAAGTCATGTATGGCACACGCAAAAATCAACACAGATGTGTTCACAGACCATATATAGTACTCGAGCAGCATTCTACATCTGCAGCACTAACGGCTGGTTTACCAGTCAAACAAATCCTTGCGAGGGCTGGAGGGTCTAACGAGACAACATTTGCAAAACCTTACAATGTACCAGTTCAAAGTAACGGAGCTTCAGAGTTTGTGGAAGCAGTGTTTAACAGCTGAATGAACACACAATCAGGAAAGTAAGGCAGTGACCCGATATAGTGTTAAAGGACTTTGATCAAGGCACTTATCACTGCATTTATTTACAATTAGTCAGTATTGTTAATTGTTAATTATCTTTAGAATTGGTAAAGATACATATGAATTGATTAAGTGATAACTCCACGTTACAACACAACCGATCAACCACTACAGAAAAAATCTGAGCCCCAGGTGGGGACCGAACCCATGCACGACCTTCCGACTAACTAGGCGGATGCTCTACCACTGAGCTACTGGAAACTCGTATGATTATCTGAGGGTTGAGTGTGAATATAGCACTGAAGACAATTAATTATCTTTCCACTTAATTGTTTAAATGTTACAAGCGAGTCCCACAGGTCACATGAACATTCTGCTCAGTATATAACGAGTCATTCTATTTTCAAATATGTATGCCATCATGTTATAGACTTTATAGTTTAACTAGTAAAATTATTATGTTTTCACTTGTTCACAAGTAAGTCGTACTACTATACTAGTCAGTCCGTCAGTCCGTCAGTCCGTCAGTCCGTCAGTCCGTCAGTCCGTCAGTCCGTCAGTCCGTCAGTCCGTCAGTCCGTCAGTTAGTTACATATACATTCTGTTCATCATAGCAAGTTGCTGCAAACATTTACAGCAACTAAAAAATTTGAAGATGAGTTTTTTTTCAAAATCGTTGTAATAGCACTGAAAAGGCTGCATAAAAAATTAGGGCGCTGACAAGAGTGGCCTTTCTATCAGAGAAGCTGAGAAAGCGTTTTGAGTTGTGCTTATATAACAAGATTGCAGTCATCTTGGCTTCAAAATCTTACATGATCCCTTAATGCGGTGACGTAGAAGAGTTAGAAACTTAAACGAGACTTACCTAGAATTCGAATTGACACAACATTTAGGGATCAGATGCCAACAATGCACTTCGACCCTACCCTATTACATTAGAAATATAATACAGCTGACATGTTGGTTCATTGATGTCTACAATCTGCTTTTTAATACTGAAGTTGCGCAGGCGCGTTGCTATCTCACCTGATCCCTAATTAATTGCGGTCACTAGACGAATCTCAATCAAACTTCGACTTCCAGTAAGATGTTATAAACTTGCAATGAAGCACAAAAATAATGAATACACTGAGCTATGGTCGCATATCTAGTGCGTTATAAGTCATAGTTGTGTTAAAGAGGAATATTAAATATGTTTACACTATTCAAAATTCATTCAGTTCAAATAAGCCTCCCTCTTTCGAATGATCTAACGTCTTTAACATTTTCAAGGTTTTTTTTGCATAAGCCATGGGGGGGGGGGGGGGGGCTTATTCGGTCATTTACGGTAATATCAATGTCGTGTTAATGCTATGACGCTACAATTTAATCTTCATATGGTTGTAGAAAAAGACTTTTAAGCTTTCTTACGCGTAGTTGTTCTTGAAAGATGCCTTAAATACGATCGACTCGTTCCCTTGAACCTGTATGTATCATAAACAATAGGCATCCAATAAGTGACCAATAGATAACAAGATTGTTGCAGTCGTTGGTCGTGACGTCATGATTGTAAATATTTTAGGGGCTAGAAAATGAACGTATATACTTTTAATTTGTATTTATATATTGTAAATTAGGAATGAAAATCCTTGTAGGATTTCCTAATAAAATTGTATTGTATTGTATTGTATTGTATTGTATTGCATTGCATTGCATTGCATTGCATTGCATTGCATTGCATTGCATTGTGTTGTGTTGTGCCAAATTCCCTCCCCTGGGTGAGCATGTACTTGTGAAATGCCCGACCCAAGGAGCAAGATTCAAAGTCAATAAACCCTGGGTTGCCTGCTCCCCCCTCCCCCCTCCCTGAGGGAAACCTTGGTCTACCTATTGCAATACAGGATCTTCCTTTGTGTGTTGTGCTATTCTTCGTTTGCAACTATTCCCAGGAGACCGAATTGAGCAAAAGACATTGCAGGCATGCTGCGTTGGTAGTTTTTTATCTTGATTTTGTTTTGTCAAGACCACCAACATGGCGGCCATGTCTTTTGTCTCTAAATTCTCCGGGGAATGGTTGCAAACCAAGAATATCGTCTAAGCAGACATACGCTGACTCTCGGGCATTAATTGTTGTTTGTGAAAGAACTTGGAGGCACGTCGTTGAGATAAGTTTTGCTCAACACGTCAGCCAGATGCATTTAGGTTCGTTTCCGATATCTCTGAGTGATGTCAAAACCTTGTAGTCGTAGAAGCATGCATTCTCTGTAATCTTTTGGGAGCCTTGCATGCGTAGAGGTTTGCTAAAGATCAACTCAAGAGATTTATGATCAAAGTGCACATTGACCTTTCTTCCATGGGTATAGTGGTGAAACTTTTCCATTCCATATACCACTGTGAGCAATTCATTGTCAATGGGCACATGTCCAAGCTAACACTGCATGAAGGCTCTGCTAGTAAATGCAATGGGCTGGCCTTGTTACAGTAGGGCGGCCCTTTGATGCATCACAATGTAAAGTCAGTTCTTATGTGGGATCATTATAATTAAGGCTGGTTCACACTAGCGTCGGAATCAGAATCGGAATCGTAAGAAAACAACAAAGAATTTAGGGATTAGAATACAAAAGAAAGGTGTTTTTCTTTGTTCTTTCCTTTGTCTTTGATTATGCTTATGCTTGGTCTTATGCTTCTTGCGATGCTTATGTCGATGTCTTATGTCACACGCTTGACTTTTGTCTTTTCCTTTGTTTTCTGCTTCCGATTCCGAATCCGACGCTAGTGTGAACCAGCCTTAACGAAGTATTGGCGCATCTATTTATAAAACTATTCTTACAACGTACGTTCGGCACCGATATGTTTAAACTTTACCTCACGACATTGAATTGCTGCACATCTATATTTTAGAGATAAATAGTCATCCACTTCGACAGCCATGATTGCCACAAATCCTTGCTCATCCTGAAGTAAAACAATTTCACGTTATTTCATTGGCCAATCAGGACGGCAAAAGTCTTTACCATCAATCAATCCATAAGTCCGTCCGTCCGTCCGTCCGTCCGTCAGTCAGTCCGTCAGTCCGTCAGTCCGTCAGTCCGTCAGTCCGTCAGTCCGTCAGTCCGTCAGTCCGTCAGTCCGTCAGTCCGTCAGTCCGTCAGTCCGTCAGTCCGTCAGTCCGTCAGTCCGTCAGTCCGTCAGTCCGTCAGTCCGTCAGTCCGTCAGTCCGTCAGTCCGTCAGTCCGTCAGTCCGTCAGTCCGTCAGTCCGTCAGTCCGTCAGTCCGTCAGTCCGTCAGTCAGTCAGTCAGTCAGTCAGTCAGTCAGTCAGTCAGTCAGTCGGTCAGTCGGTCAGTCGGTCAGTCGGTCGGTCGGTCGGTCGGTCAGTCGGTCAGTCGGTCGGTCGGTCGGTCAGTCAGTCAGTCAGTCAGTCAGTCAGTCAGTCAGTCAGGTCGGTCGGTCGGTCGGTCGGTCGGTCAGTCAGTCAGTCAGTCAGTCAGTCAGTCAGGTGGATCAACCAACGTTCTGCAGCAGTGGCCTATTTGTGCAATGAATCTCTTTGTTTTGGCCCTGCATCAGTTATCTCGTTACCAGCAAAAATTGACCATCATAAGCTTTGAACATACCTGAGTTGAATCCTCTCCCAGCCAATAGTGAATGTAAGTGTTGTTTTTACCCTTTGTAAAAAGAAATAGATCAGTCTAAATGAGTAAATATTTTCCAGGCGACCCCCCCCCCCCCCACACACACACACACAACATTCAAACAGAGTGATGTGTCCTCCCTCTTTTTGCATCAGTTCTCCTCCCTGTAAATAATGAGCGGTCCCTCATAGACCCATATCACGCAAGTGAGACATTATACATTATTTGATTTATCGGAAAAAGGAATTCACTATCAAATTTGTCACATTGATATTTGTAAAACTGCAAAGTTCGATAAAGATTGGCCTCCAACTGACGAAGAAATGAATTTTTTGAAAGTAGCATTTTTACAAAGAAATGTACTGTGGACGTGCATCGCATGCACGCCCAGCCTCGTTATCAGGCTAGACACATACATTTCTTTGCAAAAATTTTCACCAAAATGCTTACATTTAAAAATTCATAACTTCCTCAGTTTAAGGGCAATCTTTACGAAACTCTGCAATTTTAATTACTAATATCGATGTGATGAATTTGATAGTGAATTCGATAAGGGTCTATTTTATTCTATTTGCAGATCTTCAATCTTAAGGTCTCTAGTCTAAAAAAATTTTCAAGGAATAAGTAAACCACCGTTATTTTCGGATGAGACGCTTGCATGGAAATGGTCATTAATTAACTTTCAATTATGTTTTCTGAGTCTGACCTACCCACGGTACGACAATAAGATCTTTTCATCCCGACCTGAAACTGGTCACGTGACAAGCCCGGGATGAAATCACCTATGTAAATGTACCCCCAGTAAAAACACATAAATAAGTACAATTGCTCAACAAACTTACCAAAGAAAGAATCAGATAGCAATCACCTTTAAAAAAATGGCCAACTTCTTTACTAGGCACTACTTCCAGTTCGAATTTCTATTTCAGAGCAAAAAGAAAACAAATGTGTACGTGTTGAGAAAACAAGACGAAACGAACGAAATAGATGTTAGGTCTCTTTTGTGGCACGTTAATAAACGAGGAATTTACGGCAACGGCAATTCCAACGGAAGTTGCGCAGATGATGTTAAAATATGCCATGAACTGAAAGTAGTTGCAATCAAGATGCAACAAGATGCAACAAGCTTCAAACCAGCGAATGATGTCAGACCGAAGTCAGACAGCAGTAAGAGATATCAGAAAGACATGTTCCGGCCCAAATTCAGGCTATGACGATTCAAGTCTGTAATTTGTTCTCACTCTGCAAAAATCAATTAAATCAAGAGTTGACATACATTGGCCCGCCAAACAACAAGTCTTGGCTCCACTTCCTGTTTTCGCTGCACTTCCTGTCGCTGCACTTCCTTTTGCTTTCTTTCCATGAGTTCATCAATGACTTCCTGAAAAGTCTTCTTTTTCGAGTCGTCAAGCTGTTCGTCCCCCATTGTCAAGTGCGTAGCCTTGGTCGATTTGATAAAATGTTAAATCTGAAAGAATAATTCAAGAAAGTATATCCATTTATATTAACAAAGATCTACTAAAACAGAGGCATGTACAGTAAATACAAGCGATGTCTATTGGTTATTGAATGAAACTCAGTCTACGATTCATTTTTGATGCCAAAAACTAGACCCTTTTACCAAGGTTTTACTCGTGCCCAGGTGGGATTGAGCTAGCACTTCGATTCATTCAGCAGCTTGTGTTAACTAAGCCATAAATTCGCAGAAAATAATAAAATAAAAAGCAAAAAAGTTCAAAATCAGAAGCTATTTTGGACATTAAAAAGTTGGGTTGGGCTTTTTAAAAAAAACATTTATGCTGATTTCAAAAAGAAAAAGAAAAATGGGATGTTCGGTGCTTGTTTTCGAGATCATCAGCATTGAATGGATGCCTATTTTTGAGGCAAAAATCAAACCACCCAAAGTGATTAGAATAAAATGTCTAAAATATACAATTCCCAAAATAATAGCTCTACAAGGACTACAATTACACAAATTTTAGCCATTGGTATATCCTACATAATGACTTATACACTTTTGATGTATACCTTCATTTCTTGACTTGCATGTAGCGTGACTCCTATCAAAAAGTCTCCAAAGTCGAACAAAATTTGTCACCAAAATAATTTTTTTTGAGTAATTGCGATTATTTACAAATTTGATATGTTTAGGATATCAAGTTAATTTTTCAAATAAGTGCAAAAAAAGGTATACGATCCCGCGCAAAAATGAAGGGTTTTTAGCCACTGAAAATGTGAAAACAGCGAAAGAAGCTACAACAGCAAGCCAGCCATCTTGGAAAATGAAGACCGCTTGGCATTATGGTATAGACCATAATGTCAAGTAGTCTATATTTTCCAAGATGGCGCCGCTAGAACGTAGTCAGTCTCCTTAATAACTCCAACATTTTAGCTTTTCCAAGATGGTGAATACCTCTTGCGTAGCCTCGTTTTCGTGACAGTGGTCCTTAAAGGCGTCTGGGTAATTTGATAATTTGCAACGTTGACGATAGCTTGATAGATGCAAGGGTGAAATACGCATTACGCATATTCGGAAATTTAAAACAGTAAGTAAGTCTGCAACGTACACCTTTATTTAACTTAAATTAGGGTAGTCCCTTCATTACAGACTGATACCAATAGAGGAACCCTGACAACACTAAATGTATATAAAAATAGAACAAAGTGCTTATTTAGTGAGATAGTAATAGTGCTTATTTTTTTCTAAAACATCGCTTTAGTTGTTAATTCTTTTTCCCTGGTCAAATAATCCTAGATCCTCCTCGGTTGTCGTTCCTCCCCGTCGGAGGCTCTGTGGAATAGTAATTTATTGGAACCCTACAAATTTTCGCAATTTCATTGGTCCTTAGGCTACAAAAAACTAAAAACCGGAAGTTTCACTAGTTACAATATTTCGAGACGCTATATCATTGCTCGAGGTTATTATCACGAAATTGTTTATTATGAATATCATAGCATGAGACATTGAATAATCACAGTTTGACGGTTTGAAATTCAATCGTAACGTTATATTTATTTGATATCACAACAACACGCTAAATGAGCTTTTATCAGGTATTTTTAAATTAGCAAAACAGAAAAAGAATTACCATAGCTGGAAAGAGAATGTTAAAATTAGCAAGACAATGAAGTTTGAAGGAATTAAATCCAAAACTCGCGAGAATATAAATTTTTGAAAAGTGTGAATTTGTAAGAAAACCTTTGCTGGTAGGCTACCAGCGAATGTTTTCATACAAAATTTCGATTTTTGAAAATTCATATCTTCGTGAGTTTTAAAGTTACTTCATTCAAACTTCACAGTTTTACTAATTTTGACATGCTCTTTCCAGCTATGGTAATTATATTTCTTTGCTGTGACTTTTGGAATTACATGATAAAAGCTCATTCTCACCAAAATGACTTGGAATCTAGTAAAGCAAAGAATAAACTTCATCCAGGACTCCCCCAGAATACATGACCGATGTGGAGAAAGGAATGCTTTTATTCATTTTTACGGCCTACAGGATGATATTTCAAAAGCAACGGCAATCTTCCTATCGTGTTCTATTTTTAAACCTTTGTTCTAGTCCTTCTGCTAAACTAACAACTAATCACAGTTTTCAAGCATGTGCGCTATGTGAGGACTTAGGGCTAGTTTTCACTAGCGACATAAGCATAAGCAACATACGCAGACTCAGTAATAAAAGCAACGCTCATTAACAGGACACTAGTGAAAAACGTCTGCGCATGCTCGTAGTCAAGTCTTCGTGCTTTTGTAAATTATGCAAATTTCGTTTTTACGCTTGCCTTCAACAATGGTTTTCACAAAATGTCAAAACTTAAGGTTATTTCTTGAAACTTAGGGCCAGTATTCATATAATGTCTTCATAAATACAATATCTTTGTCTCACAAAAGTATACAAGAGAAATTTTATGTATACACCGAGAACACGAGCATTTCATTTCAGGCTAAAACTCAAACATTTCTTAAGAAAACATCGTAATATGCACGCATGCGCAGACGTTTTTCACTAGTGTCCATTAACAGTTCTTGAGCATGTATACAATTTGTCTGCGCATGTCTGTGTTTTGGGCTTGAAATTCATTTGCATATCGAATACAAGAAATTTTATGTTGACACGGAATATTTGGCTGGCTATTTCGTTCTTCAAAATTATGTTCAACTACCGAAATACTGAGACAACTAAAACATGAGCAGTCTACCTACCGCTAGTACGCTGGGGATAACTATCCAGATCGAAGGCACCCCAGATGGGAAAATATCACGTGTCAAAGTCAGTAGAAAATTGTGAGAAGGACCTGAACTCCGCACTTTCGAGTTATAATGTTGGCGTTGAATTCATGTATAAGGTAAATTATAAGTAATGGATGTCATTACCAACATCGTACTGTGTGAATTGGATCTAATAAGAGTACTCTGGACTTCATTGATTGTTGAATAATTAGCCATGTACGTTTACTGGAATCGCGTACTTTTTCGCGCAAAATTCTTGCAATTCATTCTGAAAATTTTACATCTTTGACAGCGCCCTCCAGCAAAATTATTTAATAATACGCTTTTTCCATGCTTCGTTCTTGTAAAACAGAGCTTTCTTGGTGGAAACTCCTGGTCCCTCCATGTGATTTCAAGCAATGTTTACACGGTGAGGCATACAGTTTGTGCCATATGAAGCAGCGTTTTATACTTTATAAAAGAGCAATAAATTCATCGCTGAAATTTGCATGCAAACAACGTGTGCTGGGAAACACGTTCACAAAAATGTTTTAGATCACATGTAGGGACCACGAGTTTGGACTAAAAAAGCTCAGTTTTGCAAGAAAGAAACGTGGAAAAAGCGAATTACTCAATAAATTTGCTGGGGGGCGCCGTCAAAGATGTAAAATTTTCAGAATGAATTGCAAGAATTTTGCGCGAAAAAGTACGAGATTCCAGTAAACATGGCTAATTATTCAACAATCAATGAAGTCCAGAGTACTCTTATTGGATCCAATTCACACAGTACCATGTTGGTAATGACATCCATTACTAGATTTACCTTATACATGAATTCAACGCCAGCATTAACTATAACTCGAAAGTGCGGAGTTCTGGTCCTTCCCACAACTTTCTACTGACTTTTACGCGTGATATTTTCCCATCTGGGTCCATCTGGAGTGCCTTCGATCTGGATAATTATCCCCAGCGCACTAGCGGTAGGTAGACTGCTCATGTTTTAGTTGTCTTAGTATTTCGGTAGTTGAACATAATTTTGAAGAACGAGATAGCCAGCCAAATATTCTGTGTCAACATAAAATTTCTTGCATTCGATATGCAAATGAATTTCAAGCCCAAAACACAGACATGCGCAGACAAATTGTATACATGCTGCTTGATGGCTCAATTGCTGTCAAGAACCTGATTGATATCCAATCATAAGACAGATAACTATCACTGGTTCGCACTTACTAGTAAGACTATACTAGCGTGAGTTTCATATCAGACCAAAAATTTTCACATTGTATTTTTTTAAGTATGTTCCATCCTTTTGCCCAAAAAGTGAATTTTCATGATTTGCAGTTCTGTCTGTTTGTACGACATGAGTGAACGATAACTCAGCTTTCGAAGCACCTCTGTTTTAGATAAACTGATGTCCGCCAGTTGAATGTAATAAATACAAATTTGAAATGCCAGTGCAGCCTACTACTGGAAAAAAGACCTGAAAAATCAGTCGGCTTTGAACGGGATTGGAACCCACGACCTTTGGGACAGCGGAACGTGCAATGCTCCATCAACTGATATACTCAGTCACGTCAACTTATACTTGTGTGTACGTTTCTTCCTTTTACCGATAGACCAACATATTCCAATTCATTTATATTTATAACTGTCTATCTCGGTTAAGCAAGTGTTAATATCAGTTATAGATAGCTTGTACCAAAACTTCTGTTGTACCTAAACTTACCAAACTAAATTCATTTGCTTATATTTTTATGCACTATTTATAACTATATTGTTAACTCCTAGTACTAAATAAAAAGTCTGTCTGTCAACTGAGCTATCAAAGCCAAGTGAGAGCGGTCGCATATTGTTTAGCCCTCTAATTATGTTCGCTTAGACAGATTACAATATGAAACAAACAGAAATAGATAATTCTTTCAGGTATTTTCCAGTAGTAGACTGCACGTACATTTAAAATTTGTATTTATTACATTCTACTGGTGGACATTTATCTGTGTGTTTGACCTAATATTGCTCTTGAGGCAAGTATTCTGTCCAAGCGAACATAAAGGACTAACCCATGTACGACCGCTCTCACGTGGCTTTGATAGCTCAGTTGGGGTTCCAATCCCGTTCAAAGCCTGGTTTTCTCAGGTCAAATTTGCAGGGCTGTCAACCCCCAAGGCTTTCGTACCTGGAGATCAACATTTTTTCCTTAGAGTTGGGTCGATTTTCGCCCAGTGGGGGGAAGGGAGGAGAAAGAAGGAAGAGAGGAGACTCAAAGTGAGACAAAAGGTAATCGAGGCTACACTGCGCTATCTTCGAGGTCGATTTTCATACTTCAGTGTGTGTGTGTGTGGGGGGGGGGGGGGGGGGGAGGAGACGATATTTCAAGAAAGAAGACGATATTTCAGTTAGTGTGTGTGTGTGTGTGTGGGGGGGGGGGGGGGGGGAGGAGACGATATTTCAAGAAAGAAGACGATATTTCAGTTAAAATGGCCGCGAATTTTGGATTCGAGCGATTATCCGGGAGATTTGAGCCTCTAATCTTGAGATGCGGTCCAAAATCTTGAGACTCCCGGCTTATCCGGGAGAATTGACAGCCCTGAATTTGTATCATACTATTTTATCATACTCATACTTCTAATGATCATTGTACACTCTTTGCATTTAGTGAAGTCGTCAATACACATTCGAAGCGCCAAGTTACTTCACGCATGCACAGGGGAAAAGAAACATGACTGATCGTAGACTAAGGGTGCTTTAATTTTCAATTTAGTGGAACCATGCAACCGGCCAAAATGGCCTGATTGCTTAGGAATGATTCCAGCCAGATCAAGGAATTGACATTGATCATTTAAGAACTGGCCGTTCTGACCGGTTGGTTCCACTAAATAGAAAGCATATATAAAACGACTAAATGTACAGAAATAATACATTAAATGTAAAAAAAAATTAATAGCAAATAAAATGTAATAGTACACAGACTAAATATTTAATATAATTCAGTTTTTGGTTTAAGAGGGGATTTTTTCAAGTCGAGCAGTGAACGACAAAAACTCCTGAGTTGAAGAATAGCTGTTGTACAAAACTAAATCATTTCTAGCCCTTTCTAGGTCAGAAAGTTTAAGTTGTTTGTAAGTAGTTTTGGCCGATGAAAGCGAAAATGAAGTTTAGGCCTTCATTTGCTCATTTGTTATACATGTTTTCTCTATATTTAACTTGTAAAAGCTTAATCCCAACACAACTCAAAAAAAAGTCTTTGTACAAAAATCCGTTTTAAACAGGTATTCTATCTTAGTACATCCGTTTTTAACCGGTACAGAAAAAGGATTTCAGTATTAATCCAGAACGAAAATTTGGATTAAAACTCGCACGAACTTATGGTTTTTGGCGCGTTTTGCCATTATTGCTTGTCATTGAAAAAAATCTCCTCTTAACTTTTAATTAACTTATATAGCAGAGATTTCAATTGAGGAATTTTCATATTTCATATTTGCCTATTGCACGCCTTTACTATCGGAATGATAGCTTGTCTTCTTCAAGCATGATAACAGTTCTCTCGGATTAGCTATTAATTACTGTGTGTGCATCTTAGTACGCGCGTCGAGGTACTATGCTACATAGAATAGATATCAAATGACCAAATTGCTTACTTATTTTGGAAATAACGAGTAGCCAAACACTGCTAATTCATTAGCTCTTTTACTTCCTTTCAGCCTAGACCAACAACATTGTAGCCGCATGAATGTTAACAACACTGCTGGGTTCCACAATTTGCAGTTTTGAACATTAAAACAGAAGTAAAATCAACTGTGTAACAATTTTGTTCACTCTTTTGTTCATTTCCACTCCAAAAAATTAATATACCACAAGGTTTTATTCCACAACGATATTAAATGACTACAATCACCAACCCAGATACTGACCCATAAAATCCCAAGAGAAGTTCGGCTTATATTCTAAAGAGCTGTTTGGAGTTGCACGAACAAGGAAAAAAACAATAAAACACCGAAAAAATGCATGTTAACAAAAAGTCTGCCTAAAGTAATGTCCAGTGGACAGTGTTAATCAGTTTTTGAATTCGATCACTAAACCAGTGTGAGCAAAGCTAAGCTTTGAAAGTTCTAGAAAACTGTTTTTTATTCTTGCTTTGGTTTTTTGTTTTGTTTTGTATTGTTTTGTTTATTTTGTTTTGTTTTGTTTTTGTTTTGTTTTTTTCGATTCTGAAAAGATAGCTGACTTTGAAAAATGAAAATATAGCTGATTTTATCAATTTATTCATTTATCTTTCATTATTATTATTATTTTAGTACATGTACAGTCATTAGAATATTCGGAGCTCCCAAGCATGTAAAAATTCGCTCTAATATTGTTGTATATTTTATACCGACCGTAAGTGAAATTGTTCAAGCATGTATTTTATATTCATATGAATTAATGTTTGAAGACCTCCAACTTTCTCTAAAACTTTCAATTTCAGGTCAGTTGTATTTGTATATGAACAATTTTATGAATAATTTTGAGTCTTGATTTTTGTACTCAGTATAAAACAAGGAGCCTCCATGGAATAAACTGAAGAAATCTGAAATCCGTTGATGTCTAGCTAAATGCATATACCTCGTAAGCAATGAGGTTGAAAGAAAGGCCGATCGAAGATATTGAAATCACTGTTGGTTCAAGTTTGTCAATTATAACCAATTCATTCCTTTGAAAGGAATGAATTGGCTATAATTATGTTCCGATAACTGAAGCGGCTTGCACTCGAAGAAAATGTTAACATTTTATTGCAATGATATCACTGAGTGCTATTTCTTGATTATATTATATATTGTTATCGAACTTTGTTCTCATGGTATGTTAATTGCCCAGACTTACATAATTCTATTCGGAATTCGTAAGTGCTTTCAAAACAAACAACTTCCTAAAAATGTACAAGTTTCATTTTAATTTGAAGAAGCATTTCAAGTGTTTTACGGGCAGATGAACAAGTATTAGAATATTTTTCTTTCATGCTTCAAAGCACAGTGTAGCTATATTCTGTAGCTTTTCGATAAAAAAAGGAATATAGTACTCTATGAAAAACATTGTTTATATGAGACCCGGCCTGCTTTAGCACTTGAAACAGTTTTAAAGCTATCTCATAAAATATGAAAAAGGTTCATCCTATTTAGAAATCTTGCAGCCTGGAAGTACTTGTAAACAGAATTTAATGACTTGATTCTTTAAAAATATCACGAAGAAAATTGGAAATATATTCAAATGATTAAAGATTCAACTCATTTTCTCGCAAAATAATATATTCTTCAATATTCAATAGCAAATACATATGAATTGAAAAAGAACCTTAAAACAGTTTTTAAGTAATATCATGATGAATAATGTTTTGAGGAAATTGCATGTTTATATCAATTTAAATGCACGTTTGAAATGTTTGTAAACTTACCACAAAGCTGGCAAAAATGTTCTATAAACTTTGGAAGAAGAAGCAGCGTTAGACGATTAGATAGCAAACAGACGCCTATGATTAATGAATTGTTGTGGTTGTTTTAAAAGTATATCCGGGATATTAACAACGGGGGCGTCAATCACTAGCACTCTATGCGTCACTGGGGGAAATTTAGAAAATTATATTCCTAATCAAAACTGAGTAAATGTGAATATATTTTCAAAAGAACTGACATAAATGCCAAAGGGAGATAAGACAGCTGTGTATTATTATTATAGTACAAAAAATCCAAACTAATTCATTTTAATTTGGACATGAAAACTGAACACCCTGGAGGGTATATGATTTGGGTTTTCTAGGGTTTTCGAGCCGACAGGCTTGTTCAAAGCCAGTGACGTCACATCTTACTTACAATGTTGCAAAGGGAAAAGACCATCAACTCAAATAATTAAAGTTGCAATATTTATTTTTTATTTTTTATATTTTATTATTATATATATACTTCAATTTTCTCCTTATTTAAAATGCATATGATGTTCTGAATTCCATCTCGTGTTATTTGACGTGGATAGCGACAAATTGCAGGTGGTCGCGTTTGTTTACTGAATGAACGAAGACCAAAGATTTGACCATATATGGCTTAGTTTAAACCAAAATCTTCATGGTAGAGTATTTTGGGCTCAGCAAGAGTGCTTCCATCGTATATCACAGTTGCTTTAAATAAATAAATTATTTTATTGGTTGGTTATACGACATTTGATAAAGACAACAAACTGATTGCTTCGATCTAAATGGTGGTAAAAGCCAAGTGATCAGTATTTCAATCGTTTCATTCTAATTTATCTCAACGGTCGATTCGAATAAAAACAAGTGAAACGTTGCTTTATACTTGATTCCAAAGATTCCACGTGTTGGCAGTTTTGACTTTTCTCTGATACCTCGGCAGACTGATCGAGGCAGCGTCAACAATAATCTAGAAAAATGAAACCCCATCCTTTTTTCCAGTAGTTACGTTAGGCCTAAAAGTGGGTCGACATTTGTATAACCATGCATGTCTGAAAGAAAAACACGTCATTAATATAAAAAGACAAAATGTTAATAGTTCAATGTCATGTTGTGTGATGTCCCTCCTACTATTGTTCAAGGAATGAAAACACATTTATGAACAATAAATTGTTCAAAAACTTTCCCACGAGCTAAAACACACATTCCGCACAGCAAGAGTGTGAGAGTCAGCAATAGATATCACAGGTACCCCAGGCTAGCGAATGATTACGAATTGTGAAAATGCGTTAAAAAATAAAATTCAGGCAAATAAACGTTCTGACTTGTACGGAATAAGTGCACCTTTTCAGCCAAGTTGAGTTAATAGCTGGCATTTCGTTTCTAGCTTATCTTTTTCGGTTTCCGGTTTTCGAATTTTTGTTGACAGTTTTCGTGTTCCTATTCCAGATTTTTGAGTATTCATCGCATCTCCGTTGAGCCGTTCGCCGAATACGTCGCTGTCGACTGCAGCAAAAATAGTTGCAACCCCAACATCAAAGTCATCCAAGCTTTCAGTGTTTGTACTCTATCAGGACAAGAGTGAATGTTAAAATAAAAAGCAAACGGCAAAGGCATTCTTGAGCACGGAACCGCCGCCTGAATTGCCGTGGAGTCCGGTAGGAAACTGACAACAATAAAAAAGCATGTTGAGTTTAAGTTTAGTGGCTATGAAGAGTACTTTTTGAAGCAATTTCTTTTATTTATAGCGACATTTTGCTTTTGTTTGACAGCTTCGCTTCGTTACAAAAAGTAAATGAAAAGTAGCTATCAAGATCAACGAGGCGCGAGCCGCTGGACGGAAGTGTCCTTAATTACGGTTTTAACCTAGCTTAGGGCTACCTCTGTCATAAATAGAGTCGTACATAGTCTCCCCAAAGATTTTCGGAGTATTACATTCGAGTGCAGAAGTATGAAATTATTCTTTCAAAATCATCCATTTGTCCAAGACAATAGAAGTTGGAGACATGCGCAGATGTTATCACTTGCTGCTATCAGGATCACGTTAGCCTGCGGTCTTAAATCTTTTCCTCCTCCCCAACTGAAAACCGCAGACTGCCAGCAACGCAGGCTATTAAGGTCACGTAATGGTCGGTGCACAATGTATGGTCAAGTGGTAAATGTCTCTGGCTTCTGAGTGAGAGATCTGGAGTTCGAGCCAGGAACTGTCTATTCTATTTTATATATTTTTTCGCTTTTTGTGGTTACGGCTTGCTGTATTCTTCTGATAATCCACTTGAAAAATAAGTTTTTACTTTAAAATCAAACTAAAATGTAACAAAACATTTAGGTGTAACAATTAAAACGTACCTTTAAATTAGATGCATATTGGTTTTGTTTTCCCATGTTTGCCATGTTTTTTTTCTATATATATTATCCAGATTTTCCTGTTACCAACAAGTATATTTGTAAATATATTGTTTGAATATGAAGGCGCTTGTCATTAATGATCTTATGCATGAATATTGCTTTATCCTGCAACCTCGTTTTATCTATTGGTTGCCAGTTAACACTTATTTACTGGGACCGAGGGAAACAGTATGTTTTGTGGTCCCGAGACCACACTGATGTTGGAAACGTTTGGGTCGATCGAGGGGCCACAATTAAACATCCTTCGATACTGCTTACCCGAGGTTCCAGTAAATAAGTGTTTTGTTATATACCAACTGTCAAAGAACAAACAGCAAAACATCGCTGCCTACAATTAAAGTTTTTAATCAAAATTCACACAAAACCTATCAACAAATTAACCTTTTTTCACACAAACGGTTTTGTGGAGAATTGTTGCAGCTTTTTTGATGACATTCCTGGTTGGTTATCAATCTCGGAATAAATAAATAAATAAATAAATAAATAAATAAATAAATAAATAAATAAATAAATAAATAAATAAATAAATAAATAAATAAATAAATAAATAAATAAATAAATAAATAAATAAATAAATAAATAAATATAAATATAAATATAAATGTAAATGTAAATGTAAATGTAAATATAAATATAAATATAAATGTTGTATATTAGTCTTAACAGTTTGACAATAAACACGAGTTTTGCCTCATGTCCGAATGAATGAATTTACGAATGCTTGCTGCCAAAACGCGCCTTCAAAGCTCAATCAACTAGACGCACAAGTGCGTTCACTCGTGCCCTGGAAGCCCCTTTTAGGAGAGGCCTCAATGACCGCCCCCCCAACAACCCCCCCCCCCCCCCCCTCGTACTCTTCCCCGGGCCGTTTCACGCATTCCCCACTTAACCGTAACATAATGGAAATGCACTCTGTGGGCTTCCCGTGGGCCCGGTTTGTTCACACTGCTCAGCAGTCTCACGTATTGAGCGGGAAAACGTGAGTTGGTGAGTTCGCACAGTTTACTGACAGAGCAAAAATTGGCTGGTAAATCAACGTTTTATCCCGAATTTATGAGAGAAAAACGCTTGAAAACCACTCGAACTTCAAAAGTCTCAAAACACACGCCACTATGTAGTGCATATATGAAAATCCAATTGCGTTACTCAAGCAGACTGAGTCATTTTGATAAGATTCTGTTTGATGATTTTGAACCAGTTAATGTTTCTGGAAGCATCATAGACAATAAAACTGCTTTTTGATTTAAGTCATGTTTCCAAAAAATTGCAATACAAACAAAATAAAAATTGAAAATCTGGTTACAAAGAATCGCTATAGGAAAGTCTCATGAGCTGTTAGTCTATAAACAGGACTCAATCAGTTTTCTATTTCGAATGACAGTTTCGTTAGCTAGAAATATAATGAAGTTTTTTTCCATGAATATAATTAAAGAAATCTTCAGTCACCCATCTCCTGGAAACCACGCCGGTATGTAAAATGTTTGTTACAGCATTTGGAGGATATAGTTCGTATAAAGTTTTTATGTATCAAACACATTTTTGTAATCCCAACTATCTAGACTTCTTATCATGAGTTTCTTCATAATGGGACTGCCCTGTCAGTCGGTGTCTCGTGGTTGTGTTTATATAACCTGACGCAATTCTCGCTTGTCCACGCAACACAACTCATGTGTCTTATGTATGTTCAAATTCTGATTGCGAGAAGAGAGCGCAACTTTACTACAGTTTTATTACCGCGATCAGTGGTTGACGTTTTCGTTGATGTGAATATGCAGTAAAACAGGCAGAGGTGTCGAAAGAGGATTTGATTTTTTAGATTTATGAGATGGATAATCTGAAAATGTCATTTCCTTTCCTTTCTGTTTTTTTTTTTTATCTTTCTTTCTTTTTTCTTTCTTTTCGTCTTGCTATTTTGCTATTTTTCTATTTCTCTATTTTCCTTCCTTCCTTCCTTCCTTCCTTCCTTCCTTCCTTCCTTCCTTCCTTCCTTCCTTCTTAAGGCTCGACAACCGACTCACTAACATAACTGTCCCATTTAACGAACTGTATCAATTTACCATGCCATATAAATAGTCTACCGTGACGGCCAAATTATTTACATTTTTAGACATGTTCAATGATCAAACCAAAGACAAATAGAATTCAACCACATAGAGTGTTCAATCTCTCATTTTATTCTATCGATCTGAAGTACTGACACAAACGCTCAGCCCCAATAACAATATATTCACAGTATTAAAATACAATATCAAATAAGTCCTACTTATCTTCCAGAGCTCCGTGACAGATTTTTGCCAATCCGCCTTGACCCCACATTCCAAAAGTCTCGTTTTCTTTAAGACCTCGTAAAATTCAAGCTAAGATCTTGTTCTTTAAGTTGATTTTATTTCACTTACCATCTGAATTGTTTGTCGTAAAGGCTCTACAACCGACTCACTAACATCGAAACTACTCATCTTCATTTTTCTTTCGTATTTTAATATGAAAACATAAACACGCATACTATCAGATCATCAGAGCACGTATAGTACAACACAGAACTTCAGTCTCATTCGTTTTCGATATTCAAATTCAGTACAAAAACCGGCCCCATTAATTAGCTCTCATAACTGTTTAATGGGAAATATACCATTGACTTCCCTCTATTGCTGTTCGTTTAGCAACATATGCAGTGAGAACTGTACTGTGAGGGGCACTCTGCTTTGATGATAAGAGCTGGAATTCTGGCTTACATCGTAATTATTTACATTTTTAGACATGTTCAATGATCAAACCAGCGACAAATACAATTCAACCACACAGAGTGTTAAATCTCTTATTATATTCTATCGATCTGAAGTACTGACAAACGCTCAGCCTCAATTGTACGCGTGCATACAATGAACCGTCCAGTTTGTCTTAATTTGTCCTTCTATTACCATGGGGATACTTTTTATTTCACTATGTATCTCAATTGTTTTCTGTAAAGACTTTTATAACGGCGTTTTTGACACAATACCAAATCGTGTATTTTTTCTTTCATGTTTCAGATGTTTTATCCATTACGTGACCAAATTAACGCATCAGGTCAAATACAGCCTTAGTTCCATGAAAATATTATGTGGCCACAATTTCGGTGTTAAAATTCGGTACAAAAACCCCTCAAGATCTCTTGAATGCTTGAATGAGAAATATAATTGACTTGCTTCTATGTATGCTCGTTTAGCAACATGTAGGATGAGAAATTCGTAGTTTTCCAGCTCATAGGAAACCGAATAGTCTTTATCGCGAGGCGCTTCCTTTCAAAAACTCCATTTAGAGTTTGATATTTGGTCAAAGTATTGGAGATCAAGCTCAAAATAACAGCCCATTCTGAAGCTCTTATAAGTGTCTAGGTAAATCTCGAGTTAAAAGCTCCATTTTCTATTGTCTCGCTGCTGGAAAAGCCCGTCTCTGAAAGCTGTTTTTGGAGCTGTCCGCCATCTTGCATTCCTAAAGTTCCTGACTGGCGTTCGCTAGCTTCGAACAGTTCGCACTCGCTCAAAGGTGATGAATGAAGGGCATTGTTTCTTACGCTCTTACCCAATCAGGAGCTGTAACACGTGACCGGTTGCGCAAGAATGCCGCATTCTCGTGGACGACGAGAGGAAAAAAAGAAGAAAAAAAAGAAACATTTGCAGTTTATAACTCGTTCCCGGCCTAAAGGCCTGGGCACGAGTAATTAAGCTTATAAAGTACGTCTTTCAGTTGACCGGACAGTTCTTTTTCCTCCACATATCATGCCCACTCTTTGTTTTTCAAGAAAGTCAAATGACAGAACACGTATACAAAGTCGTTGTTTCCAACCAGTTATGTTGACACTTTATTAAAGCCATTTTTGTGTTGCGCCCTTCATATATGCAAACTGATCACTTTTTATTTACAGACTTTAGCTCTTTTGAATCTTCCTGTTTGATGACAAGTTTCTCGAAAGTTTTCATAATGGTGTTCGTCGCGAGATGGGTCGCAGCTGACTACAACTAGTCAGAGGAGACGATGAAAGGAACTGTTCGTTGTTCAAGTGAGAGGTTGAAGACCATGGTGACTGTGGGAGGGAGATGGTTGGCCAAATCTCTTCACAGTCAGTTGGGTAATCGATCCATCCGGTCGATCTTTCTAGGATATCAACACGTTTGCCTTTGTTGCATAAAGAATGTTTAACAACTGAAAATGGGTGTGCCGGGAGGGATTGGACAGTCGCGATAAAACGCCGCAAGCCTTCCCCCAGAGAATACGAATTACGAACACCAAATAATTATTTATTTTTACGTGATACATTAGAGTCGTTACACTTAACCCGTGAAACACTGAATGAATTTTAGTGTGTAATAGTTCAATAAAGACAAAAGAGAACAATGGAAATAAGGTTTACTAGTAACTAGTAGTCTACTAACTATTTCACGGGTTAAGTTTAATCACTTTAAATACGAATATACCATATATATCACCATGTATACGAAAAACAAATACTACTAAATATATATCCCTAATTAACTATTTGTCAGAAAAATACTACTAAACATGCGATAAAAATAAGATAATTGCTTAAACTAGTTAACGGTGGCTTTGTTTCTTAATTTTCTATATTTAGAGAGCTCTTTAGTCAGGTTCAAGATTCAATTTTTATTTGCATTTGAGTAAATAACAAATTGTAATTACATAAAATACAAAACAACTTTAAGGACATTCTAGTGCGAAAATGTTGGAGAGCTGAAGTAACTAAAAGTTTTCAAGGCCAGCTCCCCAAAATTTGTAATTGATAATTGCTAAAAGGCGCTTCACTATAGTCATTGTATAGTCATTTACATGCGCAAGTTGGACAGTTATTTCTTTTGTATTTTGGTTGTTTTAGAATCACTCAACGTATTTTCTAGCTCTTGCAGCGGCTTAATCCTTTAGTAGAGTACAAACACTAAAAGTGTGCAATACTTTGTACTATTTAGTGCTAAATAGCACTAATTATACAATAGAAAACAAAAGAATTTGTATAATTTATCACTATTTAGTACTATTTATGTTGCACACTTTTAGTGTTTGTACTCTACTAGCAAAGTAACTTGTCTGATATGTCCAATGCCTCAAGTTTTGTGCTTCAAGTTCGTTACGTTCACTTCTTTAGAATAGTTCTTGCACAAGTCTTATATTCGTCTTGGTAGTACTTTCTCTTAATAGGGGACGCCGAAGGTCTGCTCACTTAAGGCGCTGTTACTGCACTGTGCAATTTTCCCAGCAACTTGTCTCGCAACGGCGTTTCAAAACAAGTTTCGGAGAAAATTATGGCGCTTTTACACTGTGCAATTTTCCCTAGCAACTTGCAATATTTTTGGACAGTTGCAGGGGAAAATTGCACAGTGTAAAAGCGCCATAATTTTCTCTGAAACTTGTTTTGCAACGCCGTTGCGAGACAAGTTGCTGGGAAAATTGCACAGTGTAACAGCGCCTTTAGTCTTGAATTAAGCCTTAACTTCTTCAAAGTTCTAAATTTGCATATCCTTAAATAAACGACTTGAAACAATACTAATTAAAGAATGCTTATACTGAAGTAACTATTGCTATGAACATCAAAGGAATTTATTTAAGTAGACTTAGACGTGAATTTAGCATGTATCGCACTTGAGTTTTCACTGATGTAATGGATCAAATACGAGTGCGAGTGTTTCATCAGGGGATCCAAATACCGAAAAAGTGATGAAAGCACGAGGCTGCATTCATCTGTTTCGAGGTATTTCGAGTCCCCTGATGAAACTTGAAGCACGAGTTTATTGATCTGACTTCTCAAACAAATCAATAATTTAGCAATGTTTAGATTTTGAACTTTTTCACAAATAAATAGTGATTAACCTATGAGGAAAACACCAATAAAATGTGAAATCAATCCACTGAAAACTGTCAACGAATTCAGTCATTATTAGCTTAGTTGGTAATGCACTAGAATTTCACGCCAGAGGTTCCCAGTTCGAGTCACAGGACGTCCAGTCTATGATAAAATAAAAAATAAAAATAAAATGTTAGGCAAATAGTTAGGTAAGTTGGTAAATATACAGGCGAGGCAGGTAAAAAAGGAGAAAGTGGTGGAGAATAAAGAAAAAAAAAACAGAGTGAAGTAGAAATGGAATGAATGAGAAATTACTTTTATGCTAATTAATTTCGTGAGCTTCAGAACGACCTTTCGCTTCAAAAGGTCCCGTTATTAGGGCTAGATAATTAAAGGTTACTGAGTAGGGCTAGGGACTGGGATAGGGTCTACCCCCTAACCTAGCCCTAACCTAACCTGGGATAGGGTCTACCCCCTAACATAGCCCTGACCTAGCCCTAAAACCTAAAATCTAGCTCTAATAATGGGGTCCTTTGGCGCGAAATGTCGTTCTGAAGCTAACGAAAGAGCCTCTACCTTGGATCAAGGTATCCAAGCACGTGACCCTAAAAGAAGAAAAAGAAGAAGAAGAAGAAGAAGAAGAAGAAGAAGAAGAAGAAGAAGAAGAAGAAGAAGAAGAAGAAGAAGAAGAAGAAGAAGAAGAAGAAGAAGAAGAAGAAGAAGAAGCTAAGACACTAGGTCGGTTTATTTGTCCTCCAACTCCCTCAGTAGACCAGTTAGCCTAGTGGTATGATTCAGTGATCTAAATACTATATGACCTACGATCCGACTGTTTCCTCCCTCTTTGACTGAGAAGCTCACTGTGTGCAAGGATGGTGCCGAAATCTCCAACATGCGACGATTCAGCGATTTGTCTGGATGCATGGTTTGATTTTGGGGTTCAGTTGCATAAAATTAGCTAGCCTGAGTATCAGGCCCTCTGGGGTGTGGAGGGGAGGGGCTCCGCCTTGGGAAACATTGGCGGTCTCGGGCCGGGACCACAAAACATACTGTTTCCCTCGGTCCCAGTCAATAAGTGTTAAATGTTCACTAAATGAAGAGCAAAATTCTTTGTTTGTTGAGGCAGAAAACAGAGGTACAGTGGATGCTTTTACTCCATATTTTACTTTTATGTTTACTTTGCAAAGATGGCAAATCAAAAAAAGTCCATCCGAGGTTGACGGCATGTTCGCTACTGGCCTGAGACTACTCGGCTACTTACATGCTATTAGTACGATTTCGCGCCATCGTTCAAACGCGAACCGAAAACGATTTTAATTGGCAGATATTTTTTTGTCACGCGTCACGAATTCCAAGGGGGCGGAACGGCTCACGATATACGCAGGGGTTCTTAGGGTTCCAGTTGAATTATGGGACGGTTTTTGGGGACGCCACTTAATTTCAATTTGGAGAAAAGTGCTTGTAAACAATCGTAAACACCTGATCCTGGTAACTTTTCTCTTATTTATGCTCTCTTGTCTCATATTTGGTGAACTGTACCATATTCTCCGTCAATTTTGAAATTTTGTGTCCCCAAAAACAGTCCCATAATTCATCTGGAACTCTAATTTAGGAATGGCGAATTGTGTCAGGCCCTCTTTTCCTTTCTTCTCCCTCCCCTTTCCCTCCCCCTCCCCCCTCCCCCTCCCCACCCCAGAGGGCCTGATATTCAGGCTAAAAATTAGCATACTAATTTTGCTTTGGGTAACGGTTCAACAACAGTTTTGGTTTTTTTTTCTTCTTCTTCTTTTCAATTTTCTTATGGATTCTATTTCTCTTCTCCATATAATTTTTCTTGGCTTAAAATTCTGGTCCTTGAAGAAGAAAACTGCATAAATAATAATAGCCATCTATCTATGACACTAAGTATCTTGCATTTCAAGATTATTATCACTCAAATAAAATTTTCATTCATCTTATATCCAAAGCGCAGGACTGTCAACTCTCCCGGATAAGCCGGGAGTCTCAAGATTTTGGACCGTATCTCCCGGTCTCAAGATTAGAGGCTCAAATCTCCCGGATAATTGGTCGAATCCTAAAATTGCGGCCATTTTAACTGAATTATCATCTTCTTTCTTGAAATATCGTCTCCCCCCCCCCCTCACTGAGGTATGAAAATCGACCTCAGAGATAGCGCAGTGTAGCCTAGAGTACGTTTTGTCTCACTTTGAGTCTCCTCTCTTCCTTCCTCCCCCCCCCCTCACTGAGCGTGAAAATCGACCCAATTCTAAGAAAAAAATGTTGATCTCCAGATACGAAAGCCGTGGGGGTTGACAGCACTGCAAAGGCCAGATGGCATCTCTGAGCAAATGTAAAAACACCTGCATGACAAACAACTTGTGAGCATGGTCAGCATGCGGAGCTGCAAATAATACCGGTGGCAATTGAATTCTGATTGTGTTGAAGTCTTACAAATAGGATTAGTTTGATAAAAATTTGCATAAAAATTCAATAAACTATATTTTAAAAATAACAATACATTTTCAGTGTAAAAACTCAAATCATAAAGCCGCTATGGGTATGAATTAGTAGGCTATGCATTAGTATACAAGTATACAGGGTATGAATGGGTATACATGGTATGTAGAGGTAAACATGGGCTATATAAATGCGTGTGAAGTGGTGTACGAATTTGTATGTGCATTTGGGAGAACCTACGTAGCAATCAGGTGATGTAATATATTCATAAAAATATAATAAATAACACATAAAACAATAGATACAACGACAATAGAATACAATAGATTTTATGAATATATTATCAACTGAGTGCTGTGTAGGTTCCAACGGGTTTCCTGTGGTGTGACCACCGACCAAGCAACCAGGCCTGCCTTTTCAACCAATATGGCCGCTATGTTGTTTTGTGAATGACTGGCAATTGCTGTTCTTTTACAAGGAAAAACTATATCTTCTTAGCAAGAAAATGCCTAGAAAGGTAAGATATCTTAATTTAAATCTATTGAATTTATTCATGATTAACTTAAATCTGTTGTTCACTCAGAAATTGTGCTTTTCCAATTAACTTATGAATTAAACTTGTGATAGAGGCGATCTTGACTTTCTGCTTTCCCTGTAGAAGCGTGGACCGAAGCCTAAAGCTGAGGAAGAAAAAGCAAAGGAGAATACAGAACAGAGTTCTCAGTCAGACAAAGAAGCATCCAGTAATGAAACTCCAGTAAAACTAGACTTAGACAAACTTCCTTTTCCAATTAAAAGGCCAAGAGGCCGACCGAGCAAAAAGTGGCAAGAACAGTTGGCGTTAGCTATCGCAGAGGGAAGAGCTTTACCGTTTGAACCTAAAACCAAGGTTAGCAAGTAATTTTTGCATTTATTTAACATGTATATGCTGTTGCTATTTGTTAAGGTCTTTAAATTAGAACTCACAAGGGCTATAATAGCATTTGACGGAGACATGTCCATTGGACATACTGTATCAACCTGTATTTGAGGCACCCAAGCTCTTTTACTGCAACTGTAATTAGTATGCCAACTCTGGCCAAGGGCACTAGGACAAATATTGGTGGTTTCCTGAGACGTTAGACTTTGTTTTTACCAGGCAATAAATTGTTACTTATCTGTTCTCTGAAAAATTACTTGATTTGCTTAATATTCTTTTCATCAGTTAGTATAGGAAATCGCACGATCTTGAGTACAATTCGGAATTAATAGGTACGAGTAATGTTTTGAAAGTTCTAAAAATAGGACGAGCCTTTAGACGAGAGATTTTTTATTTATAATACACTATACAAAATTTCTTCGAGGAAAGACGAATGTCTGACATATATTAAACTTATATTTTCATTTAAAAAGTGCAGACTTAAATGGGTAGACAATATTTCAAAGAGGGAAGAAACTTTGAAAACAAAATATAATAGAGTTAATTTGTATTCTGAGCAAATTACAGTTCTTTTACATTTCTATAAAGCATGGAGTTTATTTACTGACAGGTTTGTTTATTGAATGAAGAAGAGCAAAGAGCCCAAGACACTGCAAAGAATCTGAGTTCATTCACAGAGAAAAATGATCAAATTTACATTGTTTAAACATACAGGTCTGGCCTTTCAAATGCCTCAAAACTTCATTATCTTGAGCTTGATTTATCAGATTCTTTTGGAAAAGATTATTAAAAACAGTTTGATCAAATGACCATTTCTCTACTCTGGCATAGCCGTGAATCAATGTCCTTCACTTAGTTTTGCAGCACAGCGTTGTTTGGAAGTCATTTTTCTCTCCAGTGTTCTTGTTTTCCATTTAAAATTGTCATTGTTTTGACAAATAAATTACTTTTTTATCTTCTACATGTATGGTAATCATCAAAAACTGAACTAGCAAAACTGTACATAAGTTTTCATCAAAACGAGTAGCCATGGCTTGTCAAGGAAAATCCAAATGGAGAACAATGTTTATTGCACGCCGAACGTTGTCATTGTCATAGCAACTTAATACAAATAGGTACTCTACAGAGTACAATTAACGATTTAATTGTACTCCTCTCGTCCAATCAGAATCGAGTAATTTTGTATAGTGTATTATAAGCAACAACACTAAGTGTGACCAATGGTTTATTGTACTTAACAAACTACTACAGTGTAAGCGTGTTTTTAAATGTAAATGAGGTTTGCCAGTCCAGCGCATGTTGTCAACATGTAAATGATCAGCACGTCACCTTGATTATGACGGTTTTTGAAGGAAAAGTTTATTGCTCGTTTAAAAAATATTCACCTCATTCAATGACCAAAAATGAAATTAAATATTATTGCCGTTATATTGAAAAGTATGCATGCACAATATCCAGTGAATACATTTCAATTTGGGAGATATTTGGGGAACTGTGTTAAGGTAGATATTACATGTAGCTAAAAATACTCAACACATACGCATAAACACGAAAATAAATATCTCTGTTAATAATGTGTGAATCAATTCAGCATTTTTCCCAAGGATAGAGCACTGGTAAATATGTTTTAGAGTGCAATTGTTGGCATTTAATTTTGTTTAAAACATTTTAAATTTGGCTTTAAAGTTTCGGAATGTCAAATGAAGCTAATTGACCACGGATGCAAAATCCTATCGAATAACTAAAAATCAAACAGATTGATTGCCTTGAAACATGGTGAAATTGGTGTGCATTTTCATGAAGTTTAACAGAATGTTTGTCGTTTGTTGAGCTTAGGTCAGATTATTGAGATATTTAGTAAAAACTAATTTTGTTGACATTAGTTTATTGTTGCCTAGGCAACGTTGATCACCCTGAGATTGGTGTTATTCTAAACTTCAATCTTAACTCAATACTTGGTCCAAAAATCAAGTTGCTAAGTACACATTAGAACGATTTCGCATAAGCGACTTTTTACATGCAAATGAGTTTTGGAGGTAAAATAACATGCTAATGAGGCGAAACTCGTGGATGCATGATCGATAACCAAATACTAGTTTTAAGTAAAGAGAACAGTGCATTTACACATTAATCAACTTTATTAGAATTGATTCCAATAACAAGAACATTACAAATATTCAAGTAATACGTCACATCTTGGGCTCTCATTTTTTCTGAGCTCCATGTAGTTTATTTACCATCCTATTTCCGGTTTGTTTACCATTTTATTACAAATATTGAATATATAATAATAATAATTTTTAATAATATAAACTAAACGCGATTTTGAGACGGCATTATCGGTTTATAATGACGGCTAGTTGGGAGAAAATATATTCGGTATTGGCGGAGTTGCGCAGCGACGGAGCCAATACCTGAATATATTTTCTCCCAACGCCGTCATTATAAACCGATAATGCTGTCTCAAAATCGCGTTTAGTTTTGTATCGCGATTCTAACTATTTTCTGCGAAGAAAAAAAGAGAAAAGTTATGGCGGCCAGACCCGGGAAGCTTTCTCACGCTTAAAAGAGGTGATTTAATTATAGAAACAAGCCCAAAAGCTCACAATATGAAAGAAGTACGGGTTATTTGATGCTTTTGAAGATTTGTTTTGCTGTTTCTTCAAAACTGGCGAAAAAACGATCGAGCTGACTGACATGTGAAAGTGAAAGTTTGCCGTCAAAATATAGCTTCAACCTAAAGGAATGATGCTGGAAAGTTATTGAAAGGTATTAAAAAGGTAGTCAACACTTGTGTATTTCCTGTTTATTTTATTTAAAAAGTTATTTGTTTCATCTTTGTTTAAACAATACCGTTTTTGTCTTCAATTTGTTTGCTTTGCCGAAAATTCACTTTTGCCGTGACTGAAGTCATTGAAGCCAAAAACGAAAACGAAATTACCGATTTTACTTATCAGACATGATTTTTTTTACTTAGGATGATTTCTTTTTACTTCTTTTCGTGGTTTTTTGTGTAGTTATTTTATCTACTTGTAGTTTTATAGACCAACAGATTCCAGTTCAGTTTACTTTTCGCAAGTCGTGTGTAGCTGTAATTCAACTTAGCGGCTATTTTTTATCAAAACATGTCATTCTTTTCGGCCATTTTATCACGGATATTATCTAAAAAGTTGTTTTATATTTGCTGCTCAATTTTTGAATTGATTTTCAGTAGGTTTTTGTGATTTTGAAGAAAGCCACTTTGATGCAGTCCTCAATGTTTGGGCCAATCACGAGTGCTAATTTTGAGACTGCATTACTGGAAAATAACGCCGTCTCTCTGTAGATCAAAGTGATAGGAGAATCGCGATACCTTTATTTAATGAGGTTTAAAACACATTACAGTCAGGGACTGAAAAACTTGTGGACCTCCTAAACTATAAATTTAAAGTTTAAAAAAATTGAAGCAGAAATTCTAGTTACATTTTACTGTGCCTTCTTTATTTGGGCTTGTACGTTAGTCAGCAATTCGTTAACACGCTCCATAGTTTCCATGGCCTTACTGCACATTTCTTTGTATGCTTCCTGTGCTTCACGAGCTATTTCTCTATCATTCTTTCTCTTCTTGCTACTCGGTTCATCTAATTAAGTCGCTATCTGACGAGGACAAAACAAATTCTGTACATAGCTTGCTCTGCATCTGTCTCTGTGCTGGAGTCGCTTTAAACGCATAGTGCATTTGCTGCTCTTTAACTTCACACAGCGCATCTAGATGTAATGGCTTGGAAGACGTAGTAGAAGGCGTAGTAATGGTATTTCGTTAAACTTCAAGAATCTGTAATTCTATCTGGCCTAATGTAAAGAGCATCGAGACTTTTGTTTGATGCGCTATGAAGAACCATTTATTATTAGTAGTAGTAGTAGAAGGCGTCGAACAAACAAGGGCTTTTCTTAAGATATTTTTCATGCGATTTGTGATGCGTTGTTCTGGGGCCTGCATGTAAATTGCAACAACTCTTTCAGGTAGCCCTGCATCTATCGCCCGTAGTTTTGCTAAGGCGAGGACTTCATGCCATCCCTTTCCCATAGAGAGATTGTGGCATTCAAGTACAAACTTCTTTTCAATGTCACCGACATTTATGCTTGACACCTTTCCTTTGTCTAGTGAGATACACGTATAAAAGGAATAAAGTTAATAGACAAGAGAGGTGCAAATACTTATCTGTGATACTAATTATCAAAAGATGGCAAAAACATTGAAAATTCTACATGTCAATCTTACCATCAGTACTTGAGGTTTGGTTGTTAGCCATGCCAGTCTTTTCCAGGAAGGACGTCAAAGTTTTAAAGTTAAACTCTAAACAGCACAAGACTAGCAAAGCATAAGATTGTAAGTAATGAGCCTCAGTAGAGTGTGAAAAGAAATGCATGCAAGAATGCGAATGACTAGTGTTAATTTCTTTCAAAACCATAAGCTGTGAATAAAACATTTTAATCAAGTATGGATCTATTAGTACTATGTGCTGTTGTGTTCAAGATGCTGGCGTTGATGCTGCTTCTAGTGGCCTTGCAACCACCATTTCAAGATATCCAATATCCTTTACAGCAGTGTTTCAATATCAGGGACGGGATGTGTTTTCGCTCATTTCTGGACAATCTTGGCTGTTTTGGCAAAACACCGGTGAGACTACGGAACCTTCTTACAACTAGTTACAGATTTGTCACCGGCATTATTTCAGCTTAATATTTATGGACAGCCACGACGACGAATTAGACGACAACAGTTAAATTTGACAAATCAGATCTTGTTAGTTCTCATATGGCTGAGAAAGTATCCACATCTCGATACACTTGTGCTGATGTTTGACACTGACCCAGCTAGCATCATGAGAATAATTTATAAAATTATACCTGAGCTATGGCAATATTTCCAGACTCAAATCACGTGGCCTAATAATGCTGAATGGACAAATTTAATGGGAAATTGGCCTGAGTTCCCAAATGTAGTGAGGGCCATTGATTCTACCCCGCACTGAGATCACCGACCTTTGACAGACCCACAGAGACCCTTCTACAGTGGACATCGTCATTACCACTGCTTCAACACACAACTTGTTATAGACAACAATGGGCATTTACGTTTTGTACCAAACTGGATTTCTTGGAAGCACCCACGATTCAACTTCATACCGTCTGATGACACCGATAGGACCCGGACAACCTTTGAGTCTTCCCTCTGGGGCAAAATTACTTGCCGATAAAGCTTATCCTGATGGTGGTTCCCTGCTTACAGCAGTAAGAGCGCTACAAATGAGAGGTTTGAATAGGGGAGACAGAAGGTGCGCTCTAAAATTTAACAGATGTTTATCAAGAAGGAGAATAAAAATTGAGCATGTTTTTAAGGACATGAAAACATACCGGGCCATATCAAGCATTTGGAGACATCCAAGGTGGTTTATGCCAGTCTGTATTGAACTAGCAGCATTTTTGGCAGAGAGACGTGTTAGACTATTTGAGAATATTTAAGCTGCCTAGTTTCCAAGCATCACACAAACTGATCTATTGCTTTCCTGCTATTCATTACCTAAGTCAAGAACATGTAAATCTCTAAAAGATGAGAGAGCAGTTTTCCTGCTTTTTGAGCCGGTTGTCCAAAGTCTGATTATTACTAATCCAGAACTAAAAGCATAGATTTGTTTTGAAAAACATAGCCGGCTTTACAGGATAGTACAGATTTGGTTATCGTTCATGTATCCATGAGTTTCGCCTCATTAGCATGTTATTTTACCTCCAAAACTCATTTGCATGTAAAAAGGATTTTTTTTTTGTTATAGGGGGCCTCATTAAGGTGCTGTGTAAGTAACTCCAAATAAATAAATTAAAAATGATTAAAATAAAACATATCTGCTGGGGACCTAATTCCTGAGCTAGCTTCATCATATCATTCAACATTCTTTAATAAACCACGAGATTGAAACCTTTTGAAACCATATGATTAAATACATCACTTAGAATAACTTTAGAGTTATCATAAGATTTTAATTTACAGGGAATACACTGCATCTCTACTTTGTTAAAATTTAGTCAATTTTAGTAGTCAGTATGACTAAAAAAGTAAGGTATTCGAAAAATGTGTATTGTATCACTTTGCGAATGTCATCTATTGTCAAGCCAAATTTGCCAATGATTTCCTTGTCTTTTGTTTGTATGAAATATCTTTGAATTTTTTAGTTCCCTTTGATATAAACATGGTTGTCAGTCAGTATTAGAATCATCATCAGGGACAAACAAACACAAGTAAAACCTACCCTGTCCAGTATTACTTGAACCCAACATTTTTACTTACTAGTCATCAGCCCTAATTGGGAGCAGTGGTGAGTCAAATCCATGCTAGGATCATAGAATATTAGACCATTTAGTCAATCACTTTGTGCATTATATCTTAAACTAGATGCACCTGTGCTTCACTCGTGCCCAATATCAGCTTAAAAAAGACAATTAGATAAGCTGCCGCTAGGGTAAGAGCGATTGACATACTTGTCGTTAATAAACTTTTTAACAAGATGCTCCTCGAAGCAGTACACTGGTTGCCTGTAGTGCAACCAGTGCAGTAGTAAAGACCTTTATTGAATTGGCTAACTAAAAATAAAGAAATAAAACTTTGTAAGCCCAGCAAGTTGAAAAATAGGAGCTTGTTGTTGTTGTTGACCACCGGGTGATACCGGATCAAATGGTCTGTCCTTTAATATCTGATCATTGTCAATCTGTCTGTCAGCAGTTGCTAGCTAGTATGGCCTTTGGCCTTCTATTATCATGGGTATTATATAATTATATCACATGCAAAAATATGACCTGCGAATATACCAGTTGTTAAACTTTTTATTTCACTATATATATATTGTTTGCTGTAAAGACTTCTACAATTACAGCATTTTTGATACAATAACAAATCCTGTATTTTTTTTGAGACGAAATCACACACACAAATAAAAATTTGTACAATCATGTAGTTTATAACTCGTTCCCAGCCTATGGCTTGGGCACAAGTAATAATTTACAATATTTTACTGTAAATATAAAACATTGTTTAAAGTAATGGCACTTGTATGTAACTACCATTCTTGTTTGAATTTGGTTTCACACAGAAAAAGAAAGATGGTACAAAAGGAGATAAGAAAGAAAAAGTTTTGAAAAAGGACAAAAAGGAAAACAAAACTCCAAAAACACCCAAAAAACCCAAAAAAGACAAAAAAGACAAAGAGGAATCAAGTGAAGTTAAACCTGAAAGTCCTCCACCTGATACTGTCCAAGATAAAGAATCTGAACCACCTCAAGAACCAGAAGTAGTCCCTGCAAAACCTCAAAAGAGCCCTACACTAATTTACTTAGAAAACCTTCAAGCATTCTTAGATAAATTATATGAATATCAATGGCCCCAGGATGTAAGTGGAGAGTATTTTCTACTAGAACATCAGTTGTGTGATTTTCTTGGAATTCCATCATTACAAAACAAACATAATGAAGGTTTGTAGCTATTTGTATCGTCATAACTACAAGGCAGATACCTATAGGCATATAGGTGACATGAATGCAGTTATACTAGCATATTACATAATATGGTAAATAGCACATGGACCCTTTCAAAATCATTGAGCATAGAAGCATAGACTGAAGTGAACACTGTGAAAACTGATAATTTTAAAGAAGGACGCCCATATGAACATTTTAAACAGCAGACATTTTGGTATACCCCACAGTTGTTTATTCTATACTAGCTATTTCTAATAGAAAGTGAAGTGCTGCGAGCACAAAACAGCTGGTGTATCCACGTTAGCAGAACTGTTCCCCTTAAACTCATGACGGCTTCACGAAACTCCGCGTTCTCTGATATATCAAATGTTTCTTGTCTGTATCCTGCGCATTGTGTGACGAACACTGCTAGTTGACCTTAAATATTGAATTACGAAACATAATTCTTCAGGATTAGTGTCGGACACACACAGTTCAAAATATTTAGCACCTTGAGTAAAGCAATTTTTCAAACAATCACAAACGGCTAGCATTGGTAATGATTATAAAACTAACTGATTTTAAAAAGCTAGTTTATTTAGGATCGTATGTATCGCGTGTTTGTCTAGTGACATCCTTGAATCGACTCTCGGTATGGTATGGACTTGAACCGCTGATCGTATGTATCGCATGTTCGTCTAGTGACATCCACAGATTACACTGTGTTCCGAATAGGAGGCTACTCGCTTCGCTCGCAGCAATTATTTTAAGGGTCAATTTTTGCAATCACATAATTATAGCTATACGCTTACATAGCAACTGTACAGTGTCTTATACAGTGTCCATGTACCATATCTTTTTTACAGTATACCCCAAACTAAAGTGGACACATTTTTTCTCTGAAGGTGCTCTGCAGCAGGCCTGAGTTAAAAATTTGGGGTCACTGTTATCTTTTTCTTCATTGCGTTCAGTCACAAATCACCATCAAGTCTCTAAGGCGCATGCATGAAGTCTAAGCGCATCGTAGAATAAGCCATATATGAGTACAAAGGTCTAGTCAAT
This sequence comes from Telmatactis stephensoni, assembly GCA_029948255.1. Classification (NCBI taxonomy): domain Eukaryota; kingdom Metazoa; phylum Cnidaria; class Anthozoa; order Actiniaria; family Isophelliidae; genus Telmatactis; species Telmatactis stephensoni. Next base: position 111,082 of record JALIZF010001461.1, on the reverse strand, counting down.
CTAATAACTTCAATAGCAAGCCACGTACAAATGCACACGCTGTTCTCAGCAGACCCACACTAAAAAATATCAAGCGTTTTCCAACAGGTCAGCTGGGAAAGTTTATGAGAGATCAATTTACAAGCGAACTATCATGATTAAATCTATCGATAACCATCAGTATATCAAATGAGCTGTCTTGATTTAAAATGTTATGAAATACAATCCCAAATAGTTCAGTACAAGTGATAAAATTGCAACGACAATTCAAGGAACTGAAGAACTTAACACAACAGTCAAGCATTCTATGCAGAAAAGATCATGACAAGAGACAAAGTTTACATCTACAAGTCAAACAAGCAGCAGAATGAATACATCAGTGTTTAGGATAAATAAATAAATGAATTGTTGCTTTATATTAAAAAGACAATTTTATCCCTTTTGCCAGATGGTTTCATTAATATAATGACTATAGGTATTGTAATCGTGGCATATTTAGCCAAGTTCTTCATGTTATGAGTGTGATATATATTTTGACTTCACGCCTATACAATGATTCAGAAATACTGTAACATTGAATATTAGAGAAATCTTCAGATCCCATTATGGGAAGTATATTTATTATGTATATGGTTATGTTATGTTACGTAAGCATCATCATGTTTTTAGATGAGATTGTTAACCCAGCAGAATAGCACTGCAAACTCTGAAAAAGTCTAATAAACTATCTAGAGCAGAAAACTTGGAGAGTTTGTCTATGAACATATTTGTTCAACTCTAGTATATAAACGAGCGCCTAAGTTCACGCAGTTATGCATCTAGTTTATAGTAAAAAACAAGCTGGGGTACTGAGCGTGAAGTGGGAACTGCTGGGGAAAATTGTCACATAAAAGTAATTTTAATTTTAATTTATGCGTTATGATAGTTTTCTTTATTTGCACTCATTTAAATAATTACAAAATATATACAAGTACGTTATTATTAAATATATAATATATAGTAAAGACTTATTTAAATGTATATAAAAAAATTGATGTGCTGGAGATCAAGAGTTGGAGTAACTAAAAGTTATCTTTTTATTTTAGGTTTAATATATTTTTAATTATAGCTAGGATATATTTTTTATCATTTTTTTAGGATCCTATATTTAATATATATCATTTTGTTATTTAATTATCATTTTATTGTAATTTACTTTAGAAAGCGCTTCATGGACAATTAGTAGATTTTAGCACTGTATAAATAAAATTATTATTTATTGTTATTATCATATAAGTAGCTGAGTCAGAACAGCTCGGATTTGGAGTTTCTGACCTTGGTTAAATTTTGTGAGGAAACTACATATTAAAACTAGCCGTTTCTAATAGAAAGTGAAATGCTGCGAGCAGAAAATAGCTGGTGTATCTACGTTAGCAGAACTGTTCCCCTAAAACTCACGAAAGTACACTGCTTTGTCTATCTCCTGTGCGTTGTGTGACGAACACTGCTAGTTGACCTTCAATATAAAACAATCACAAACGGCTAGCATTGGCAATGATTATAAAACTAACTGACTACGACAACACAAGTTTTAGAAATGTACAAGTACATTTTATTCACTTTCATTTTATTGCTTTTTCAAACAATCACAAACAGTGTTAGCAATGATTATAAAACTAACTGATTAAAAGTTTATGTACCGCTCGCTGGCAGCTAAAAGAGTCTTGATAAATATCTGACATAATTTGTCTTGTAATGCATAGAATGCATAAATATATGTAGATTTAACTGAACTACTGAGAGTAGTCTGCGTAAAGAAAGCAAAACTTCGATTCACCAGAAATTTTAGCGATATCGTGTGGCTTTCTAAAGACATTTTACCTCTTTGAAGAGGAGAACATTGGAATGCAACTTTATATCGTATAGATCTTGCTTCGATCGAGCGCACAACGGCGATGAAAAACTCATAAAGGACATTGTCTTTCCTTAGAAATATCACTAAACAGTTCATGGCCTTGCTGAACACTTCCACGAATACAAAGCAGGATTCAGTGGATTCCCGGGTTATGATAAATCTGAATAACAACGACAACTTTAAGCTAGAAAACAAAGACTCCAATCGCATGGTGAGCGATCATTCCAAGCATATTTTGATGATGTCACAAATCATCGTTCACTCTACATGTCTACATGCCAAATAATCGAGTTCAGAGCTGGTCTATAAACACGCCGCGCATGTGCAAGATTAGTGTCAATAATATCATATCCTGCATTCACATATTAAATTTCTGTTAAGTTCCCATATGCCCCTGATGTGGAGAAAGTGATATGCCACAGAACAATAGGAAGAACTACTAACAGTTTTTATAAGGATCATAAGATTACTTAATTGACATTATTTTGTACATGAAACAATGGTTGCATATTGTCATGGTAATTCTAAAATGTCACTCTCTCATGCTTGAAATACCACTATTAACAATAAATACTGCTCCTCTAAGCCAATGAAATTGCAGGATTTTATTGAACCATTTATATTTGTATAAATAGCAAATCAGTAATTCAAAATGGTGGCAAAATTATTGGGGAACTATATAGGCCACTGCACAGTCCCTGTACATGTTAAGTATGTAGTTTGAATTAAGGTGCTTAATATTAATAAAGTAAGGAAAAAGACAGTCTAAAATAGTATTTTAGAAAACAACAGTAATACAAAAGTTTACTAATGATGACAGTGTTACAAAGTAAACATGATGATGATGATGATGATAATGTATGGCTCTGTTTTTGAATACAGATATAGTATTCCGTGAGATAGAAGAAGAGGAAAAAGTATTTCTGAAAGAAAAAAAGATTATCAGTGAAGCCCAGCAAGCAAAAAGTAAGACAAAATAATAGTAAATACATTGTACAGAATTGCTCTTTACTTACTAGTTTATTTATTTACAATTTTGTGGCTGACAATCACATGAAATATCAGGACACTATTGATAATTATAAATTATTTCTCACTGATTATTTTGTGACATAAGGTCTTTTGGCAATTTCAACTGATGATGTTACTCAACTTTTACTGGAGCATTATTCCTCCAAGTATCAGGTAAACCTTATTCTGAAAAAGTTAAAAATACAGTTGCATTAATTGTCTATGTACTTTAACCATATTATTATTATTAGTACCATTTCAATAAAATATTATTTACAAAGTAACATACTTCATACTTTGACAATTTGTTATGACTTGAAACGTTTTACTGGTTCAATTTCTAGAGCATAATTATTTTAAATTTATAATATAATTCCTTTCAATTATTGAATTATTATTATATTAATAATTACTATTATATTAATAGGAAATCATATGGTTTCAAGTGAAATTTGGAATAAATTGGAATGAGTTGGATTTCAAGGCATTCCAAATTGCATGAGCCTATAGACGAGTGCAATTTGAACTTTTTGAAATCCCATGAGTTCAGATTTATTCTCAGTTACACAACAAAGCCATTGATTTCCTATCAACAATATACATGAAAAATTTCTAGAAACAAATGAGTTTTGTTTTTCTCTGCAAAAAGGGAACAGTTTTGAAAAAAACGTTGAGTGTGCACTCGACAAGTGACTGCATCAGTAGCACATACTTTTCAGCTAGAGCTTAAAATCCTCAACTTTTTCACCTTTTTTCCATCAAAATTGTTCCTTTGTGATCAAAAATAGTTTTGATGCTAGATAATGCAAAGAACAGCAGAACTATAAGGAAACTTTGATTTTGATGCTGGTTCTGAAATTTCAAATTTGCACTTAACTTCCTTTTTTCTGCACTAAATTTCCTTTTTTTCTGCACTATATATTTCCTTTTTTTTGCACTAAATTTCCTTGAAACAGCAATGCTCATTGAGGATTTTTTTCATGTAACTATATTATTTAGTAAATTTAAACCACAACATAATTATACAAATGTACAGAAAGAATGATGTACATCTGAAATACCCCATAAGGTATTTTGTAAAAAAATATTGTCATGGTCAGTACTTGTTATTTTTTAGGAATATCTTCAAATAGCTCATAAAAGAGAGAAATATAGCCTATTAAAGAAAATTGAAGATGAAAAGGTAAATGACTGCAAAAGTGGAAACTGTGTTTGCATGCACATTGTATATTTAACAAATAGATTCCATTTTTCCATGAGTCTCTAACAGATGAACAGATGACATCAAAATGTGGCAAGAATACTAAAAGTATATCAAGATGAAGTCGAGTGGTGTTTGATTTTTTTGCATTTTGATTATTTTCTTCTGTGCATTTGTTAGAGTAGAAATGCATGAAAACTTGGAATCTATTAAAAAATAATTGGTTTTATATAATAGTCTTTGAAACATTTTAACCAATTAGAGTGCACATAAAATTCAATGATATCATCTATGTGTGTGTACTGTAATATTGTGCATGGCTCTCAACCAGAGTGGGCATAATATACCATTTATTATAAAAATTCATTTGAGTGATAACAGAACTATACATTTCAAGTCATTTGTGAGCCACTTAATAATTATACAGTACATGTACATGTAATTGAGCAAACCTTACCAAGCAGCAACAGATCATATGTCAAGGGTTGACTTTTTCCATGTCCAAATGAGTTGAATGGCATATATTGAGTATTAATAATTATATTTTAAAGTGAAAGGTTCAGTGAGAACCTTTAGTGAGAACTATGGCTAGTTTATAGTTTACTTCAGTTTAGTTTAGGAATGGTATAAGGACAACAGTTTTTGCCAATTACATTAGGCCCTGTAGTGTAGTAGGATAAACCACACACATCAACATCGTCATGGCCTATATATGTACTCAGCCTAAATAATGGTGTGGTCATGGGGTAATGTCCCTTCAATATGAGGGTAGAAGATGGGGTCTACTGTTTAACATTCTTATCTGAAAAGATGTGAAGGTCAAACCTGTTACAGATATTATGACATATTATGACTTTAGAAAGGCAGTAAGATCTGTTGATGTGTCTGGTTTGCTCGACGGTTCGTGCAAGTGTGTAGCTTAAATAAATAAAAAAAATAAATTTGGGGTAGCTCATCACCCTTCCTCGCAGCCAAGTGCTGAATTACGAAGGGCGCAGCTCAACGTGATCAAGTCGAAGGTTTACAAGGGCGCTTTCATTACAAGACAATTGAACAATCAGACATTTACATATTAATTTACATACACATACACGTAGCAGCCACCATACGACTCATGTCTGATCATGGAGCACAACTTAGATCGAAACTAGTTCGTTTTTACTGAGGGAGGAAAAACCGGAGAACCTGGAGAAAAAACCCTCGAAGCAAGGGAGAGAACAAACAAGAAACTCAAGCCACATGTGATGCCCCCGTTTGAGGATTGAATGAGGATCGGACCCCAGCGGTGACAGACCGGCGCTCTCACTGCTCGGCCACCCTTGTTTCCCTAAGCTTGCTCATCCTAGAGGGCTGGGATGAAAGTGCTGCATGTTTGCTTGGTTTTTTTTTTTGTTTTTTTTCTAGGACCGAGGGTGGGACAGAAACATCAATGGATGGAATCCTCTTGTTATTTTGTCATGGGGTTAAGACTATATATATTAGTATTAGAGCTTTTATAAAAGCAGTAAGAACTGTTGATGCTTCTGGTTTGCTTGGCGGTTTGTGTGAATGTATAGCTTACTCATCCTAGAAGTCTGGGATGAAAGTGCTGTATGTTTGCTCGTTTTTGTTGTTGTTGTTGTTGTTGTTGTTGTTGTTGTTGTTTTGTTGTTTTGTTGTTTTTCCTAGGACCGAGGGCGGGACAGAAGCACCAATCGACATATAGGATCTTTTATCTTCTTTTGTTAAAGGCTAAGATATTATACATATATTTTAAACGTACTAGATTTTATATATACATAATTATTTATACTTGAAAGTTTATATTTGAAAGTTTTATCTTTTTGTTAATTGTTATTTTATAGTGTCCCCAATTAGCTAGTAAGCTAAATACCATGATACTAAAATAAAGTTCATCAATCAATCAATCAATCTGGCCCTCAACCCAAAACAAAAAACAAGAAAACAAATTCTAAAACTTGACAATATACACATGTACATATGCATGTACCATAAAACTTAATATTAAGAACTCCATTAACTGCTTCATGTAGAGGAGGCAGCATGGCTGAGTGGTCAGAGCATTGGTCTCGCAATCTGGCAGTCCCAGGTTTGATTACCACTCTGGCCACTAGCTTAGTCTGAGTTTGTTCCGATTTCGATTTAGTTCAAACACAGTTTCTCGGCCATGCTTGTTATATAGCTAACTGGTTCACCTCCTTGCCAGTTGGGATTCTTAGCTACTTTATGTTGTTATTCTACTTCATTTCAGTTCAGTTCATTTCAACTGCATTTGATTATATACATATAGATATTTGCAGTATATAAATCTTAAACATTATAATTATTGTTATTATTACTTTGTGTACAGATCTTTATTTCTGCATTTTTTGTTACTCTTTGTTGTATTCAGATAGCAAAAGAAACTAAAAAGATTTCTAACCCACTAAAGAGAGCTCTCAAAGATGCTGTAGACTTTAATTCTCAACTAGCACAACAAAGAAGAGAGGAAAGATGTTCTTATTTTGACATGCAGACACAGGTATGCTTGTCTAAAGAGAACATTAATTTTAAGAAATAAATGTATCAATATCAACATAGAATTGTTGGGATGACAACCGGTAATCATGAACAATCTGCATCGTACGGTAAGTGGTCGGTAAGGTAATGATAAGTGGTTGGTAAGGTAACAGTAAGGTAACAGTAAGGTAACAGTAAGGTAACAGTAAGGTAACAGTAAGGTAACAGTAAGGTAATATTTCTTATATTCAGCTTTATTAGGGTATTTTTTCATCATAAAGGAAGGATATTACAACCTTTAGTTTTTTGAACTTTGGTTAGTTTTTTGTCATTTTTTATCTGCCCATCATCCTAGGGCGAGACAGAGCTTATAACATGTGGCTTTTTTCAATCTATGTTTGATTTGAAATAAGCTCCACTTCCAATCATAAGATTGACATAACAGAAATGACAAAATTCCTACTAATAACTGAAGCTGGAAAAATATACATACAGTGACAACTTTGGTTGTAAGCATTACTGACAGTGTACTGTCTTTTCTTTAATTTTTGGTGACTGTAAATGGACCAATCAATTAATCAGTTTAATCATTTAATCTATCCATTAATATATTATTCAGTGAATCAAAAATCAGTCTTTTGATTTGCTCAAAATCAATTTTGTATCAATATATTTTCAGATCATTCATGTCCCACTAAACAAAAACACTAAACTCCCAAAGCACATGACACAGCCTAGCAACTACCCAGTTGCCTTATTACCAGGACAATTCCAAGAGTTTTACAAAAGGTACAAAATGAACCAGTCACACAAACCAAAACATCATGAAGTGTTTCGTCATCAAGAATAATTTTATATTATCCTATGATCGATTATATTATCATATTCTAAGTATTCTGGGGGTATTCAGTGTCTACTCTGTTAAAACTTGTTGAAAATGCCAAAAATTAATTCCATTATGGGCTGGGTTTTTCCACTTTTATATCACTGTTTGTCTACACATACATACTGGTTGCTGGTCAATTGGTCAACTTGTTCAGGTTGACGATTCAGCAAATTACAAAAGAAAACAAAGTAACACATTCTTCTCCAAGGACTTAATCATAGGCAGCTCATAATTTGAAGTAGTTGATACTTTCAATAAGGTTGCTAAAAGGAATCCTAATTATTTCTGATCAGTGTCATTTGTCCAACAAGAGTAACTGGTACTTGAGACACCAGTAGTCAGCAATTATAGTGGCAGCTACTAGCTGAATGACAGAAAAATTAAATATGAACTTAGATATGTATACTGTGTGTAATACAAATTTTATTGTTTTATTCAACAGCTATTCTTCAGCTTTGCTTCGTAGTTTTCCACTTGGTACAGTTCTGAACAGCTGCTTAGCTCACCAAGCTATTGGTTCCAGTAGTGATTCTTTGATGACTAGAGAATCTTTAAATGACTCGGAGGTGAGTGTAAATTATGTTGTTGGCAAAAATATTGTGTTGGTTTTCATATACTGTGATGTTTGTTGATTAATGGTAAAATGCTACAGGCCATTTCTCACTGGACATTGGCTTCATGTACTGATCTGATTATTACTATATATTAAAATATATAAATAGAGACTGATTTTGGAACACAAATAGAATTGTGACTGAAAAATATATGTGATGGATATTATATTAAAGGAAAATTTGGTTTAAGGTGTTTACCAGTAGTATTTTGGTGATTGATTTTAACAAAACTTCCAATTCTATTTTTGAAAAGTGGTCAACTTACATTTGTCTGATCAAAATGATTTTCACACAAGATACCAAGGAGGGATTGAAAATTTGATTGATGCCAATTTTTTCCATGACACATTGCTATGGCAATGAAAAACAAAGATGATTGAATTCAGTTTTCCTAAAATATCTCCCGTTTTCGATAAGCTCTAGAAAAATGGCTATATAGGTGTTAAACTTCACTTTCTTGCATAGTTAACCAACTTAAAATCAGAAAGTTTTATCAAAGGGATTTTGAATAAATTGCAAAAGACTCATCAAAACTATTAAATTTGGTGACTTGAAATTGAAGAACAAGAAAAAAATTCCAACTTTTGCAAAATAACTTTTAATTGAGGTAGATTCCGGAAGATCAATCTCATAAAAATACATACATGATTGAGACTCCCTCAACAGGGCTTTTCAGCTAAATTTACAAATCCTAACTAAATCATATAAATCAAACATAAATGGATTAAGAATCCCAACTGGCAAGGAGGCAAACCAGTTGGCTATATTACAAGCATGGCTGAGAAACTGAATTTGGACTAATCAAAATTGGAACAAATTCAGTCTCAGCTAGTGGCCAGAGTGGGAATCGAACCTGGGACTGCCAGATTGCGAGACCAACGCTCTGACCACCTGGACATGCTGCCTCCTTTTAAATCGATTTCTTCAAAAAATAACATTGAAAGCGCTAAAAGAGTGGAAACTGGTCGACCATTCAAATGAAAGCACAGTTGACGAGCAAAATTCTATCTCTTCAAAGGAACAACTTACATCAAAGGCACTCACAGGACCAATAAACAAAGACTTTTGGAAACTTTTGACATCAATTAAAAGTTATTTGCGAAAATTTTTTTCTCGTTCTTTAATCTTGAGTCACCAAATTTAATAGTTTTGATAAGTTTTTCGGGATTTATTCAAAATTTACAAGAAAGCACTTGAAGTTTAACACCTATAAAGCCATTTTTCTAGAGCTCATCAAAAATGGGAGATATATTAGGAAAACTGAATTCAATGATCTTTGTTTTTAGTTGTCATAGCAATGCATCATGGAAAAAAATTGGCATCAATCAAATCTTCAATCCCTACTTAGTGTCGTGTGTGAAAATCATTTTGATCAGACAAAATAATGTAATTAAGTTGACCACTTTTCAAAAATAAAATTGGACGTTTTGTCTAAATCGATCACCAAAATACTACTGGTAAACACCTTAGGTTGAAATGGATTTCACAGTCTTATCTTTCAATTAAATTAAATAAATAAGGTTTGAAAAACAATGTGATTTCACTTCTGTCTGGGCTGTTAACTTAGTATGATGTTTTCTTACAGTCATCATCATCATCATCGTCATCATCATCTAGTGGGAGTAATAGTGATTACAGTGACAGTAGCAGTGATGGAAGCATCAGTGATGAACAAATGAGTATTGACCAAGAAGAAGATGGCCTAAAAACAGAGCCCTCTGCCAAGAGAAAGTCCCAAGGTTACAAGGTAACTTTATGTTGTATCATTACATTTGGTATGTGTACAGTTTTTAGCACATATGCATTGATGAATGCTCCTTTGTTGTGGCTTTACTACAGTGTACATTGTACAGTAGAACCTCTTCTTGCAGTCTAAGGGTCTCCACAGACCAGATGATTAGTTCAAAGTTTTTAAAGTTTTTGTCTCTGATTTTTTCTTTTAATTGTAAACGTTTCGGCCAATGACTCCGGCCTTCATCAGTAATTACAAAAGATTGCTTGTCAGAGAATTCAAACTTATTTTAGCGTACGCATGTTTAGTGCGCAAGGATTTTTTAATGTTCTATAAATATCTGCAATTTGCAGACAGTCATTTCCAGCATTCTTGTCATTGATGGTATACCATGCCTCTAAAAATAGTCTCTGGTGGTAGTTCTTTTCTTTATCCACTACTTCGATGTTATCAAAGTCAAATACATGGTCAGTCTCATATGCATGCGGGCGACCTTTGAGTTCTGATGATTATTGCAATGGCTCGTTTGTGCTCCATTACACGGGTTCTCAACGCTCTCTCAGTTTGACCGTAATATACAAAATTGCATTCTTGACATTTTATTTTGTCAGTATGGTTAGGCTTTTCCACACGATCTTTGGGACGAGGGAAGAGGATGTATATCTTGTTTAAGTGGCGATGAATAGTTGTCGACAACTATTTTTATTGACAACTAAATGTGGTCGATTACTTTTTGTGATCCAGTGAAGCATTCCATGCACTAGATAGTTTGTTTTTAATAGCTATGCAAAATCAGCGAGAGCTTGGGAACTAGCTTTCTCTACTCTTGCTCAGAGACAACACAGATATGATAGTTGTTGACAACTAAATAATTCATCCCCACAGAGGAGAAAAAATGGTTGGACATGAAGTTGTCAATAACAATCTGTGACAAAAGTGAGGGATCAGAGGCATAGTTGTACAGTAGTAATATTTTCATTCGATGGCATATATGTAACCATGGTCTGCTGATATCTCAGAAAATTGATTCAAGAGCTCTGTGTTGAATACTAAGGGTGTTTTCCATTTAGTGGAACCAACCGGCCAGAATGGCCAGTTCTCAAATGGTACATGTCAATTCCCAGCTCTGGCTGGAATCAGTCCTAAGAAATCAGGCCGTTCTGGCCGGTTGGTTCCATTAAATGGAAAACACCCTAGTTACTGTTTGGTGCAAAAGTTGAATTTCATATAGTCAGAAGAGAGGTTTACATTAAGTTTTCATCACAGTCAATGGATTTCTATTGCCAGCTTGAGAAATTTGGAACGGAGGTAGAGGATGTGATCAGAGGTTGCTTATTTGTTTTTAATTTTTGCATGGACCCCTCCACCCCTAGGCCTCTAGTTAAATTATAAGGGAAAGGTCAAACCTTTAATTTTTTTGGCTAGGAAAGGTTGAAAACTCCATTTCCAGTGTCTCTTCCAATCTCCATTAATTTGTCTAACCATCTATTTACTCTTTCTTTTGTTTCTAATGCTTCAGCCTCCACACAGGCCAAGTGCAGTTTGTGGTATTTGTCTGAAGGGTTCTGAAGCAAACAAGAAAGGAATTGAGGAAGATCTTATTCATTGTTCACAGTGTGAGAATAGTGGTATGTCAAAAATGACTTTATTTGACGTGTAGTCACGTATATTGCATCCAGGGTTTGGTGGTAAATAGAGTATTTAATTAGTGGATCAGTAGCTCAGTATTTGATGCTTTCATCTTTGTTAGATGTACAAAAAAAACTACATAATTAAATTATCAGTTGATGGTATTAATATCATTTTTTAATGCAACCTTGTAGCTTTGGAGGGGGTAATAATAAAAATAAGGTTATTAATAAGATTAAAAAGATTAAATTAGTGACTTTTTGACTTATTTCCATTTTCATGATAAATATCGTTTTTCCTTTTATACCCCCTTCTCCCATTCCCTGATGATGGAGACTGAAATTAAAAATTAAAATCTAAAAATTTAAAAGCTCCTTGTTGATGTCTCAGTGCCTTTTACATCTAAAAGTTGCTGTTTATATAGTTCTCTTATAAACCTTTGAATCCTTGATGGTTCCATTCATTGTGTTTTGTTCTAGGTCATCCATCATGCCTGGACATGAGTCCACAGTTAGTCAAGGTTATTATAACTTATCCATGGCAGTGTATGGAATGTAAGACATGTACTCAATGTCGTGATCCTTTTGATGAGGTAATAACACCTTTTTGCTCTGTTTATAAAACACTATACAAAATTACTTGATTCTGATTGGATGAGAGGAGTACAATTAAAGTGTTAATAATTGTACTCTGTAGATTACATATTAAGTCACTATGGCAATGGAGTGCAATAAAACAATATTTAATATTCTCCATTTTCGAAACATACAGTTTTGCAAGTTAAGTTTTGATGATTAATTATCATAGACAATAAAAAGGTAATTTATTTATCAAAACAATGATAATATTAAATGGAAAACAATTAGAACATTGGAGAGAAAAATGACTTCAAAACAATACTGTGCTGCAAATCTAGCCGAAGGAGATCGATTCACAGCTTTGCAAGAGGGAAATATTGGTTATCTGGTTAAACTTTTTTACCCTTTTTGAAAAGAAACCAATAAATCAAGCTCAAGATACTGTCAGAAGTTTTGAGGCATATGAAAGGCCAGGCAATGTTTAAAGAACATAAATTTGACCATATTTCTCTTTGAATAAACTCATGCAATAAACAAACCTGGACCTGTCAGTGAATCAACTAGTACATAGTACATATAGATTAAGACTAGTGAAAAGGGACTGTAATTCGCTCAGAGTACAAATAGACTTAGTTTATTATCTTATTTTGTTTTCAAAGTTTCTTGCCTCTTTGAAATATTATTTTCTTTTTGTTTATTTATATTAAGTCTGCACTTTTTAGATGAAAACATGCTATAGACATTTGTCTTTCCTCAAAGAAATTTTGTATAGTGTATTATAAATAAAAAGGTAAGCATGATCTTCTTGTACAATTGGGAATTAATTAATAGTTACTTGTAATTGTTTTGAAAATTCTCAAATAAGATAGCCTAAAGGCTCGACATCCAATTTTGAGAACTTTCAACTGGCATAACTTGTACCTATTAATTCTGAACGTTACTTATAATAAGATCATGCGATTTCCTATACTAATTATTGCAATGTCATTGCAAACTTTTTTCTTGGATTTTGAGATGAGATTATGTTGCTGTCAGAACTTTGCTCATGGTCTTTCAAAGCAGCATTCTTGAGAATGTTCATAATGTTTATTAACTTCAGTTTTTTTTTTGAAATGGGAATGTGTATAACCATTGACAGGTCAATAAAAAAACTAAAGATCCCTAGACAAGCCAGAATCCCATCAAATATCAGTAACTGATTGAATTGTTGCAAAACTCTGATTTTTTGTAGGACAAGATGCTATTCTGTGATGAATGTGATAGGGGGTATCACAGTTTTTGTGTTGGTCTAAAACAGATTCCTGTTGGTATGTTATTATGTTGATTTCTTGCTTGACTTGTTTTTAGTGTTAAAAAGATAACTTAAATTTTTTGTTGCCAGGACGATGGACGTGTGAGCTCTGTGGAGTCTGTGCTTCATGTTTACGTCGTACACCTGGAGAAGGTCCCAATTCAAGGTGGAAAAGTGAGGTTAGTGTCAATAATAGCATCTTTAAATTAATAATCTAGACTGGACCAGACTGAATTGTCAAATTCTTGTCATCATGATGTTTAGTCACTGCTCTTCCCATTTATTCTTTAAGTGTGATACCTGTGGTATTGCTTCAGATTTTTCTAAAATTCTTTTAAAATCATTTACTTAATGAATGGTTTTCCAGTTAAGGGTGAATAGATGTAATTGTAACTAGTATCAATGTAGTTTAACAGAGTGGTCACCAAATGCTTTAATGAGTAAATTTTAAATTTCTTATATTTGCCAATTCAGGTAGCCATCTCTATTTTAATATGAATTCACATATCACTTCCTCAAAAACCAGAACTGTGAACCAACAATTCTTGATTGGCTCTTTCATACAAAGCTTTATTTGTTTGAAAGAGACATTTCCTGGGGGATTCTTGGTTTTGGTGAATGTGATCTAGTGTCTATATTCAAGTAGGCATTGGGACTTTTTTCACCTTTTTCATGCATATTTCACATTTTTCATTTTTCAGAACTGTCTCTTAACTGGAATGTAACACTGTTTACATATTTCTTATTTTTTTGTTCTTTTGTCTTTCCCTACTTGTAAACTGGCTTATTTCAAGATAATACTGTCTTATAAAACAAAAATGATCTTTTCTTCTTCAGTACACCAAACCTCGTGACAAATCTGAACCACAGTTTCTGCAGACATTATGTTCACCTTGTTCAAGGTCAGTACATGTCAGGTAATGGTTGATTATTCACAGTCAGTATGACTTACTATCATGTTTTTTTATTTTTGTAGGTTGTTTAGAAGTGGTAATTTCTGTCCAGTGTGTCTTAAAGTCTATCGTAATGACGAATCAGACCTGCCAATGGTTTGCTGTGATGAATGTGATCGCTGGGTTCATACAGGTGAGACCTTGTAATGCCAATATATCAGATTACGTGGCTATTGTGGAGAGGTGGATTCAATATTAATAGTGAACAAATTTTGAGTTGACAGCTTATAGGTGCTTGAGTGATGCCTGACTTGAAATATGTTGAATTAAGGTGGCTGGACCCAATTTCGCCAGTGCGCGGGTAGTCGAATTGAAGCGGCTATTAATCGCGTTACAGAATTAAGTTGACCAAACTTTTTACGCACACCTACTACAAATGGACCGAATTTTATAATGATACTAGTGTGGTTGAAATCGGAGCTTTTTTAACATCGAAATTGTTATACACTAGATTTGAAATTTTGCCAATTTTCTCAAAATCCAGACCTTGACGAGCAAAACGATTTATGAGACTTTGTAAATCAAATGTTTGTCTATAATATGAGAGCGTTTAAAGAAATTCTATTAAGCCGATTTTGAGTAAAAACGGAGCAATTATTTGACTTTGAAGAAATTTAAAACCGCGGGTGCTCTACTAAATTAATTTTATAACAATAATTTTCCAAAGAAAAGTTGCAATATTTTTAGTTCCATATAATACCAAGGCATGGTTCTTTATTTTGTGAATATGTCATCGTATTTGCTATTTTTAATCGCCGTTGAGACGACTGTACGTAAAGCACTAAATTGCCGCGTTTATCTCGGAATTTCGACATCCACGTTAATAATACTGTTTCTTGAAAACTGGTAGATCAATTTTTTTTTATTTCTTGATATTGAATATTCGATCCTTTGCCAGTAAAGTGTGTAAATTATAAAGGCATTGAAGTTTTTTAAGACCATTAAATAATTTTTTAAACATTGCCATATGTGCATCTCTATTCTCCGAGTTGTTGCCGGTGTTTGAGTATGCATGCCTGCATGCGTGTCGCTTTGGCGCCTCGTGCAAAAAAATGCAAATATACATGGAAAGTCACGCCAGTGATATCCAGAGTAACGCTGTACGTAGCAGTTCCTTTCTAAAGTTTCTAGAACTATGGTATTTCCTTGTGCAAAATGAAAACGGAGAAGTGAAATATTGCTGGAAAACACATTAAAGTCATTAAAGGCTAAAAAGGCGAAGGAAAGTAGTTCACCAGTCCAGGTAACTTGGAAGACTTAATTTGCATTTTTTGCACGAGGCGCCAAAGCGACACGCATGCAGGCATGCATATCATAAAGCCTGAATCAAACACCGGCAACAACGCGGAGAATAGAGATGCACATATGGCAATGTTTAAAAAATTATTTAATGGTCTTAAAAATTTCAATGCCTTTCTAATTTACACACCTTACTGGTCAAGGATCGAATATTCAATATCGAGAAATAAAAAAAAATTGATCTACCAGTTTTCAAGAAACAGTATTATTGACGTGGATGTCGAAATTCCGAGATAAACGCGGCAATTTAGTGCTTTACGTACAGTCGTCTCAACGGCGATTAAAAATAGCAAATACGATGACATTTTCACAAATTGAAGAACCATGCCTTGGTATCATTTAGAACCAAAAATATTGCAACTTTTCTTTGAAAAATTATTGTTATAAAATTAATTTCGTAAAGTACCCGCGGTTTTAAATTTCTTCAAAGTCAAATAATTGCTCCGTTTTTACTCAAAATCGGCTTAATAGAATTTCTTTAAACGCTCTCACATTATAGACAAACATTTGATTTACAAAGTCTCATAAATCGTTTTGCTCGTCGAGGTCTGGATTTTGAGAAAATTGGCAAAATTTCAAATCTAGTGTATAACAATTTCGATGTTAAAAAAGCTCCGATTTCAACTAAACTAGTATCATTATAAAATTCGGTCTGTTTGTAGTAGGTGTGCGTAAAAAGTTTGGTCAACTTAATTCTGTAACGCGATTAATAGCCGCTTCAATTCGACTACCCGCGCACTGGCGAAATTGGGTCCAGCCACCTTAAGACTATCTAGAAGTGATCAGTTATGATTTCTTGTGAAATCAAATACGCTTAATTATTAAAAAATTCATTTTCTAAGTTATATGTTAGAACACAGAATACTATTTCAAAGTAACTCGTACTTCTTCTTTTCTGCTCTGGAAAAGTGAAAAATGTCCTTAGTTATGTAGTGTAAACAAACCGAACCCAGTTGAAATCAGTAACTCGACAAAAATACAATTTTGTTGTTGAATATACTGCCAAATTTGAAATAAAATATACATAGGCTGGTGTGGTCGGTAAGGTAATGGTAAGGTAACGGTAAGGTGACAGCAAGGTAACGGTAAGGTAACGGTAAGGTAACGGTAAGGTAATGGTAAGGTGACGGTAAGGTGACGGTAAGGTAATGGTAAGGTAACGGTAAGGTGACAGCAAGGTAATGGTAAGTGGTTGACAAACTGAGTTACCGACCACTTACCATACAGTGCAGATTGTTCATGATTACCAGTGGTAAGTGGTCCATAACTTGGTTCATTGACCACTTACTATTACCTTGTCACCTTACTGTTATGTTACCATTACATTACCGTCGCCTTACCTTTACTTTACTGATCAGATAATCATCAACCACTTACTTAGGGTGCAGATTGTTCACTAGTACCAAGTAAATGTATGAATTACAGGAGATGGGATATGCTGGCTGTGTAGAGATGAGAGGCCTTTACTGGTTCAACTGTTGTTCATTGAAGATAAAATTTTCAATGTTTATAGATTGTGATGCCATTGATGACAAGTCATATGCTGAACTGTCTAATGAAAAGACCAAGTATCGCTGTGTGTTGTGTCGTGGTGAAAAGGAGGAACGGATGGACTCATTTGCTAGAAAGAATCGTAACCATGAAGCTAATCAGGAGCAACTTTAACAAAAAGAAAGAACTGTAATAGGCTCTTACTTACTGACTTCTAATCTTTACCATATTTAACCCATTGCCAACAAAACATGGGATCTTCATGTAGGTAGAGTTCATAAAACACCAAAACTGCAAACTAATTGTCAACATTGAACCACTGCCTTCATCAAGGTCCAGTCACTTGGGGCAAATTGACAGGCTCTGAGGATCGAGGAGTGGCCATCTTGAACAACTCAAAACAACTTTTAATGATACATTGTACAGTCAACTCCTACTTAGCAGACATCCTGCTATTACGGACATCTTGGTATAATGGCAGAAGCTACATTAAATCCCTAGCCAAAACAAATGTATGGAAACAACTTCCATGACTATGATTATTATTGTGGACACTTCATTCAGGGTCCCCTATACCCCTTTGCAAAATGAAATCATGCAAAAATATTTGATCTTTTCATGCATCACGGACAATTAAAGAACCTTTCACATTCACAAACAATTAAAAGTTGCTTTCATGTGGATGCAGAAAGATTTTAGACCTTAGAATATGATGTTTCACTTAACAAATAGAACATCTTTTTCCGTGCTCCGTTCAGTAATACAGCACGCAGGAAGTGATGAAAGCACGAAAGAAGGGTAAGG
This sequence comes from Telmatactis stephensoni, assembly GCA_029948255.1. Classification (NCBI taxonomy): domain Eukaryota; kingdom Metazoa; phylum Cnidaria; class Anthozoa; order Actiniaria; family Isophelliidae; genus Telmatactis; species Telmatactis stephensoni. Next base: position 93,221 of record JALIZF010001461.1, on the reverse strand, counting down.
AGAGCACGAGCCATAGGCTCGTGCTCTCCACACTTCTTGAGTGCTTTCGGCACTTCCTAAGTGCTGTATTACTGAACGGAGCACGGAAAAAGAAGTTTTGAAGTATAAAATATTCAAGGGAAAATTAAAGTTCGATTTTCTCTGTACAAAAATTCAAAAGGTGCGCGCGTGTTCGAGCTCGCGCTGCTGACATCAGAGCTGTGCTCCGTTCTCTGATAAAGCACAGCTTTTAGCCAATCAGAGCGTGCGTATCGACAAGGGTATATAGTAAAATAAATCAGCCATTGACATTATTTTCATGCAAAAGGTATAGGGGACCTTGTTCATTGGTCCGAAACTTAGTATATTTTGTTTTACTCTTGTTTCATCTAACAACTTGGACAACTGCATGTCTGTCTTGGAACGGTCATTAGTATGTACAAGTTTGTTTTACCTATTATAATATCAAAGTAAATGTGGACTAAATATGGACAGAAACTGGAAATGTCTAGATTAGAGAGTATATGACACTTTACCAACATAATTTTCATTGCATCTTGCTATTGAGGACTCTCACTATTATGAACACCAAATGACAAGGGTGTCTGCTATAGTTGACTGTACATGGTCTTGCATCTTGCCTGGATGTCACAGGTAGATGCCCTCCTGTAGTAAACATCCTTGGCATTTGTTTGTTTGTTCGCATAATGTAATGTGAAGTTTTTACTCTCATTGATCTAACCCTCTTGTCATATATGACTGACACTATAAATATAACTTATGTCACAACTCTTGTGGAAATCTAAAAATTAAGCTTCTGTAAGATATCTTTGTGTGTTCAAGCAATAAAAATTGCTGAAAAACCTTGGAGGCAATCATGAGTTGAGTTTCTAGGATGACTGAGAGGAAGATAAAGGTATATATAACATATTTACTCATTTAAGTGCTGCCCCCAATTAAGCACTGTATTTGAGAGCAAAATAACTACCACTCTTGAATAAGCACTGCATTTATCCTAGCATGTGTATATGGAGTATCAACTCAAAATTGACAACACATTGAAGTTTTGTAAAAAGGTTGAAACATGTTTTGATTATATTGACGTATTAAATCATTAATAAATATTATGATTTGTAATAAATGTTGCCCTTAAGAGCTGCAGCACTAAAAGGAGTAAAATTAATATGGGTTGAACAATTTTTTATTACAGGTAATAACACACCTACAAAAAATACTGTTTCTGATTGGCTGTGAATTGCTTCTTAATTAATACTGTGATCTTTTTTAGAAACTCTTATTTATTGTAGATGTGTTATTAATAGGAAATTGCAACTTAGTTCTCGAAGAATTAATGCTGCTTGTCTTTGATGAAAGAGGCTGAAAACCATTCGTACCATGCCCTTTGTGGTATTCACTGAATCAAAACATGACGGCAAATTTGAATAATTGTTCTGGACTGACTAGCCTCGTGTTCACGTGGAAACAAATAAAACAATTCTTCTCAAATGGTGTAATTTTCCTTTTAATAATTACTAATAATGCAAAATATGTTCAATGAAAAATGTTTATTTCTAAAGATTTGTAAGGATAAAAAGCAAGTCTAAATGTACCTTAAGGCTTCTATTTTTAACACCATATTTAGCAAATTTGTGAAAATCACTAAAATCGTATTGCTAGAATTCGTTTTCTAAGGGCATTCTTAGTAAATTGTAGACAGTAAAGATTGTCATTTCCTCCTGAAATCACTAAGTAGTTGCTAAATCCTCCAAGAGATAAATTGCCTTGTTAAGTAGTCACTCAAAATAGTAACATTAAGGTACTGGTAAGTAAACGTAATTGACAAAAGTATATACTGCCTCTATCATAGCCTGTAGGTTGTGGTTAAAGGTTCTTTAATTGAATATATAGGGACATGCACAGTTATGTTACAAAGTAGATTATTTTCAGAGAATGTTCACATTTAGCCAACAGCCTGCAGTATAATAGTAGTAAGTTGATCCCAGGCTTGTCCTTTTAAAATGAAGTTATAGACAGAAGTATAATAGGCAGGGACGTTAGGAAGTTTGTAAGATTTTTACATTAAAATTTCTTGTCATAAAGAAATTTTCTTAAATGGATTCTATTTACAGTATGTTGCTGGTGTTAGTGAAAATTATTGCAACAACCCCATTGTCCCTAAATACATGCAGGGATCCACAATTATCATATGATGGCTAGTATACTTTTGAGTTTTGGGATTTTAAAAACGTTTTGATCAGTAAAATTTGTAGATTACTCAATAAATAATAGGTTTTGAGATCATCATAATTATTGATGTTTGTAAGATAAATAGAATAATAATCATAAGTTGTTTAACCAACTTGTCAAGATGTCACAATAGGTAATTCTCTTCTACTGCATTTACACTGGAAGATAAGCTTTCATCAAAGCCAAGACACTACTAGAATCATGTCTTGATTCAACTGACACATTTTCCATTTGTATATTTATAATTTATGCTAAATACTGTTAAGAAGTCTTTTAGATTAACTACACACTGTCTTTGGTTGATATTCTGGTACCTTAAAATCATACTTATGATTTCTTTCTCGGTAAGGATTCTCTTTTTATACTGGGATTAAAAAGCAACTGGCTTTGGAATTTGAGCCACCTATTTTTAAGTAGAAGAGTTAGGAGTGTGTTAAACTAAGCTCTATTAACAAACTTGCTGTCTATGCAAAACCCTAAAGAGAACCACTTGTATATGAAATTTCAATATCAAATATTCATTTCTCGAGTTCAATCATAACTCATTCAACTGTATACAAATTAGGTTCTTTGGCATTAATAAAATGTAAAAATTGTATAAAAGGTTTTCACTAAAAAGCATATTTCGCATGGTATACTATTTACAGATTTCTACATTTTCTTTCAGAATAAAAATAGAAATATTTCAAAATATGGTTATTTACACTTTTCATCTTTGATGGTGCTTTCTTTTTCCAGTTTAATAATTTGGGCATTTCTTTTTGCTGCTTCTAGCTTGTGTCCTTTATGTTCCTCTACTTGTATTTTATCACACTGAAATGATAAAAAGAGTCAATATATTCAGAAACTCTTGTAACACTACTGAAACGAATTTGATTAGCATACTTCTTCATCTGTTTCCTCTGTAAATTCTGCTTCAGGAATGCTGTAGTCAAGGGTCAATGCTTGATTCATTTTGCTTTTGTCTGTCACCCTGCATGATACACAAACAAAATATCAACACACAATATGATACATTGTTCTTAGTAGAGAATATGGCAGCTGATGGAAATCTGTTGGCTGTGAAGAGAAAGGTAGTTGGCTGAACTGGCTGATGTCTTGCCACCAATGTACCTAACCCTGAGCTGGCCATTAGGAATTCAGTTGAAAACCTGGATCCTTCTGTTGCAGTACTGCAAAATTTGGAAACCACCCAGAGTAATTGAGAGAAAATCACCCAAAGTCATCTTAGGAGGGGGAGATGGTGGTGGGGCAGACAGCCCTGCCCCCTCCCCTAATTCCACACCTGTGCTCCTCGAAGGTTTTTATGAGTGTAGTTTGTCTTTGAACTTCCTCAAAGAAATCAGACTCAAAAGAAAGTTGAGCCTCCCAAGAGACAATACAATCGGGACCAGGAATCAATGTCTGCTTACGAGAGGTATCCACTCATGGGAGGTTACTACTTCCTGCTTATGGGAGATGTCCACTCATGGGAGGTTACTACTTCCTGCTTATGGGAGGTGTCCACTCATGGGAGGTTACTACTTCCTGCTTATGGGAGATGTCCACTCATGGGAGGTTACTACTTCCTGCTTATGGGAGGTGTCCACTCATGGGAGGATACTACTTCCTGCTTATGGGAGGTGTCCACTCATGGGAGGTTACTACTTCCTGCTTATGGGAGGTGTTCACTCATGGGAGGATACTACTTCCTGCTTATAGGAGATGTCCACTCATGGGAGGTTACTACTTCCTGCTTATGGGAGATGTCCACTCATGGGAGGTTACTACTTCCTGCTTATAGGAGATGTCCACTCATGGGAGGATACTACTTCCTGCTTATAGGAGATGTCCACTCATGGGAGGATACTACTTCCTGCTTATAGGAGATGTCCACTCATGGGAGGATACTACTTCCTGCTTATGGGAGGGGTCTGTTAGAGGTTCAATAAATTCTACTGTAATCACTTTTTTTTGCTTACATTTGCCAGAAGTTAACCAATGTATTTTGACTCCACAAAATTGTTGTTGCTGTATTTTTGACATCTTTGGAGACCTGTTATCAATCAAGTCTGTATTATTAAGTCTGTATTATTAAGTCTGTATTATCAAGTCTGTATTATCAAGTCTGTATTATCAAGTCTGTATTATTAAGTCTGTATTATTAAGTCTGTATTATTAAGTCTGTATTATTAAGTCTGTATTATCAAGTCTGTATTATTAAGTCTGTATTATTAAGTCTGTATTATTAAGTCTGTATTATTAAGTCTGTATTATCAAGTCTGTATTATTAAGTCTGTATTATTAAGTCTGTATTATTAAGTCTGTATTATTAAGTCTGTATTATCAAGTCTGTATTATTAAGTCTGTATTATCAAGTCTGTATTATCAAGTCTGTATTATCAAGTCTGTATTATTAAGTCTGTATTATTAAGTCTGTATTATTAAGTCTGTATTATCAAGTCTGTATTATCAAGTCTGTATTATTAAGTCTGTATTATTAAGTCTGTATTATTAAGTCTGTATTATTAAGTCTGTATTATCAAGTCTGTATTATTAAGTCTGTATTATTAAGTCTGTATTATTAAGTCTGTATTATTAAGTCTGTATTATCAAGTCTGTATTATTAAGTCTGTATTATCAAGTCTGTATTATCAAGTCTGTATTATTAAGTCTGTATTATTAAGTCTGTATTGCAAGTGCACACACTTAACTGTGGGATATTTAAAGCAAAGCATGGTTGTATTTTTTCTTGATATTGGTTGTGCACTGAAATAATTTATTACACAAAAAGTTGTGTAATACAATATATATATTTTACTTATCATTTTGCATTTTACAGAATTATGAAAATACTAATTAAAATGACTTGTAAAAATATTATGTACTTATTGACTGAGAGGGAGGGCCAGATGGGAAAATATTTGGCTTGAGGTCATGCCATACAGACAGAGTGCAGTGAGGTCCGTACAAATGACTATATAAGAGCCAATATTTTTGTGTCCGTTCCGGAGCATTTTATCATATGACAGTTTGGGTTTTTTGTTGGTATAAAAAGTACTAAAATACTCTGAAATACAAATAGAAATATAGCACAAAGAAAGGAGCGCGCTGTACAGGTTTTTACAGCTTGCTCAAGCAAAGCCGTATGTCCCAGATGAAGTCATTTTTTTGAAGGTTTTAAAAAGAGCATGCGAGCAGGGAAATGTGTCATATGATAAACACCCATATTACACCACTTTTTATGTAATAACCTTTTTTTTGGTCGGTGCACAATGTAAAGTTAGATTTTTTAACCATATTATGAAATTGAGCAAAAATATATTAAACAAAACGATTTACCTAATTAATAAATGTACCTAATAAATGTGCTAGAGTGATTTTACCCATGAAAGAAAGATGTCTATTTAGTTGATGTAAAGAACAAAATAAAACAGGGTTTAGGGTCTACTAGAGTGCATGCACTTAATCCGTGAAACAAACACTACTAATTAGTAGTAAATAGTGTTGATTAGACAATAGTAAACAAAGGAATAACCATAATTTAGCACTATTTTGTACTATAATATGTTTCATGGATTAAGTGCGTGCACTCTACTATTATCTGTGTACTATTTTTTCACAGGTTAAATAAATGACCCTGTGGAAATATTGTATTACCTCATGTTGGTAGCCAAAGTTAGTCCAGTCATAAACAAGAACATGTGAGCCACGGTTTCTAGATACAGCGACAAGGAATAGTGAATAAAAATCAAATATTAACCTGTAGCACACATGATGCACACTTTAGTGTACTCTTCATTACACTTTTTGGTGTTCACCTCTTTGAGAGAACAACTCCTAAACTCAAATACAATAAGCACCAAGCATGATGATTGCTTTGACCTCCTCTCTATACCAGAATCCTTTTTAAGTAGCTTTTGTTAGCTTAATTAAAATTGTGTTTGTATTCTCAAAGGAATGTAGTTTGAACATGAGAGATTTTTGAAAAGGATTCTGATATAGAAGGCTACTGGATCAAAATGTCATCAATGATTCAGGCTTATATTCTGTTTTGTATATTATACACTTTTACTGGATTATATCAAAATCACTCTATCAATCTGCTACAAGATGTACCTCATGTCATTTAACATGTTCTTGTATGCTTTATCAAGGCCTTCAAGGTAGCCCATAGGAATTCCACTTTCGTAGTTCTGTACAAATGAAAAGAAATTAGATATTAATCCTTTCTTTAAGTTACAAGTAACATAATTTTGTCAAAATGCACTGCTGACACTCAACCAAGATTGGGTAACAATCATGCCCTGGATGTACGAAGAGTGGATCGCTTTATCTGTTTCACATATACACATCCAGTGGATAACGATGCTGTCATTCTAATAAACTTATCACTGAATAGATAATAGCGCAATCCACTCTTCATTCAACTAGAGCCAGTAGTTTATGTGATTGCAATCAGACATGCAAAAATATAAGCAATCTGTTCTAACAACAACAACAAAAACAAACACCGTAAAAGTCGGAAAAATGTTTGTCCTAGCTTACCCTTCCTCTTCCATGAATTCTCTCAAAGCAAATCTCAGGTGATACATCAATGTAGATTAAAACATGTGGAATTGGGAGAGATTTTAGTGCTTTGGTCTTTAACTCATTGTAGTATTTGTATCCTGTCAAAATCAAAATTAATTTATTCAATGTCCAGAAATAAAAACCTCAATGTTTCCCAGAAATTTAAATAAAGATTTGAAGTAATATCTGAAAAACCTGCAAAGCAGGCTAGATTTTTCCTCTGTTGCTGAGATTTTGCATTAGCTCAAGAAGCTCAATTGCCTGTATCTTTTGTGCAGATTTAAAGCGCTTTACTGGCAAAGTGTTTGGGGACTAATACTTGTGCAAAGATCTGTTTTGACTTGCAAATTTTTGAAATAACTATAATAATATAACTAATAACATATGATCAAAATGATTTTGGTTACCATCTTCTGAAATTGTTCCTTCCTGATAATTCACGTCAGCAAAAACACAGTCACTAAACACTGATCTATCTAGAAGAACACCTTGACCTGGAAGAAAAACAAATACAGATTATTTGACAAAATAATTCCCCCAGGTTCAGGGGAAGTCCCTATACAATAATGTTTAACGTCATGAAAATACAAACAAGTGAAAACTATAGAAAATGAAATGAAAAACTTAATAAAAGGAAATAAAGAAAAAAATATATAAATATAATAATATGATGCAATAACAGTATTTGATTTAGAAACAAACAAACAATATCCCCTGCTCGGGGAAAGTCCCTAAAACGTCACGTGACACATTGAGTTCGACTTAACGTAAAAATATCAATTTTTCTGACTTTTCTCAATCTCTTTCCCGATGAAATTAGATGAAAAACGAATAAAAACGATACTACATATTTTCATTTCGATTATATGTTGTTCACCGTACCTGTTTCTAATATATGTTTTGATGCTTTAATGTACATGTGAAATCTTTGGCGAAATATCCAAAGTTGCAGTTTGAGAGCGTACTTCTTTGGATCTTCGTAAAATTTTGCCAAGTAAGGGTTCTTGGTTGTCGGCTCCAAGAAGAGTTTATAGTTTAGTTTCCTTGCTAGCTGACAAGCTAAGGTAGTCTTCCCAGCTCCGATGTTTCCTTCCAGAATAATAAGCTTCTCCACTGGCAGCGTAAGGTGAACATTTGTAGTTGAACATCTTTGAACCAAGTTTCTTGATATACCAATCATTTTAGCTTTCTTTCTGACTCGTACTCGAGTTATTTTGTTCACTGGAGAGAGGAGAAAAAATCCCTTCTTGATATACCGTAGCATTGCAAGTAAAATCCAACACATACACAATAAAAAAGATAGTGAAGCTGTGTCGAACGGCATAAACCACGATGATTAAATTTCCTCGTGAATGAAGCTATATCGCCGAGTTAAGCTTATTGTTCTCCAGTTGCGTAGCTCGCTTGTATTTTTGAGATTTTAGAAAAAGCTTTTGCTAGAGTCATCAATCAAACTACACAGCTCGTGAATATTGACAAAGAGCGAAAGCGAAACTGAAGCCATAGATGTGTTAAGACGTGTTTTCGCCGCTCATTGACTTCGTGAATGAAATCAAATTTGCCGCGCAAATTACACAGGATCTCATGTCTTTGTGATCAATATTTTCAAGCGAAGAAATGCAAAGTTTTCTGTCGGCCGACCGAATAATATGATATACACTTAATGAGTTAGGACGTAAAAAGACTGGTAAGGCTGACAAGTGTTTTCTATTGGATGAAAAGGTTGAATTTGAACTCACCTCGATTTCCCTCGCTTCGTGCTTCTTTCAAACTCCCGCCAAAAACAAAGATTCGAATTAGAAGGCCAGGCTACCTGGCTCCTCTCCTCAGACTCTTTCTTCTTTCATTCTGATCACACAGGCTGACAGAGATAGATCAAAAATATTATTTATAGGTCTATTTTTATCACTTTTCCACACAAAATGGATTTACGTAGGGTTAAACTGCTTGTGGCCCAGTTTCTCTATGAAAATGACCATAAAGAAGCTTTAGATGCGTTTGAACGCGAGAGGTAGGGACAACTATTAATCACCATAATGCACCTATCAATGTAAGTCCCGTGGGGGGGGGTATTCGGGCAATGGGTGGGGATTTGACAGAAAATGCTTGCCCGTGGATGGGGAAATTGATCGCAAAGTCAATCCCCTGGGTCGGGATTTGATTTTTAGAAAGCGATTGGGATACCTGTGTTGTACAGAAGGCCAGGTCACTAAGTAAACACCTCGTGGTTTTTGGTTCGGCTTGGTGTAGTTGTCAAGGTGAGATGTCAAGGTAAGATGCACAAAAACAAAGCATTAAACGCTTTTTTATCATGTTAAATAGATGAAAATAGTCTTTGTAGATATAAATGTCAGTGAAATGCCATTTTCCATCGGCTCGATTGCCTGAACATGGCGGCCCATAAGCTTACATTAAGCTTATATACACTCGTACTTCGCTCAATATTTCAGAAAATTGTCGTATTTTTATGAAGTTAAATATAAACTGTTCCGATATGTGTTCTTTAATATACAAATATATGGTGTAAAAAGTTTTTTTTTTTTGGAAAACGCAGATGCCTTTGATGAAAGTCTCTAATGGAACCAAACAATATTGTGTGTCAGCCAGTTCGCTGGAAGAGTTGCTAGTAAAAAACTCAACAAGATGCTTCTGATTATTGGATTTGTGCAATTTGTTGTTTAATACAATTAAATAAAAAAACACTAACATTCTTTTGTATTTGGAGTGGTGGAGTTATTTTAATATATTTGATTGACCCCTGGGTCGGGTTTTTATGCACCATTTGATTGAAAGCTTCTTCCCCACCCTGGGGATTTTGAATATTTTTTAAGGATTTTTGTCAAATCCCCACCCATTGCCCGAATACCCCCCCCCCACGGGACTTACATTGATAGGTGCATAAATATCTGAATTTAGTTATTGATAAAATTCATGCTTATTGATTTTTAGTGGGGTCAAGTTTGATGACCGAACTTACAAGAAAACATCTGAACTTATGGCAATTCTTGGTAAGCAAAAATGAATTAAAAGTGCATGCTGAGTGTTGTTTTTTAGTTAAATTTAAACATGAGAAAGTGTAAAATTATAAAACTTTTAATTAATTATTTTGTGTTTTAGATGAGTACCATGAATTGACAAGAGAAAGAGTTTTGTCTAAAAAATCTGTGAGTTTTAAAACATATCTAAGAAGCTGCTGTCATATCTTATGAAGTATTTCCATTTCTCATCCCATTATTTTGCTCATTCATCCACTTTATAAACAAGTAGTTTATTCAATTAAACCTTCATCCTTTCCTTTCATTACACCCATCTCTCCATTCATTTATTTGTTGGTTTGTTTGTCCATTGATTATTCTTTCCTTTGCTTGTCCATTCTTTCGTTCTATATATTCTGACATTTAATGTTCACCCAACTGGCTTATATAACTAGGGACTGTCAGTCAAAACCCTCATCAACAGGAACCTAGCTAAGTCCCAACATGTTTGACTTGGTTAAAATGGTTCAGGATTAACAATGAGGGTGTTGTTGATGATGATATGACTATGACCACTTTATACAACAAATCATTAAATCATCAAGTTGACAGTTTTATTTATAATCATATTTCAGGAATTGGAAGATGGTAATGGAAATTTTTGTCAAGAAGTAAGATTTTATAAATGGATAAATAAATTTCATGTGAAATTTTAGTGCAGTTAATTAATTAAAAAGATTGGATTGATGATTTAACCAGAGTGAGGTGCAGTAATTACTACAGTAACTGTATACTCTAGTAAGTTTATTGTATGCTGAAGTACAGTTTTAGGCTCCTTGTCATCAAGATTTTCTGAATCATTTTGTGTAATTCAGGACGTTAATTGTTATCCTTTCAGCTGTTGTTGGATATTCCAGGACTTGTTGGCGGTATCAACATTTTGGCTATCAGAATTTCATCAAATGGAGGTATAGCTTGATTAATAGATGCCCACTGCACAGTCTGCTAGTATAATGACAATATAACCAATTGGCTAGCCATCACTTTACCTATTATCACCTATTAGACCACATCAACACATTGATCAACACATGACCTTTCTGAAAGTGTTCTCCACCTGAACACCTGTAAATGCATACTGGTGTCACAACAATTATTCTTGATCAGTGAATTAAAGCATTTACCATATGATTATATATGAGTTCAACTGCTTATGTTTCCAAGGATGGATAGATCTGTATTGATAATAATTGTAGGATTGATATGACAGAGAAAATGGCACTGTCAATTAAGGCATGCCATACATGGTTCAGACAAGGATTTCAAATGTTTTTATAGACATTACAGCACTGACACAGTCAATTCATGGCAGTTGTAACTTAATCCCATTCATATAAGTGCTAAAACATAGTGTAATAGAGAAGCAAAGTGTGATTTCATGAAAAAATTATTTTATCCAATTTTGCCCCTAGCTTAATTTTGATAGAACATTGTGAAAGAAGTTTATATTTAGTTGCCAAATTTCATGGAAATTGGTCAAATATTCCCTGAGATATGGACCAGAGCATATAAAATATAACAGGTGTCAGCACAGGAGGCCCAAGCTCTCTATGAGAGGCTAATATTATAAAGCTTTGTATGGGAGTTCTATAACTCCGTAAATAATACAGCAAATAAAAGTCCTCCTTCTTAGTAAGAAGGAGGAATTAGTCCTCCTTCTTAGTAGTGGAAAGAGAACTGAGCAAAAAATCAACAAAATGGCCTGAAATCGCTACCAGAGAATACCAATAACACAAGCAGCACTGTATAAACGTTAGAGTTTATTTGCTTTTATTACAATTATTTACGGAGTTATAGAGAAAGAAAACTTCCAAGAAAGTTGGCATGCAATATTCTTTCATGATGTTCTAGCTATCATGATTGAAAAGCAAAATTTGATAAACCAAAAATTATTTTCTATGATGTCATCACTTTGGGACTCTATTGTAAGCCACCAGTGATGCATGATGTGTGGTCAAAGTTGTGATCCATTTACAAACATGTAATATTATGTATGTGGACAGGGAATTATATTCAGTAGACAACCCAATCTGATTTTTCCATTGTCAAAACTCCAAGCTCTTTGATAGATCTCTTTGCAGGTTCCACTCAAGGTTTACTGTCAGTGTTACCCTTAAAGACACCACTTCCTACAGATACAAATAAACTACCTTTACCGTCAGAGATGAAAATACACTCTGCTGGACTTATTGCTATGGATATCTTTACAACTGACTCAGGGTAAGGTAAATTTTCATTCTTTCTTTCAGGTAGTTTGCAGTGTGCCTGGGTAGCCAAACTGTAAATCAAATGGGGGAAGTGGGAATTGAGGAGGTATTGTTGTGATAGAAACAGAACTTCAATTTTTCTGGTTTTTATAAACTAAAAACTTGTTAATATTTCCCAATGGCCAAAAAGGCTTCCTTTCAAACTTTCACCAGATCAGTTTAGAAATATTTTATGGTTGAACTTGAGTCAGAGTTAAAGGGAGCTCCAGTATAAAAAAAACATTGGGGATGCTCATGGGAAGTTTTTGAAATATACTATGTAATCCCTAAATGATAACCAATAATCTTTTTTTTTTCTATTTGCCCAGTATGGCTTAGAAATTTTAATTCCAAAAAATGCCATTCGTATATAAGTATGAACAACAACCTTTGGTTTAATGTCTTTTTTTCTAAACATGTTTCAGCAGTAGCAATAAGAAAGAATTGAAATGTACATGTATGTATATACCTTAATTTATGCATAAGGTCAAGAAACAAAAACAAAAACTATTATATTGTGTAGGTCAGTTTGTTGATAAATACATATGCAAACATTTTTTTTTTCAGTCACCTATTGTTGACAGGGAGTATGGACAGGAAATGCTGTTTGTTAAAAATGATAAAAGATGCAAGTGAACCAAAAGTCATACAGATTTTTGAAAACCATAAAAAGTAAGTTGAAAGACTTTGTGGGCTTCCTGTGGTGTGTTGACTGACGGTACATACACTCTCGGACCATATGCACGCACAACAATTATAACTCATATACTACTGATTGCAGATTTGTTGTTAAAGTTCGATGGTCCTACTCAGGAAAGTACTTTGTTACAGCATCATATGATCAGACTATCTGTATTTACAGGTATAGTCCTTATTGTAACTCATTTTCGCGGGACTCAGTGCTGCGAATTTCGCCCGGGGGGGGGGGGGGGGGTACTCCCATATATTTACTATACGGGGATGATCCGCTGAACAGGGTATGGTTTTTCGAGTTCCCTGTCATAAACAGGGTATCCTTTTTGCAATTTTTTGAGCTTCTTGTCATTTTCAGGGTAGCAGCTTTCTCATCAACCTTAGTCGTTAGCTAGCCACAACGGCAACGATCTGTCTAGAAGCTTTATTTATCGTTGTTCGATCACGATCGCAACAAACTCGTTATGAAACTCATCTACATTACAAACAAATAAGTACATTACATTCTGCAATTATTATGCTTTGTCATAAACAGGGTATGGTATTTTGAGTTTTTCTGTCATAAACAGGGTAACCGTTTTAGGATCCCAGCGGAACATCCCCACCCAAATCCTGGTCAAGTACCCCCCCCCCCCCCCCCCCGGGGAATTTCGCGACTTCGCGAATTTAAAGGTGCGCGAGAAAAGTTCTCTTTAATCCCTGTGGATACAAACATATTTAGTGTAACTCGTATTCAATTTGACTTGTGAGTTTACGTACACATAAAGAGTCTTTTAATTTATAACGTCGAGACATAAATTTTAGGTAATCGCTGACCTGTAGTACAGAACGTATATTTTTTTTTTGTCGCAAAGGAACATTGTCAAACAGTTACTGTTTATAGTGTTGTTTTGCACTCTCTGGTAGATGTCATCATTGTAAGTATGGATATATATACAATTAAAACCTGTGTCAACTTTTGTAAAAGATTTTGTACAAAGTCGCGAAATCTGATTTCAGTTCTTTTCCACACAATATTTATGATGGTAATAGGACCGAGTGGAGTACAATTCGGTCTGTAATCATACGAGGGATAAACAAAATTGGACGACCGCGTAGCGGGAGTCCAATTTGTTTATTTCGAGTATGATTATAGACAGAATTGGACGACACGAAGTCCTATTACCAATTAATCATAACTATTACAACTTCCGAGAAAAATATTTTCATGCCAATCAATGCTAAGCGCAACTAAAATGACAAAAGTTTGTTGAAAAAGCGAGAAAAAATAGTAAAAAATCTCTTGAGCGCGCGCTTAATGGCGTAGCGATTACGTAACTGCGCGCGCGCTCAAAATGCAAAATCTGATTGGCTCTGGCAACTGTCCGATTCCAACTGTCCTATTACAGGTGTCCAATTACAGCCAACTGTCCAATTATGCTATCCAATTACAACCTACAGCTTGATTAGTGAAAAATAGAGCAGTCTTTCAACCAATCAGATTTGAGAAAATTGTAATAGTTATGATTAGCTTGTATAATGTCTGTAATGCAATATATGTAAATCGTTTTTAAAAATTGTGATGCTAAATAAAATATGTATGTATGTATGTATGTCTCTTACATTTTTGCCGTGAAATTAAGTGACCGTGAAAAGATAGGAGACTACCTTAAGGGCATTTGGTTTGAGATTGCTCTTGGTCAGTATAGTGTAAATATCCTATTGGTTCAGTAAGAATATCTTGCTTTATAAAATGATTTTAACATTGGCATTTGAATGTTTTTAGAGAAACAAAAACAGAACAGTTTGAGTTGGTAAAACAGATGAAATTTAAAGGCCAAGTAGAAGGAATTACGTTTAAAAAGGTGGGCCAAAAGAATGTGGGATTTGACTGATTAAAATTATCCATGAAGATTTTGTACATTATTACCACACACGTCAAATTGTATCTTTGTGCATCATCATCATCATCATCATCATCATCAACAACAACAACAACAATAATAACAACGACAATTTATCGCACCCTAACAAATAATAACTAAAAATGAGTTAGAGATCATGTATTAATTTTGACTAACAATTTAATAATTGTAAAAGATGTCGATGCTTGGAATACAAAGCATACTGTTGACACATTGCATATTCACTATTAAAAGATTGCTAGTCCAGGTGACGTAGTACATTTTACATCTCTTCTGGACATTATTGCTTTTCACTTTTTGTACTCACTTTCGCGAAAGATCTTTTTAAAGTTTCACAAAGAATAGCATTCATTTTTCTATTCTTAATAATTATTTGAAGTTAGCTTGGAGAAAAGTTATCGCTGGCTTTTTATAAATGTACGTGATTTCTGGGTCAATTGGTATAACCAGCTTATCCATGTAGTCACTAAATAAAGACTCGTTAGGGAATAAACAGTAAGGTCGTTTAGCAAAGCGAAAGAAGGCGTGTCCTATCTTAGGTAAGACTAAGACACTTTTAGAGCAGATTTCGTAATTATGACTGTGAAAACGGTACCGCACGATCACTGCAGGTTTATGGCAGGTATTTCTAATGTTTTTATAGACATCACGGCACTGACACGGTCTCGTTACTGACGGCACGATCCGTTTCACACTCCGATACGAAATCTGCTCTAGTCCAAAAAGAGACTTAGTAAGGAGCAGCGTTCTGAGCTGTTCTTATTTGTTTGCGTCTGAGGGCAAAAAATGTCGTTTAGGTATATGGAAATTTGCGTCTTATCTAAGTCGCGTCTTTGATAAAACGCGCCAATCCTACTTTCGCTCGTTGGGCAAAATATACTTTGTTTTGAATAATGCCTGGTCGTTTTTTTCCAGAAAACAGATGTGATAATTGTGTCAGTACGTAATGATAACTACCTTCATATCTTGGACCTAATGTTACAAGAGCCTCAAGAGGTACATTAGTCTCCGACTAAAGGTTTGACGGAGAACGTGATTTCAAAGCCGCGTGGAAACATGGAATGTTTCAATTCTGTCATTCTGTCATGCGGGACACCCTTTAGCCCTTCCCATCCCTACCAGACTATTATGGCACTGAGACGGTCACTGTACGGCACGGTGTGTTTCATACGAAGTTTAGCCCGTGTTACAGTCGAACAATTATACTCTAGTTTATGCTTTGTTTGGCCATAACGCAGGCTAACCTGTATTTCGATTCGGATGTTAACAAAAATTTATGATAGAGAGTGGAAAACATCGATGAAAGAGACATGAATCTGAAACCCCCTCCTCCATGACAGGCTGAAATAACCGTGGTTCCATATAATAGCTATTTGAACAAACGTTGACCCTTTCAAAATCATCGAACCTAGAAGCTGAGACCGAAATGGCTCCTGGGTCCACCAATAAGACATGTATTTCCATATGTTTTATCTATGACTTCACTACATAATCGTGTTTGGAATATCAAAAATATGTCTCAGTCGCTGTTTGAGACATCCTTTTCCACGTGCTTCTTTAAAATCATCTAATCAACAAATTTCCCAGTGTTCATTTTGGTCTCAGCTTCTATGCTTTGAAAGGGTCAATGTTTGTGCAAATAGCTATATAGCTATTTCAATTAACGTTGTCGCAGAAAAAAAGCCTAAAGGCTAAAGCCTTTCAACTATGCTTTGTTACTAACAAACTTCGCGTAGGCTTATCTTAGAAATTAAGGAATATGTGTCCAAGTTGTAGAATTTGCAAAGCATACAGTGAGTTTTTTTATTGTAATGATGTCACGGTGATAAAAAATTTTCACGATTCCGCTCTAAAAGCTTTAGGCTTTAAGCTTTTTTCAGCGACAACGTTAATTGAATTAGCTATATACACCTAGCATTTCAGCTGTATCCATAAGGCATATTAAAGTACTAAAATTATTAAACCGTACTAGTATTAACACCATACTTTACATCTACAATATACCTTGCCAAAGACCAAACGAACCGAAAAGCGAGTAAAGTTTTGCACTAACCACAGTTCTTTTCGGTCTAGTCGCGTGGGCTTTTTGCCTCTCGACAAACTTTTTCAGTTGAAATAGTCGTATTAAGGCTCTCGCTCCTCAATTTCGTTTGTTTACGCAAGCTCTTATTTAAACAACAAATTCCTTCATCTTCCTTTAGGTCAACAAGATCAACATGAACCTTATAGGAGACGACTACGTTAGTTTTACAGCCATGGATATAAGCTGTAGTCCGAACGACAACTTTATCCTTGTTTCAACAGGTCAGCAATACCACTCTTGATGAAGTTTCTAGTGAAGACGTCTGAACGCCGACGCGCGCGTCGGGTGCGTGTTACAGCATCTTTCATAATTACGCGACCTCGACAAATTTGGCGCCAGCCCAAAACATGCGCTTTAATTGACTTTCGTTACTTCAAAAATGTAACGGCCGGAATTTGTAAAATCTCAGCTTACTACATTCAGAAACAAAAAACTGGAATTTCTTCACATAACATTCAAATTGTTAAGAATTTTGATATCAATTCGGGTTTGTTTCACGAAGAACGAATAGTCGGAGATTTTGATTGACGGAAGTAAAAACACTCAAAAAGCCTCTCAAGTGCTGTCTACAGAGGCCGCGTAATTTGTAATTGGCGGGAAAACGTCGACCGTGACGTGAGAAAATTTATTTTTTGGGAAATGCTTAAGTTAATAAGCAAGTTGACTGACTCTTTTGTGTTAACTTCAGATCAGAACAGACTGATTATCTATGACTTTTCTGGAAACCAGGTCAGTGTTACGTCTGGCAAAAGCTTGTATTTATCGTGATGATCGTATCCATATATTCCTTTGCTTACTAATCAGGTAGCTAACTTTTATGGAAGCCTGAACGATGAATTTAGCCAACCGCGTAGCTGCTGGCATCCCTCAGGGCAGTACATTTATTCTGTAAGTAGTGTTATTTTTGATTATGCTATTATATTGCGTATTTGAAAGCTCAAATAAAGGACTGTTAGAGTACATAAGTAAGTAGAGGATTGATAGATTAATCAGCAAATAGAAGATTGAACGAACAAACGAATGGATGAATAGATGAGAAAACGAACAAAATAAGGGCCGTCCTGCTGACTTTCAAAAGACAGGGAATTCTTGAAATTTTTCAAGTCAGGGAAATAACTATGGCCAGGAAAATAACCAAGGAAATTGTAAAAATGTCAAAAAAGTCAGTAAAAAGTCAGGGAATTTTGGGTTGGGGAGGTCAAACATTTTAGCAGATTGGCTTATACCGGGATATGTGGAATTCAACAAACCTAAAGCGTTTTATGGCATTGGATGTCGATGGACTTGAGGTCGGTCTAAATATGTGTTCAGTAAAATTAAAAGTACGTAAAAATCAATTTGGTCATTGAATGGTCAGTAAAAAGTCAGGGAATTTTATTTACCAAGAGAGTGGAAACCATGTAATTGAACCAACACGAGTGAATGAAGGGGAAAACAAATGGTTCAAGGACATAAAGGTAAAAAAGGTAAAGGTAAAGCTCTGTATTTAACGTCGGAAGTTCCTTTAGCTACAAGCAACGCTATAAGCTGATTGATAGATAGAACGAGAAATTGATTGTTGAAAAAGTATAAATGAGGGATTGAATGAACAGAAGAAATGATTCATTGACTGGCTTGAATTTCGATTTGTTTTTTAGACTTCCCAAGATAGATCCATAGTGGTATGGGAGGTTGCAAGGCAGTCCATTGTCACAAAACTTGAGGGGCACACTGGAATAGTGGTAAGATATTACACTCAACACTATACAGTGATAACAACAACACACCCTGCCGAGGTGAAAGTGAATTAGACCATGATAGAAAGACTGATTCGCTTGCACGCACTTTTGCTATGAGAGATTGAGGCGGACGTTAAATCATAGTCCTTAGCAGAGTTTCTGAGTGTTCATATTATCAAGTCGTAGCATTGGTATTCTAGCTAGTGTCCCCCTCTAATATGCACCCGCCACCCCACCTTACAGTCTTTCAATTTCGATTCAATACACATATATACAATTTTAAAACAAGATATCGTTATAGAAAGATTATGAAAGGAAATGTTTAGAATATTCGTCAAATATTAGAAAGCTATATCACTCAGTAAGGTATTAGATGTGTATGTGAATGTTTAACGAGCCCCGATGGCGTTTGAGTCCGTGACAGGTTTCCCTTAGTACAGCGAGCTACTGGGGCTCTTGTGGTGGGCGAGGTAATACGCATGTTTGTATTCGCTTGACTTACTCTAGGAGACATGCTGCAAGGACAATTTACCTATCAGTTTGAAGAGGAAAGGGCAGAACCAAACTGTTGTCGCATCGCGCGCACTGTTCGTGGAACTTGTCAGAATAAAAACACAAAAAAGGAGGGTCACCATAAAAAAATTATAAAGGGTCACCATAAAAAGATTCCTTGTCCTTATCCTGAAACACGTCTTTTGAGCAGTGCAGGTCGGTCGGTCGGTTCCTTATACCCAAACCCTAGAATAGTCGCTAAACAACTATACATTTATTTAAATCTAACCTGCTGTATGTAGGAGTCATGATTTGAGATAAGATACGCTTCTACTACGTATTATGACATTTTTTAACATCCGAGCTTTCGGGCCTTCGGCCTATCGGCAGGGACTTGAAATTTTTCTCCCTTATAAATTGGCATAACAAACAACAAGGAAACAACGTTGTTGTTGACTTGGTTGTCACTAGCCTGAATTCGTATTGTAGGAATTTACCGTGCAGACGTTTTTTCCGAGTGAGAACCTCAATGCACAGAAAAAGGTGTTGACGCCCAAATTAAATTTTATAGCGACTAGCGCGCTTTACAAGAATTTATCAGTATGATATGGTGCTATGCTGTGCTGTGCTATGTTATACTTTGCTTTGCTTTACTTTGCTATGCTATGCTATATTATGCTTTGCTATGCTTTGCTTTGCTATGCTGTGCTGTGCTGTGCTATGCTTTGCTATGCTGTGCTATGCTATGCTATGCTATGCTATGCTATGCTATGCTATGCTATGCTATGCTATGCTATGCTATGCTATATTATGCTTTGCTATGCTGTGCTATGCTATGCTATGCTATGCTATATTATGCTTTGCTATGCTGTGCTATATTATGCTTTGCTATGCTGTGCTATGCTATGCTATGCTGTGCTATGCTATGCTATGCTATGCTATGCTATGTTATGCTATATTATGCTTTGCTATGCTATGCTATGCTGTGTTATGCTATATTATGCTTTGCTATGCTATATTATGCTATGCTGTGTTATGCTTTGCTATGCTATGCTATGCTGTGCTATGCTATGTTATGCTATATTATGCTTTGCTATGCTATGCTATGCTGTGCTATGCTATGTTATGCTGTGCTGTGCTATGCTATGCTTTGCTATGCTATGCTATGCTATGCTATGCTGTGTTATGCTATATTAGGCTTTGCTATGCTATGCTATATTATGCTTTGCTATGCTATGCTATGCTATGCTGTGCTATGTTATGCTGTGCTGTGCTTTGCTATGCTATGCTATGCTATGCTATGCTATGCTATGCTATATTATGCTTTGCTATGCTGTGCTATGCTATGCTATGCTATGCTATATTATGCTTTGCTATGCTGTGCTATATTATGCTTTGCTATGCTATGCTATGCTATGCTGTGCTATGCTATGCTATGCTATGCTATGGTATGCTATGCTATGCTATGCTATGTTATGCTATATTATGCTTTGCTATGCTATGCTATGCTGTGTTATGCTATATTATGCTTTGCTATGCTATATTATGCTATGCTATGCTATGCTGTGTTATGCTTTGCTATGCTATGCTATGCTGTGCTATGCTATGTTATGCTATATTATGCTTTGCTATGCTATGCTATGCTGTGCTATGCTATGTTATGCTGTGCTGTGCTATGCTATGCTTTGCTATGCTATGCTATGCTATGCTATGCTGTGTTATGCTATATTAGGCTTTGCTATGCTATGCTATATTATGCTTTGCTATGCTATGCTATGCTATGCTGTGCTATGTTATGCTGTGCTGTGCTTTGCTATGCTATGCTATGTTATGCTATATTATGCTTTGCTATGCTATGCTGTGCTGTGCTATGTGCTATATGCTATATGCTATGCTATATGCTATATGCTATGCTATATGCTATGCTATATGCTATGCTATATGCTATGCTATATGCTATGCTATATGCTATGCTATATGCTATGCTATATGCTATGCTATATGCTATGCTATATGCTATGCTATATGCTATGCTATATGCTATGCTATATGCTATGCTATATGCTATGCTATATGCTATGCTATATGCTATGCTATATGCTATGCTATATGCTATGCTATATGCTATGCTATATGCTATGCTATATGCTATGCTATATGCTATGCTATATGCTATGCTATATGCTATGCTATATGCTATGCTATATGCTATGCTATATGCTATGCTATATGCTATGCTATATGCTATGCTATATGCTATGCTATATGCTATGCTATATGCTATGCTATATGCTATGCTATATGCTATGCTATGTTGTGCTATGCTATGTTGTGCTATGCTATGCTGTGCTATGCTATGCCATTTTATGCTTTGCTGTACTATGCTAGAACAGATTTCGTACGAGTGTGAAACGGACCGCGCCGTGCCGTGACCGTGTCAGTGCCGCGATGTCTATAAAAACATTTGAAATTCATGCCGTAACCGTGCCGTGACCGTGTGGTGCCGTTTTAACAGTCATACGAAATCAACTCTATGCTTTGCTTTGCTATGCTATGTTATGCTTTTCTTTTCTATGCATATATGTGCTATATATGTGCTATATGCTATGGTATGGTGTGTTATGGTTTGTTGTGCAGACGTTTTGTCCAAGTGAGGACCTTCCTCAATGCACAGAAAAAGGTGTTGACGCCCAAATTAAATTTAGCGACTAGCGCGCTTTATAAGAATTTATCAGTATGGTATGGCTAGGCTAGGCTTTTCAAGAGCCTTTCATATTCAAATTTTATATTCCTTCGAGAATACAAACGCAATACAGTAGTTTTAATTACCGAACAAAAGCTATTCGAAAAGGATTCTGGTATAGAGAGGGGACAAAACCGTCACAATGCTAGGGGCTTATTGGAGGTGCATGCGATTGAGGATGAGAAAATGTCATAATGTGTGGATTCAATACCTTTGACGTACCTGTGTGATGACATTGGTGGAGTCAAACGTATCGGTAAAGTCAAACTTTTGTTTCTTATCACGTGTTGGGCGATATCTTGGATGACTGGTGGTTATATGGCATATTGCCCTCCTATGCTCTTCAACTCTTGTTTAAAATGATCTCTCGGTCTTTCCATGATACAGAAATTCACAATCACATTTTATATTATAAATTACTCCTGTGGAAAATGTTTTTGTTTTAGGACGTGGAAAGAGTTAATTGACCGTTTTTCTGTACTTTGAGGAAGGTCCTCCTTTGGACCGAAACCTCTGTAAGTTTTACAATTAAATTTCAAACTAGTGACAACCAAGTCTAGTTATTATTTATTTAGTCATACTGGCTGAAATTTTTTGCAAACAAATTGTTACGTATTATGACTAGAGCGCGCTATGGAACCGAAGCATGTTAAATTACGCATGACAAGCGCGCACTTTTTTGCTTTTTTCTAATGTCATATAATTTGGCAGTAGGACCCTGCCAGAGTCTCTGTTGCATAGAGCATTCGTATTTCTGGCAATGTTCCATTTCACTTCAGTTCTAGTATTTTCGTTTCTTCTCATAAGATGTTGTGGTTGTTCACTTCAACGTGTTCAGAAATCGCTGACAGCTCAGCGCACACGTCTGACATTAGCTTGATGCTCTCTCTCTTTCTGGTTTTCAACGATCTGCCTGTTTCTCCAATAACATACGGTTTCACAGTCACGACAGGTAATCTCGTAGACCAAACATGTCACAACACGTAGAAAGACGTACTTTTTCTAAAAACTATAGAATATATATAAACGTATATTATAAGATTTGCATTATACCCTGTGAGCAAGCCGACTGAGTCAGTACTAACGACGTAATGGTTGATCAGTTAGGCTCTAGTAAGAATGAAAACGCCTGTGTAGAGGGCTATAAGGATTTTGAAAGCTCTATTTTCGCAACGACGCTTAGGTCGCTGCCATCTCCTGTAAAGAGCAGTTCGGTTTCGGAGTAAGGCCATTTCTTGCGCGCCTCGACTCCCATCGTCACGATTCACATTGATTGCTGTTTCAACTTACTTGTTAGATGCTATTGTAGCTTTAATACTAGTAAGATGGAGCTTTGGAGTAAAGGGGAAGTAGAGGACTCGAGCCCTAGTCCCTAGAGTCAATACACATCCGAGAAGACATTTAAAATTTATGTGTGCTGTCCGCACGATTTTACGCAGAAACTCCGCACTAAAAAATCATGGGACGCGCGTCAACCGCTTTGTCACATTACACGACAGGAATTACTGCTGCGAACTGTCCTTGCCTTATGCTCACTTAAGCTCGACTTACACAATACCGACTTAACGATAACCTTATTATGCCAAGGCAACCCTAATTCTGGACACGCAGCCGATCATTTTTGGCTCGGCACCCGTAATTATCATGTGGACAGAAAATTTGTTAACCTGATAGGGATGCTGTATCCAAAGTAATATGGAATCTGGGGCCGGTTGCATAAACCTTAATATCGTACTTAAGTGTGATGTTAACTTAGGGGTGTTGCATAAAATTCCTTATGTGCTCTCTTAAGAATGTCACTGAAGAACTGATTTGTAAGAGACCACTTACATGTAAGTGCTGTTTGTGCAACGGAATTTACGCTTGTTGCATAAACGCTTTACGATCATTTATTAAGTGCAAAAAGGGCACGTAGATTTACGGCAGCTCTAGAGGTCCCGTAAGTCTACATGTGCCATGTGAAATTTTCTACTTCCACCTACACATAAGTAAAGTCAATAAACAGAATAAATTGAAGGCATACTTTTAAAAGATTTTCCTTCTCTTGTATTTTATGTTCTTTCTGTTTATGCAACCGGCACCTGGAACTGAACTAAGTGATAAAAAAAATCATACCGTCAAATGATTAGAAAATGATGGTGAAGTATTTTCGATATTCACGAAATAAGTAGCAGTAAGAAGAATCTAAGTATCCAAAAACGAAACAAAACAAAACAACAACAAAAACCAAATCTAAACAGAGTCAACAGAAACAATTAACACTTATTGACTGGGACCGAGGGAAGCAGTATGTTTTGTGGTCCCGAGACCGCCAATGTTTCCCGAGGCGGACAGTTGGTATATAACAAATATATTTGCTCATACAAATCTGTATATTAACCATTGGATAGCCGTATATGCTAGATTATTATTTTCAATTCCGTGGCAACGATAAAGAGCAAGATGATATCAACGAGGCAGAGGTACACTACTACAGCCTCGAACCTGCTCAAGAAGATAAAGATTATGACAGCACAGTAGCTGAATTCAGGAGGCATTCGGCCTTGACAAACATTTGGTCACAACTTTTTAGGATCGCGTTCAATTTCAATAGCTTTTTAGAAACTTTTACTCCAATTATCCAGCTACACATTGGCCTTAAGCGATTTTGTTGAAGAGAACTATTTTTGGAGTAATTCCAACAAAACCTGACCCCACTGTTTAAAAATGACCCACTCTAAATCAAAATTTTGTTGGTATAAATGGATGAAACACAGGGAATCAAACTACAATGAAACAAACTTCAGCTCATTTGCATTCAAAACAAAAGCGCAAGAAATCTGGTTTCAAGCGTTTGTGCAGCATACAGTACTTTATAAAATTTATTTCTCCTGATCTATGTTGTGTACAAAAACAAAACTCAGTACCGTCGTTTAATGAAACCTTGAATTTATTGTTTCTAGCTTTAAAACAGCAGCTTCGCTACAGAATTTTTCCAATTCTAGCATTAAAGTGCGTCCAAACTTTTTGACCATTTTCAGTGTTTTATAAACACTATAAACATTGCTTATATTTTTTAACGGCTTGTCCTGTGGGCGATCAGTTTTACACTTTTATTAGGCAGACATTAAGTTACCTTTTCGTTGTCATTTGAGGTTCGTGGTTGTTATTCTCAGAGTACAAGGGGTGCCTTAAGATTCATGATGATTTCAGAACACTTTTAGGGTACACTTTTGGCGGCCAATCGTCCTCGCATTTCTACTCCGACGATTTTTGTGAAACTCACTCAGCTTGAAGTTTGATTCATTGTAGTTTGATTCCCTGTGTTCGCGTTTGTGGGTCATTTCTAAACAGTGGGGTCAGGTTTTGCTGAAATTACTCCAAAAATAGTTCTCTTCAACAAAATCGCTTATGCCAATGTGTAGCTGGATAATTGGAGTAAAAGCTCCTAAACAGCTATTGAAATTGAACGCGATCTAAAAAGTTGTGACCAAAAGTTTGTCAAGGCCGAATGCCTCCTGAATTTCTATTGAGTCACCTTAATCAGCAAATATTGTGGAGTACAAAAATAACCTGTGAAATTTGCCAAAGGTGTGACAATTCCTTTGAATGTTACTCAGCTGGAACATTTCAAGGAAAGAATTAAATACTGCAAGTTTACTCTTATAAAATGGAGTTTTGTACAAAGTGCCTGTATGAAGTGAATCAGCCTCTCTCGATCCCTTGAGCCAGAATTTGTACAACGTATGTGGCGTCAGTATGTACATGATCTTATAAACTCAGATCAAGGTTCTAATCATTGCCATAAAAACATTTTCCCAATTCAATGCATGACAAACGTACCTCTAGAGAATGATTAGTTATTGTGTTGAAACTCGTGAGATTATTATCGTTATTCCCTAAGGATACTTACGAAGTTGTAGAAGCAAAAACAAAAGAGTAAAAAAACAATACAAGGAAGAAAAAAAGTAAAAACAAAGAAAGTGAATCTCTAGAGGTTTGTCACGGGCTTAGTTTATTCTTTGTATTTGTTAAAGTTTCAATAGAATTATTTTATTTGCCTCGGCGATGACAGAAAAAAATCCTCAGCTAATGTTGGATGCATTAGGTCTGGGCTAGAATTCGTTCAAATGTAACGGCGTTGTCGTTTTTGATATATCCTAACATGTTTTCTAAAATAATAATCTAGCATACACGGCTATCCAATGATTAATATACAGATTTGTATGAGCAAATAAATTTGTTTCCGTTTACTCTGTTTAGATTTGTTTTTTGGATACTCAGATTCTTCATTTTGCTACTTATTTCGTGAATATTGAAAATACTTCGCTATCATTCCCTACTCATTTGACGGTATGATTTTTTTTTCAGTATCACTTGGTTCAGTTCCAGATCCCATATTTTCCTTTAATAGTCTTCCCCACTAGAAATTTTTGCTCATTTCCTATGATAGGAAATATCTAGGAAATATCTAGGGAATTGCATTTTCCTATGATATGGACAAAATAGACAAAATGAAGAAAAATACATTTTCCTAGATATTTCCGGCCTAGATATTTCCTAGATATTTCCTATCATGCATAGGAAACGAGCAAAAATTTCCAGTGCCCGGGTTCACTTGCGGGTTCCCTGCTAGCAGAGTCTCTCTCGTTACGGTCCTGCAATGAAAATTCATTGCAGGACCGTATTAAAACGAGAGAGACTCTGCTAGCAGGGAAACTTGCGGGCCTTCAGTGGATTCATTTGCGGGCCTGGGTTCACTTGCGGGCCTTCAGTGGATTCATTTGCGGGCCTGGGTTCACTTGCGGGCCTTCGGTGGATTCATTTGCGGGCCTGGGTTCACTTGCGGGCCTTCAGTGGATTCATGTGCGGGCCTGGGTTCACTTGTGGGCCCTCAAGTGGTTGTGTGTTCATTTGCTCTGAAAAGGTTGTCGTGTAAAATAGACAGCGTGGTTGCTGTAAGGCGATTAATCCTTTTTTGGCGGCATAACAAACATCCTCTCCACACACACAGTTCCACATTTTGACTGACATTTTTTGCTTACTAAATTTTCAGCGTGATTTGTGGTATTGCGAGCCTCTTTCTGTGCTTGTGTCGTGTGGATTTGACGGTGCAGTTCGACTTTGGCATAATGGAGAAAACTGTTCATGAATATTATAGAGCTGGAAATCAAATTACATATAATTGAATTGTAAATAAAATTAAATTTAGTTCAAAGTAGTTGACTGTATCTGATTTTAATGCAAAGACTGTATAATGAGGGAAATTAGTGATGGGAAGAGGAGAAAAAATGGAGGAGAGGGGAGAAAATGGAAATGAAATTAGGATATGTTTCAAAAATTCGCGAGGAAAAATTTAAAGTATAAAGATGAAATGTCAAAATAAATGGAAAAGGAAGCTGTACGAAGTTTTCCACCATAGCTGGTTCGTCAGCAGGAGACTGCAGGTAAGACTCCCCCCCAAAAGCGACATGAGTGAAGCTGTATTTGTTGAGAGTTATAAAATTAACTGACGAAAACAATCAAAAGGAAAGTAGGGAAAACCTAGTTATTTCATGAACTACTGTAAAGAAAGGGAATATATTCAATAAAAATCTTCCAAGCTGTAACTTACTTGCGTCGTCTGTGCTCAGAGGGCTTTTCATTTTTGACACATTTTTATAATGAAAACTCAAAACCACAATCACCTTCAAAAATTATAAATCGAATTTCTACCTCATTAAACCTTTTTTCTTCATTTTGAACGATAAATTATTGATCTTAAACCTCTGGTTCTATTGCTAAGTAAGAAAATGTGTCAATGTGCTCTTTCTGATTTCACGGCTGTCAGGTCTTATCTTTGCCGTCCCCTTCATTAGAAAAATCACAGAAAAAGAAATAAAGAGAGAGTGCTAGAAGAAGTCCATTTGATGTATTTTATTTCGTTTTTACAGCTGCGGTAAAAGGGTAATTTATTTGCGTTTGGAGTTGATTTACATTGGCTATTGTCAGTGATATCCTTGGCAAATCTCTTCAAATCAAATGGAGAAACCCTTTCAAAATTACGCCCTCTGATTGGTCGACATCTCAGACGTCATTAATTTATGCTAATGTATTCTGGGGCTGGTAATATCTCTGCCTTCCTTGATCTTCACATTATCATCTGCTGGGAATTTCTAGCGATTTTGCATAAGAAAAACTGTCTTTACATTTTATATTCTGTATCCTCAAGAGCTGCTCTGTTGTAAAAGCCATTGCACATATTCCAATCGAGCTCTTTGGGGTTTAACGACACCCTTCGCATACGTAATGAGTCGATAATTCATGAAAAACAATATGGCCGACTGGGAGGACTATTTCTCGAAACAAACGGCTCCAGCCAATTTAAAAGAGACGAAAACTGTAGTTGCTGAGTTCGCTGCGACCCACAGAAATGCTGGGAGAAATGTAGTACTAATGACGGTAAGTTATTTTTTGTTTTTTTAAAAATCCGAGATGATTTCCCTGGAGTAGTTCTTGTTAATGCTATGCATAGCTGGGTTAATTTTGCGATTATGCTTTAAACATTTTTGCCTCGTATACATTATAAATCTCTCAGTACAAAGGCTATGTTCATTGTGAAAATTGAGACCCGACAACAGGAGGTTTCAAAGAAACGGAAGGGAGCTTGATTTTAATTTCCCTGCTTTTGTAGAACATGGAAAAAGTGCATAATCCGATCGATCCTCCCAAGAATTCTAATTCGAGTGTCAAATCGACTTGACGATGAAGGGTATTGATTATCGTGGCTTGTAGTCTCAAAATTGTTATGCTTTTAAACGAAAAAACTTCAGTCTTTAAGAAAGACTGACAATAAGATATAGTGAGTAGTTCTGATTTTCCTTGCAATCTGTTGTTGTTGAGAATAAAATTTTCAAGTCGTTTGAATCGTTTAAAATCCTTGATCTTCTTCTCAGGCTGGGGCTTCTCTTTGATCAATGATCCGCGACTGAAAACCGGCTGTAGCTGTCATCTCTCAAAATTCGTTTTTTATTTTAAAGAATACTACTCAAGCCTCTTCTGGCTCGTCTTTAATTTTTGTAATTTCAAAATATTTTTTCTGATTTAATGCAAATCTGTGAGTTTGTATTTCGTGTTTTCATCAATGTGTGAATCGATGCATGAACTCAACATCGACACATGACTTTTAGTTTAGAAAACAAACACTATCTAAAATATATGAAATTTTGACTCTTTTTGTACGATAATAAGGACTCAATAACTTGTGTTTAGATAGCCCTACGCGAAGGCAGTCCCTGGCGTTCTTTTCAGATTTCTATCGCTAAAACAAAACAAAGGTTTTGATACAAATTCTCTTTTGTCTCGGTTTCCTGAAGAGCGGTCATCGAACACAGCTATGTGGCCCTAAAGAACAACTACCTATTGTTTCTGAGATCGTTAATGTAAAACACTTTTGTTCAACAAGCTCCTTGAAAGAACCTGCATAATAATCTAAAACATATTACACATGACCAAATGCATCTCATTATTAGTGGTTATGCATTATCAATATGAATCACTGGCAATTTAATGTTGAGAATCACAGAATTAACATACTGGTTATATATTTAGTCATATACACTACCGGTATTAGTTGTAATACAGTCCATTGTGGTTTTAGTGGTGAACCATCAAGTATCCAATTCAAGCAAAAAGTATTCTGTTTTGTTTTTTTTCAGCTGAACTTTGCAAATTAGTGGAACTAATGATATTTGCAAATGCTTTATTGCAAAAGAGTGGATTAAGTACTTTTAAAAGTTTTGGAAGTGCAGGGCTATAGACAATTGGCGTATGCTTTTTTTTTCTAAAACTTTTTGTGTTATTCCTTGTAAATGTTTGAGGAAGCAATAGGATTGGATGGAAACTCAGTCAGCTATCACTAATAATTATTTATTATGTTCACTGATACAGCACTTAATACAGTGTGTATTGTGCAATATTAGCTTCAAATTATGCTTCATGGCTTATCAATGTTGTGACAATGAAAAACTCTCAATGCACAGAATTGAAGTCTTCAGTGCAATATTTAATTAGCATTTTCCATGTAAATTAAAGCTTTGTTCATAATCACGCCCTTATTTCTTAGCTTTTATCCTCTGCACCCAGTTTCCAGTTTCTTTTAGATTTAATTGAATAAATCCTTATCAAGATGTGGATAGAGTTATTGTGATATCTAGTAAATAGACATAATCAAGCAGGAGATGCTATGGTATCAGTTGTGTTGGTTGGATCAGGTTTTCTCTGACAGTGAGTTATTTTGTGGAATTTGTATTTTCTATAAAGATACATTCAATGCCCATGCAGTAATGGCCCAACTTTGCAAACAGAATGTTGCATGCTAATGAGAAACTGATTTGTGTGTATGCATGTATTAACAAACATCAATTTTTTCGATGTACTCTATATAATATTTAATTGGACTAGATCCATACCAAATATTCTTAGCTGTATGCAATTATTTACTGATGGAACAAAATATATTTGAAATCAAATTATACTATAAGTTATCTCCATATAATATACAAATGCATGCAGAGGACAGTCAATTTTTCTGTGAAGGCTTGAGCTTTTAATATCATAATTAATAACTCTTACTAGTAGGTTAGACACTTAAACATTGCACTTGTATTCCATTAGATAGATGGTCAAGACTTCAACAGCTATAAGATTAATATCTCTTATTATATCTTTAGTGACTATGTCTGGAGTTCAGTTCTTTATGAGTAGGAACATGGTAAACACAATGTAAAAGTCAAGTGTTTCATGCATTAGGTTGTATATTTGAAATAAAGAAGAATGAAATGTTCAGACATGTAAAGAGCACAATGATTTATGTAATTAAGCACTGTAACATGTTATACACTATTGATTTGTGTTGACCCAGAATAATTTCCATTAAATAGAGGATAAAGTCCAACTTGTACAACTGTTTTTCAGATGAACTAAAATGTTTGCTAAATTGAATGTAAATATTGCATTTAACTTAAGGTTGGCTGCTCAAGTGAAAATCATTCTCTAGCTAGCACACCCTTTCTGGTTGCATGGACAGTGATTATTAACATGCTTTTTATGTTGTGATCACCACAAATAGAAGTTTTTATCACACAAATAAGTCAGATGTTGTTTTGTAACATATGTTCTTCATGTAAATGTTAATAAATGTAAATGATTTCAGACATTCCTTTAATGTTAATGTTAAGACACTTTATATGCATGAACACACATGAATCCTAAATTGTCTTCAGATTAGTAGTGATTTGAACCCGGGGGGGGGGGACTCCGTTCGTAAATGGACGGGGATGCTTGTCGTACCTTTTAGGGTCAAAATCTGCAATCTGGTACCTTTTAGGGTGTCTCAGACTTAGGTGGACTACCAGAGACATAGTGTGGTACCTTTTAGGGACTGTTTTGGGGTAAATAAACTACCTAAAATAAGCATTAAAGTGACGATTTCGATGATCTGAATTGAATCTTCAAAGCACATCGATAACAAATGTTTCATTACTTTAATTCTTTATTATTGTTTTTGAATTGGTACCTTTTAGGGATAGAAATGAATTGTTGCCACTCCCACTCAGGTACCTTTTAGGGGTCATTTTTAAAATTTCCGACGATCATCCCCGTCCTCTTATATATAGGAGTCCCCCCCCCCCCCCCCCCCCGGGGATTTGAATTGCTCCATGAAATACATGAATCTGAGATTTGCTTTCAAAAGAGTACCAAACTCTTCAGTTAATTAACACTATATAGATTTCTATAAAAGCTAATGATCGATGTTTAGTAAATACATCTGCTATAATAATAACCTCTGTCAATATTGTTAGCTTAATTTACACCTTTTTTCAGTGCACAACTGTACTTGTGCACTAATGCAAGACTAATGGAATACCTGCACCCTTTATGTCTTCATATTGCCATAAGGCACAAGTTAAACAATTATTAATATATGATATAGTTTCCTGAGAAATGAGGTTCAGTTATTAATAAACTTTATGGTACCTAATAATAATAAAATTTGGTTTGTCTCTGATTTTAAATGTACAAAAAAGTACATGTTTGGACTATTTACCAATGGCTGTCATCTGTAAAATGATAGCTTTAATCAATCATAATGATTATCATAATTATGATTCCTGATTGCAAGTTTATATATTTTGAGCATATTTTGACTCCATGGTTCTTGAATTCTTGATATTTTGCAAATTAAAGCAGTCTCAGAGTCACAAAATTAAGCAAGTCATTGATGACAATGTTTATTAATTATTATCATTAATTTATTAATCCATACTAATTGTCTTTGCAGTCTGGAGGTACTGCTGTCCCCCTAGAGAGTAACACTGTTAGGTTTATAGACAATTTTAGCAGTGGAACAAGAGGAGCAGCATCTGCCGAGTATCCTTGAACAAAATGATCATGTACTGTAACATTGTTAGTAGTTTGTCTGTTAGTAATTATGGAGACTATGTCTATCATGCTTATCTGGTCACAGAGTTCCCTGCCCCAGAAATGAATCCAGCATTTGCCATGACACTTGGAGCCACCACTTTAGATAATAATGATAATAATGATTAATAATTCAGCCTCTAATAAATGACAGTGCCTCTGCACCCCTGTGGATACAATGCAAAGTGCCCCCTTGAATGGTTTCAACATCTGTGGATATTTATCCCAGTTTTGATAATCCCTGCAAAAAAGTGATATTCATGAATTTAATAAAATAGTTGCAACCTTAATGAACTTGTCTGAATATTTTGTCTTTACTCTTTTCATTTTGTTGTTGTTGTTGTAAATACAGAGTATTGATTTGTCATGAGTTTTTCAAGCAATTTTATATTATTCCAGTCCATCAAAAGTAAAGTACTGTCATTTTGTATGTAAGTACCATTATTATCTAAAGTTGCATGTCCTTAATTTTCTTAACCACTTTGCTAGACAGTTTCTCCAGCAAGGATATGCAGTGATATTTCTATTCAGGCAACATTCTTTGCAGCCATTCTCCAGGCACATCTCACCTGACAGTTTTCTTGACATCTTAGAGTTCAAAGGGGATAGTGAGGGATCACTGCGTATTGAAGGTATTAAAGACCACACTTCAGGTGTTTCAGTACCAGCACTGCTGCACTGAGTTAGTAATTTACTAAAATTAATGTGAGTGTTTATTTTTTAGTTGATGAATCAAGAGCACCTAATCTTCGAGATGTTTTAAAGAAGTATCATGAGGTACAAATTTGAAAATTAAAAAATATATGCAATTATAAAATAGCCCTGATATTAAATTAAATTACCAAAATTAAATAGCTGGATTTTTAGATGATGAAAATTTTCCAGAAATTCATTCATGATATCAATGAATTTTTCTTCAATCCATACTTAAAATGCAGAAATTTAAGTAACAGTTTTATTGCATTTTGTTTTACGATTGGCTGAGAGCGAGAGTCATGGTAAATAAGAGTACAATCAAGTGCATATGTTGAATCCCTTTTTTGTAAATCACCTTCTTGTTTGAATACCGTGTTGGTAAAAAAACTATGATAGCTGATTGTGGTCATTCTTGCTATGCCTAGTAAATCTTCTGTCATCAATTTTGGTGACACATGCAGCTGTGTCCATGGTAATTGTGGTACATAGTAGGGTCAGAACCATTAGTACCTGTACCAAATTTACAATGATTGTACAGGTTTGAATGTAATGTGACTTGAAAGAGATGAAGGACAATCAAGCAAAGAAGTGCCACTCTGTCAACCCTGTCTCTTGACTATTACTGTTTACACATCAAGACCATAAAATTATCACAAATCCTAAACCTACTTTGATCATAAGTCTTATTATAAGTATTTCTTAAGATATTTTTACTCCTGTAAACTTAGAAACAAGAAATATTAGATCATGGGGCATTATGACTATGCAACGGGGCGTCATGGCTATACATTGGGGCAGATTTGACAGGGGGCGTCATGGCAATGGGGCGTCATGACTGCATACCCTGTCAATCAGCATCATGTTCTATAAAAAACACATTCAAAATCCCTGGTGTGAATGTGCCATGCAAACTGTGCTTTTCACAGTCATGACTGCCCTAAGGGATCCTTGTACCCAAATTATCCATAATTTTCACTTCTATATTTTCAGGTCCAAGTACTAGGGACACTACTGCTAGTTGAGTTCAATACTCTGTCTGACTATCTATTTCTTCTCCGTACAATGGCTGAGGCTTTAGGCAACATGGGTCCTCAAATCATGTTTTATCTCGCTGCTGCTGTTGCAGACTTTTACATTCCAGAAGAAAACATGGTATAGTATTTTACTCACATAGAAAAACAGCTTTGGGTAAAGAATATGTAATCACTATATGGCAACAGTAAACACTGGCTGAAGGTGGGGAGGGGTGTGTGAGAGACCTAGAGGTACTGTACCCTGGACAGCCAGAGAAAGTCCTGACTTTGAGCCTTGCAAATGGGAGTGGCTCCTCTATAAGGAAAATCAAATTATTTTAAGCGAAGATACAATGAACACAAGCTGCTACTCCCTCTTTAATGTGTTAAGGTATTAGAATACATTTTGGACTTGGGTTCGTTCAGAGTTCATAATGCCTCCTGGAATCCTGGATTTTTATTTTCTTCCTGAAAGTCCTTGAGAGTCCTGGAATTTGTAATAAATTCCAGGGGAATTCCTTGAAAACCAAAAGGAATTTAAGTGTATGTTTACTGTGCATATATGTTTGCGTAAAAGCTACATTTATATTCCTTAACTCAGCCAGTAAAAATCGTTATGCAAATAATGTATTTTGCTTGAATGAACTAATGAAAAATCCCTAGAAAACTCCTGGAAATAATCTCAAAATCGTCCGTGAAACTCTGGGTGTACAAACCCTGTATATCTTTAGATTTCAAAAGCACAATAGGCTTTGCAATATTTTATTAGAAAAGTGTATATTTTTTGAAAACTGAATAAATGTAGTTTTCAAATCTGCTTTAATTTATATTGTTAGAGTTTTCATTGTAGAAAATGTTAGGGGGTTTAAGACAGAATTAAACCTGGTGCATTCTAGTAGTTTGAGTGTACATGGAATTTACACAGTTATACATGTATCCTTGTGAAAAGCACTCTAATACATTCTCTAGATAATCTAGAAAAGGGTGCCTATTTCAGTTTAACTATGCTAAAGTTTATCGATCAATTTTGCAGAAACGTGGGGTCATATATTTTTAATGAAAAAAAGCTATCAAAAATCTGAGGCACCCTATTTTAGATTATCATCATCTTGAGAGTCAGTGTGATGGACTGGATTTCTTAAGCATGACTTACATTCCATGTGCAACCAGAAATGTCTGGTTACACATGGAATGTAATGGATCACACACTATCGAATTTCACTTATGCTCCCCTAACATGTCCTGCAGTGAAAAACCTAATGATTAAAGAGCATATTTGAAAACTGCATTTATTCAGCTTTCAGAAAATGTATAGTTTCTTTATGAAATATTGTAAAGCCTACATGTTGTTGAAGCATAAGGAATATGGGTACAAGCATCCTGATGCCTCAAGTATGTTGTTTTTCTCCTTTTTCTAGTCTGAACACAAGATTTCATCAGAAAGTGGTCCTCTTGAGCTGATTATGCAACAAGTTCCTAAAATGATGTCACCTTTGGTAAAAGAATGGGCAGAAAGTTCATTTGTGGTATCATTCAAAGTAAGACAGTATATTTTTTTATTTCTTTTCACAGTGAAGTCCACTTTAGCTGTTCTGTCTCTTTTTATGAGAAAGAGATTGGGAAACAGTGACGCACATCTTGTGACTGCCTTGGGAAGTAATTACTGCGAAGACCTATGCTTTAAATTTTGTCCGAGCGGCTTGCGCTTCGCGCTCGCATTTCTGCAGTATGATAAATTGACAGTATGCTATCCCAGGTAATTGAGATCCCTGAATAAGTAAATAGATTCCCATAAATAATTATCAAAAATGTCAATAAGTGCACAATCCAAATGATGGTTTTTCAGACCCTCACCCCCCCCCCCCCCCCCACTTTTCATTTCGCTCCGCCGCCACTGTTGTATGAAAAATATCTAAAAATATCTTGATTTTGTTAGCTTGAAACAGACGTTAATATTATATCAAAGAAAGCAAGAGAGGCACTGACCAAATATAACCACCAAGTAAGTTAGCCATGTGACCATTGTCTCTGTCTGTCTGTCTGTTTGTCTGTTTTTGTTGTTGGTGGTGGTGGTTTTTTTTTTTTTTTTTTTGTAAATGTTTAAATTTGAAGGTGAAATAGTAAGTGATTAAGTCAAGGGAATGGGTTTTCGCGGGGGTTTCAAGTAACAGTATTTGAGATAGCGAGGTTGTACTGATTTGGAATATCGGGATTCCAGATTTATTTGTTTGTTATTTTCGTATTTCTTACAACACTTCAATAAAATCGACGTCATCTCAATGAATTGGCGGGAAAATTACATCAGAACATTAATGATTTTATAATTAATGTTTGACATGTTTTTCACATAGGTTGTTGTTTCGAACATTTTACAAACGAGAAAAAAGACAGTTGTTATCGTGACTCCAACACATGAAATGGCCGTTTGGATGTCTGATGAAGAACTTGAACAAGGCAAAGAAATTGAGGCAAAAATTGTCACAGAGTTGATAAAGATGCACCAGAGATTTATTACAGGGACTGCTTTGCAAGGTACTGAAGAACAATCTCAACTAAACTAAATACATTATAACTGTATAGCATACTCGTACTACTAAAAAAAATCTCAATTGAATTTAAGTTAATCAGCATCGGGAGTCTATTTGGGACTGATTAAAATTTGTCAAAAAATTGAATTAAAATGGTTTTACAAAACGAAACTTGTAAAAAAATAGCATAGAATGACCCGGGCTAAGTTTCATAATAAAATTTTCCGAGATCAATTTTTAATAAACTATTCCCAAGAAATCATCGCATTTAGGAAATTAAATGTATATTTTCTAAGAGACCAAATTAATCAAAAAAATCAAATATATATAAAAATAAGGATATTCTGGGGTATTTCATGGTTTTGCATGCATGTTGAGCACACCTGTTCATTATTGTTCGTCAAAGAGCTTTTTTGGTATCATTGTAACTTACTTTGTACAAAAGATTTGAAATTCAACATTCACAATAAAATTATCTGAGAATAATCTTTGGCTGTGTGTCATTCGCTTTTCTTTTTTTTCTTTTCTTTAATTTCTTTTCTTTCTTTCTTTTTTTCTTTTTCTTTTTTTCTTTCTTTTCTTTGCTACAGTGGAGGAACACTACAGCATATTTAACCGATCGCCCCCTAAAGCTCTTACCTAGTCGCAGCTATGTATCGTAAAAGCTATACCTACGCTCTTGTATATGATATACAAGTTACACTAGAGTAGATTTCGAGTGATTGTAAAAACGGTACCGCACGGCTACGGCACGGTTACGACAGGAATTTCGAATGTTTCTATAGACAACACGGCGCGGCGCGGTCCGTTTCACGCTCATTCGAAATCCGCTCTGTGATACACAAGCTCGCACTACGCACTGTTGTCTAGAAAAAGCGTTATGTAGGGTTAGCTATTAAGCAAGACTGATGCAATTCATTTTGATGACCGCGAGCTAGAATAATGTCGATTCTTGTCAGAACGCCTACTAGTAACGGCATTAACACATTGAGTGCATATCGTAACAGGCATATGATATTGATTGTTTGATTCTTGTAGGTACACAAGGGCAATTTATCAGTGGTCAACTATCAGATAGTATGCCTCTACCACAGGTAATCCATTAGACTTATAAAGACGAGTCTTGGTGTCATGCTGTGTATTATTAGAAAGGGTACGCCCACTGATTAGCTGAAAACAGTGCTCACTCATCACGACATTGGCTCAACTAATTTAACGTTGTCATGGGAAATCCGCGTGCTGTTCCTATAATTT
Source organism: Telmatactis stephensoni (assembly GCA_029948255.1). Taxonomy (NCBI): domain Eukaryota; kingdom Metazoa; phylum Cnidaria; class Anthozoa; order Actiniaria; family Isophelliidae; genus Telmatactis; species Telmatactis stephensoni. Next base: position 55,599 of record JALIZF010001461.1, on the reverse strand, counting down.
CATGCAGTCATTTTCGCTAATTTGGAAGTGAATTTTTCCTTTTTAATCTTCCCAAAGAAAGGTTTCTACAACCTGAAATGGACGAAACATCACCTGACTCATTTATTTTGTCTTGTAGCTCGCTTCATTTCAGTATGGAATTCAACCAACACCACCACAATTAACTCCACAAGAAACGTGTTCACCTGGATACGGTGGTTACAGCCCTACTACACCCAACACTAGTGTCCCTCATATAAGGCTTAGAAAGAACGAAGAGACTACACCCTCTCCTTCGTCTTCACCATTACCAGAGGAGGGCATACCTCCCACCCCTCCCACGCCCAACTCAGGAGGCAAGAGTGGCAAGTTTGGGATCTTATCTGACCTATCTTTGACACCCGAAATGAAAGACTTTATCGAATCTTTCCGCACTCGAAGGATTGCTCTCGGTTACACGCAAGAAGACGTTGGGTTTGAGTTATCGCGTACGAACGGTCCTTCGTATAGTCAGTCGTTCATTTCGCGATTTGAATCGAAAAATCTTGGACTTAAAGCAGCAGAAAAGATGAAGCCCGTAATGCAGACATGGCTGGAACAAAAAGAACTCGAAAACTCGAAAGGTCTGCGTGTTTGCAAGAAGCGAAAACGCAGGACGTCGTTTTCCAACGAGGTACTTCGTCTACTTATTTCACATTTTGAACAAAACCCTAAACCAAGTTCAGCTGAAATTGCTCAGATCGCCAAGGAAGTTGATTTAGAACCAGTGACGATACGCGTATGGTTTTGTAACCGTAAACAAATGCTCAAGAGAATGGCCACTGGTAAGACAAGAGTAAATAATTCCTTAAAAGCTGAATTAGAAGCCAAATCCAAAGTGGAATTAAGTCCCAATAAAGATGTAAAATTAGACTTCACAAATATGCCTGTTGGACAGTTTTCGTTCACCGAAGATAAGGTCAAACCATTGGTGTGCGTGGCGTCGGAGGGAAGCCCCGTGAAAAGTGCTCCACGAACACCAACTGTAACATATGCACAAGTTCAGGATGATACTATCGTACATGCTCCTTCTCTATCAGCAGCTCCTGTGGTGTTCACTGTAGCAGAGCCTGGTAGCCACATTAATCAACTATCCTTCGCTGAAAACGTTAAACAAATTGGTGTTGACACAGGTAGCCCATCCAAAACAACTGGGAACGTTACCACTGGTAATCACGTGACATTTACCACCGAATCTCTGACTGGAACCCACGTCGAACATGCTCCCGTTGCAAGTTTGAATTTTGATTCCAACGCTGTGCAGAAAGTGCAGCATATTCAATACGCTCGGGCGATGCCCGACGGAAGCACTCTACACGAGTATCAGGGCGATGTAGGCATACCTGATCATTCGTGAGACAATCGAGAAACTATAGGGTAAATTTCGAATGACAAGCTGATCTGGATATCGATGTAATTATCTTGGTTTCGCAACACAAACAAAATATCCCTCTCTAAATTCTTTGGACAATTGGGCATGGATAGCAGTACCAAGTGGATTGTAGGTAATAAAACGCACTGCATCCATTTATAGGTGGACATTAGAAAAACTCCAATAGCGGGGGGGAGGGAGGGGGGAGTTGATGTCAGTTCCACTGTATTAACTCTTATGATATCATGACCAACTTAACAATGAGAGTATAGTGTGCTTGTCGCTATTCTGATCTGGGTGCCACTGCTTGAGTTCGTGCTACGGACACTAGCCAAAGCTGCGAAACCCAGGGTAGTTTCTCTCTTGCTAACATAGACATTTCGACAAACATCGTCTTTACACTCGTGTGTACTAGTGCTTGCTAGTCAAGCACCTTTTAAGTTCTTCTTGACGAAATCTGCAATCTTTCTCTGCAGATGATGAGCAAGTTGTATAAATCTCCTTAAACTCTTCCTTATCATTCAACTTATAAAGGATGGGTTACTGTATTCTTCTGTAAGATTTGGTTCGAATTATTCAATATCAATCGGGAAACCTACGTAGCACTCAGTTCATAAAAGCTATTGTATTCTATTGTGGTTGTATCTATTGCTCCATGTGTTCTATATTTTTGATTGATATATTATATCAATTGAGTGCTGCAATATCAATATCAGGTACTCGACCTTAAAATATGCCAAAGGGAGATGAGTCAAGGCCTTGGGACGAGATTATGCACTGTGTTTTAAACCATGTTGTTTTCCTGCTCACTGGAAACCACTCAAGAAATAGTAAGAAATCGGAAAATAACATGGTTTTGATACGATTACAGAATTATCATACGCCATGGAAAATGTTAAATCCTGCAAAAGCAATATGGATTTAAAATGACGTGTTAACGTGTAGATACGTTGCGAAGTGGCTTGTTAACTAGGTAACGTGTGAACTCGATACGTTACTAGGTGAAGTTCACATATGATACGTTGTTAGGTGACGTGTGGATACGTTACTAGTGACGTGTTAATGTTTAGATACGTTGCTAGGTGACTTGTTGACTAGGTAACGTTAATTTGTAGTTTGCAAGGTGACAACGTTGCAAGGTGACATGCTCACGTTACGTTACGGCTTGTGACGTGTTAACGTTTAGATACGTTGCTACGTGAATATTTATTGTAAATAGTATGGCTTATGCTCGAGTTCTATTTGAGTTGGGAAATTTATAATTTTTAAGGGATGAATATTAGGAATTTTTAACAAAATTTTAAATTTACTAAATGAACATACAGATTGATGTTGAACAGTGTTCCTTGGTCAAGTTCCAGGTGTTTTTGTAATCAGTACTACCTTAAGATTGACGTTAACGGCAAACCGCTAACGAAAAACGGCAAAAATTGACTTTGATTTTGATTTTATATTTTACTCTTATCCTTAAATCAATCCAACAAGCAAATAAAGAACAAATCTCTTAGCAACAGAAAATACAAATATCTTCACTTAAGTGTACAAACGGCTGAGGACAGACGGCTAAAATTTGCCGTTTGCCGTAAACGTCAATCTTAAGGTCTAGGCCGTTGTCTAGCGTTGGTAGTATAGTAAAGGGTAGTAATCTGTTACATGTTGGCTAATGCATTATCAATTACTAGCTTATAGGGGGCTCACGCGCTAATTACAGAATAAAACAATTGCCAAATGACTGTCGACAAAGTTATCATTTCTGACCTGTACTGCTCTATAAAGCGATGGGGTGGGGTAACCCTTATTTTTCCTATCTTCGATTAGATTTTTGTTTTCCTGATCCGACGAAGCTTATTTATATCAACCACTGAATTGGATGGATCAGAAAAAAAAATCTAATCGAAGTCGGAAAAAATACGCGCGCGTCGCGATACAACGATTGCAGTCTTCGTTCGTATTTTAGACATTTCCAAACAGAAAAAATTGCAGAGAATTTTGTTTTGCAATTTTGACGTCGGCCATTACACCAATTTATTCACGATCTACGATTTGACCAAGTATGGGTGTAGTACAGGAGGGTCTTTCAGTTTACCAAATCACGTCAATATTTTGCTTGTGTTGATTCTGGTGCTGATCTTTTGTTCGAATAAATAAAAAAATCGAGAAGCGCGCGCGATATTCCACGCGTTCCTTGCAGAGATCGAGATATGCCAGGCGTCCTCGTTGTGATCGAAGTTCTCGCATGCGCAACATCACAAGTGTTTTGATCAGGCTATCAAACACGAAAAAACAGTTTTTTACTTCTTTTATAAAATAAACAGCGTACAAATTTTGCCAATCAGAGCGCGCGTACTATCCCAATTATTTTATAAAGAAAAGAAAAAATGAAGTCAAGAATGGAAAGCACCAGAACAAATGAGTACGTGGTGAAATAAAGACACGGCGTCGTTGCTTCGACTCCAGGCAAAGCACGATATTTTGTCATCACTACAATACGAGGGAAATCCACAATCGTTTAATTTTGCTTGCGGTCATAAAATGAAATTGCTTGGCAGTTATCCAATGTGATTAGAAATTAATAACAGTCATAGCAGGCCTTCTAGCAGGCTAACAAGATTGGCGACTCAGAGTCTTGATCTTTTATGTGGGCGAATGAATAAAGCCAACTTGATGATAGTCGATAGATGGACGATTCAGTACGTTGTGCTTTATACAAACAAGGCCCCCGAGCATCAGTCACTTTTTGATTAACCCTTCCTTTCGCCAAGAAATTTCACAACCAACCTCGAGAAAATGCTCTCAATGAACCATGTCCCCGAGTTAACAGTACCTGCCGGAGACGATTTTTCCTGGGTTTGTTTAGCTTCCATTCTGGTACTGCTATCCTTGTTAATCGAATGAGTGGCGCTAGCACCTACATCCAGGCCAAATTGATGGACCATTCTTACGCGATATAGATCCCTTCTGATCTCTGATTAGCGGATTTCGTGGCCGAGTAAGTGATTAGTCACCCCAAGATGGTTTGGTGCTCACAAATAGTAATATTGTTGTTAGCTTGCTGTTTAATTCAACAGGTACTACATACAGTACACCAGCAGGTAATGCCTCGACACAAGACAGTCCTGCTGAAGCTGAAACTGTATTTTGTTATGTTAATCATACAAAGTGCATGGTGAGGTCATTTATCAAATATGGTAGAAATCCAATGTTCTGCCCATCCCTGGGAAACCACATCAGAAGAACGGGTTCAGTCAGCAGCGGCATCAGACATTTAAGAGCTAACTCGGGTTTTCTTTGCGGGAGTAAAGAGGAAATGTCCACAACCATGGCAGATGTTCTTAATTGAATATCGTTAATGACAGTGAAAAAGCAAAAGTACACTGGAATCAGTAACCATGCAAAGCGAACACAATTCAACAGCTGAAACAGTCGCCATACGTCATATTCTTATTAAAGCTGAATACAACTTCGCTTTGTGAAACAACCTCATATCAATGTATAAAAATGACTCACGAACGCGACTCGCTCTTCGCGGTTCTTTTATGCAGCAGAATAAGCAGAAAAAAAGCCTGCATATTGAAAACGTCGATTTAACAAATTGAAGATGGTTTTGAGTTGTCTGTCCTCTTATTGACACACTCTTGACGTCATAAAATGTTCAAAACTTTGCAGTGAAACCACTCGCTGCGCTCGTGATTCCACTTGAGTTTTGAACATTTTATGACGTCAAGAGTGTGTCAATAAGAGGACAGACAATGAAAAACCATCTTCAATTCGTTTTTTACAACAATTATTTGAGATAAAAGTAAAAAATCCTTTTCAAACGGGGCAACAGAACGAGCGCGCGCGCTGAAACGCGTCAGCAGTGTGTCTGTCCTCTTATTGACACACTTTAATCAACCAATCAGATCGCGAGATTAGTGTCAAGTGTTGTAAAAATGTCAATTGACAGGGTACTTTACTTTGACACAATGCATTTTAGCAGGGCACTCTACATATTAGTATTCAAGCTCGGGGGTGAGGGTGCATGGGGATGGTTTAACCCGACATGAGTAGAGGTACGATTTGTGCATTCAAGTCTGGAATATAGTTTTCTGATTCCTGTGAGAGTTTAGAAAGATTAAAGATATATTTTGGAAAACACTGCATGCAAGAATTAAATGCGGATTAAAGCAGTATTTTGGGTTTTTGCATCTCATTAGATATTTGTATATTTGTATAAATGTAGACTACAACCTTTCTGCAATTGAGTGTATACATATAAAACAAAATTAAACAAACAAACTTTTTTATCATGAAATAGGGCAGAAAAAATAAAGTATTTTACTCTTTTAACCACCTTAAAAGGTGGTTCGACTGTGTTTTTTAGTGAGCGTACCGTCCAAGTTTGAGCCGCTAGTACAACGTATCCAGGTTATTATAGTTGACCTAGATTAACAGGGTTTATACCTTGCATGGATATCTCATTGTACAGCGATTTTGAAGAAAGTTAGTCTATCATAGCGTTTTTGAGAAATTTACGAGTCTCCAAAATGGAGCAATCAAACCACCAATCAATGGCGTATATAACTCGTGGATTAGATTAACATCGATCGAGTATATGGCAACTCCTCAGTTGGGCTTCCTGTGGTGGTTGCGCTCTAAAACCCGTGAAGGTTCATACACATCAGTCTATAGATAGAGATATCTCAAAAGCATAACATTTTTATCTTTATTATTATCAAATCTAAATAGAAAGATTGGACCGACCTATAACGCTTTTTAGGAAATTTTTTAAAAGTCATTTTGAATGATGAAAATTACTGCAAATTTTTAGCGAAAAAATTAAAGAGGCATGAGCTATAAAAGAATTAGAAGAAAAATAACGAGGCAAAAGAAAGAAAAAAAAAAAGCGAAAAAAAGTCGACTGCCGCGAGACTCGAACTCTTAACCACCAAAGGCATTCTACTTGACCATTGAGTGATTGCGTGATTTTTTGGCTAGATTTTGTGTACTATATTAATTGTCAATGTGAAGTTGTAATCGTGACGCGAACCTACAAACAAATTCAATGCAAAAACAATTTCTCTCTGTCGCAAAATGTCGCTATAAAAGAAATTACTTCATAAAACACTCAGCCACTAAAGAAACTCGTGATCAATATGACTTTTTGTTGCTGTTTTTGGTTAGCAGACTCGACGTCCTTTCCTTTCACGGCGCCCGGGACGGCGGCGGTCGGTTGAGCGTCCTCAAAATGCGTTCGTTTACTTTATGATTTTGTCGCTTGACAGCGATGTACAAAGTAAGGCATTAAAAACTAGACTCAGACTAGAAAGGTTTCACGTGGACTACATCAGATCCCCCCGGGCGTCAGGTATTCGTAACTGAGTCATCGGTTAGTACTTGCTTTGGATTTGGCGATCTAAAAAAGCGTATCCTTTAAACAATGAACTTAATTCTTATCGTGGAGAGCTGAAATTCTAGTTTATGGTGTGTTTCTGATGTGTCCTGACCTAAACAACGAATATCTATCGTGATTTGAAGCTGCTACGTACCCTGAGCTCACGTTACTTTCGGCCTGCTTTCAATCACGTCGAGCATGCGCGGTATCATAGTTTAACAATGTTCGAGTGAGTGATACATTTGCATATATCGACCCCTCACTATAACTAAGGGGTGCTTACATGTATGGTACTAGGATCATCCTAGCAGGCGAACCAACATTCCCGAAGCACCCCGAAACAGAGTTCAAAGAAATGAGTGATATTGCTCGTCCTAGGTCTGCGTCACCCGAACTTCCACAGTGGCCTCCAACATAAGCGTTTCCTAATCCTAGTTGTTGGCGAAGTATCTCTACTTTTTCCGTTTACATGACCGAAACATACTCCTAGTGATAGGATAATCCTACCGGCGGCGAGACAGGATGATCCTAGTAGTAGGATGATCCTAGTATTCGAAGTAAACAGAATGCAGTAAATGTATAGCAGGGGATGATCCTCGTGCTAGGATGATTCTAGTGCCATGTTAATTAACTAAAAAGTAAACAAAACAAACGCGCCGGCAATATTCCTAGTAAACAAGCGAACATCTTTGAAGAACATAGCAACTAATACTATTCGACAGTCTTTGGTAAAAAGCTCAAGAGGATCATTTCATTTGCTTTTGAGAAAATTAAACTTGTTTGGTAGACATTGCAGCGCATTTGTTGGCGATTTTGTTATAATAATAATAATAAACTTTTATTATCCACAAAATACCATCAGTTGACACTGGTTTCCATGGGAGATGTAACTGGGTTGAGAATTTGGTCTACTTCAACAAATATTAGGTCTTTTCAATGAATATTTTTGAATATTTTTGAAATCATTTCGATTCATGTGTACGGACGTTTGACGTCTATCAGTTTCAAGTTAATTGAGAACAAAAACGCCAACAAATGCATGCGCTGCAGTGTCTACCAAACAAATTTCATTGCCTCAAAAACAAATAATGAAGTGATCCTCTTGTGCTTTTTTACCAAAGACAGTCGAATAGTGAAATAATTCTCACCGGAAAGCAAACTTATTTTTATCAACTATCATAATGACCCTTGCGCGCGCGATGGCGAAATTACTAAAAATAGCCTTAGCCGCCACGAACATGGCACAGACATCAATACTGAGTTTCGCTCTCTTAGTATTATGGTCTCTTGAATGACAATAGCTCTTCTTTTACGATGCGTAATTTATTAAAGAATTCGCCTAATATTTACAGATATTTTACAAAACCTTTTTTGCTCGCCAGTCGAAGAAATCCTCGAAATCTTCGCTGTCACTACTTGTGCTTTCGTCCTTTTTTCGTTCTTCTTCAACTTTTTGTTCGATTTCTTGTTTAATAATTGTTTGCTTGTCTCTCAGTTCGTGTGCGCGAAGAAAATATTCCCTGAAAGCCATAAATAAAACCAACATCAGAGACAGTAAAGGCGCTGTTACACGCTGAAACTTTTATCTGAAACTTGTGTTGATCGCCGATGCGAGACGAGTTTCATAAGGGGTGTTACACGCTGAAATTTCGTCCTGAAACTTGTTCGCGACACACGTTTCTGTTGCAGGAATAGAAAGTAGTTCTACTTTTCGGGAAACCATCTCGTGAAACCGACCTAGGGAAAGTTTCAAATAAATGACCATGTTACATGGTGCAATGCGTTGTGAAACTTGTCTCGCAACAGCGATTGAGGCAAGTTTCAGAGGAAAGTTGTTACACGCTAAAACTTGCCTCAATCGCTGTTGCGTGACAAGTTTCACAACACACTGCACCATGTGACATGGTCATTTAGCTGAAACTTTCCCTAGGTCGGTTTCACGAGATGGTTTCCCGAAAAGTAAAACTGCACTAGAAATGTGTGTCGCGAACAAGTTTCAGGACGAAATAGATAAGTTTCAGCGTGTATAACAGCGCCTTAACTAGGAAACTTCACGGTTAACTTAGACTTGCATATCAACAAGAGACCATAATACTATTATTATGGTCTCTTGATATCAACTATATTGTCTTTTCTAAAAGCAATATCAAAAATATTTTCTAGAAATATAGAATTATGTGTAAATGTATATTTACAAAGGAAATGCAAATAAGAAACTGTCACTGTTATGAAAGTTCTCTGAAAAAATGTCCTAATGGAGTCCTGCAACATGTCCGGGTGTCTCGTGTACTTTAGACAATACACACACTGCCTAGTCATGAGCCACCCCACCCACAAGGTGCAAATAGGCTGATGTAAAGTTGAGGACTACCTAGCGAGAGAGGAACTAGACCTTGAACATACCATATATCATAATGTCCAAAAAGAACCAAAAAGGACATTTGTTGTACAAAGAATTAAGGCTTGGGAGGGGAATTGAAGATGACGTGTTAAAATACCCTCCAAGCCCGATTATTTCTTGTGCACTGTTTATTTCTGTAAGATCTTGTACAAACTATACAAACCTTTGTTCATTCAGTTCATGTAACTGACGATCGATTCGTGCAACTTCATCGTCTTCCTCAACCAAAGCTTCAGATACCTAAAAGGTTTGACACTTAGTAACAATGGTGAGCAGGACATGCAGGTGGGGAGGGGACCAATGGAATTGTTCACCTGATTTTCCATTTGAATTTCTTTCTGAAATTTCTCCCATTCTTGTTCAACTGGGTCTTTGTACTCTACTTTTCTAGCCTGAAAGATGAAAAAGTGAATGAAGAAAGGAAACAAGGAATGAACAAATGGACAAATGATACGAATAAACCAATGTTACCTTTGCATCTAGTTTAGGATCATCAAAAAAACCTTCTGGTAATTCTTCTGATGGTTTTCTAAACAAAAAAGTCACAGCCAACTATGTTTACACTTCTTTTGAATTGCAATGAAAAATCTCTAAAAATTGACAAACAAACTACATGTGCCTTGGAAGATGGAGCAAATAACAATCATTAACCCAGGATTAAATCTAAAGAATACCATTCATTTTAACCCAGGATTAAATCTAAAGAATACCATTCATTTTAACCCAGGATTAAATCTAAGGGAAACCATTTATTTTAACCCAGGATTAAATCTAAAGAATACCATTCATTTTAACCCAGGATTAAATCTAAAGAATACCATTCATTTTAACCCAGGATTAAATCTAAAGAAAACCTTTTTTTTAACCCAGGATTAAATCTAAAGAATACCATTCATTTTAACCCAGGATTAAATCTAAAGAAAACCATTCATTTTAACCCAGGATTAAATCTAAAGAATACCATTCATTTTAACCCAGGATTAAATCTAAAGAATACCATTCATTTTAACCCAGGATTAAATCTAAAGAATACCATTCATTTTAACCCAGGATTAAATCTAAAGAATACCATTCATTTTAACCCAGGATTGGTCTACTAGCAACAGGGATAATAATTTAGATACACGTACCTTGTTTTTGTATCTGTTTTTGTGCTGTCCTTCTCTCCCTTGTTGTCAAAAAAATCTGATGAAAAGGGAAAACAATGCTCATTATATCAACCTACATCAGAGTAAAACCAGCCTTTGCCTTCCTCCAAAACTTAGATTCAATTCATGTGAACGAAATTTTTTCGATGTGTTAATGTTTGTCCTAGACAACTCCAAAAATGGCAGACTTGCAATAAATAAATAAAATAAATAAATAAATAAATAAATAAATAAATAAATAAATAACTGTTTATTTAAGTGTCCAAGTCTTCTAGCGCTTGTGCACTAATTGGGGGAAACTGTACTCTCACACACACTACCTCTACATTAAGTATTTTGCAAATAATCACTCGACTCACATGGATTACCAACTGGTAACCATTATCATGGAACGAGGCCACAAAGGGCTCTTCACCAGAAAAACAAGCATGCAACACTTGTGAAGCTGTCAATGATGATCTATTTCTTGACCTTTGAGATTAAAACCTTTTCTCTGTGTATCAATACAGGATGTCATTTGATGTCATTTATGAAACTTGTTACCAGTCCTTTTGGTAATCCAGTACAAGATCAGTTTTACTCTGTGTACGTTGAAGATTAAACACTGAATGTAGTTGTTAGTGGGTATCCTGCTAAAAGAATAGCTGTGGATATGCTTAATCATCATCATCCACATACAAGCCATTAAACTAAAAACCAACTGAAGAAAATTGGAGTTCACCACAATACATGTATTTTAATGACAGTAAATTTGTGTAAAGCAAGGGGTGTATGTCCACATGATTTAATCAGATGCAAATACCTGAAGGTAAACCAGATGTTGAGCTTGCTCTTGTGTTTAGGGTATTTTCACCATCATCATCATCATAACTACAATCATCATCATTATCTGATGTATTATTTACTAATGATGTAGGCTGTAGTATTGGTTTGTCAAAGAAATCTGATGGAAAACTGTAAGTGATTAAGGAAAAACATCAATGATGTGACAGTGTACTAGTAGGTGAACTTGAAAACGTTTGATTGTTTATTTGGTTGATAATATGTAATGTAGTTGGGTTACCTGTGTATTATGGGATGCCCAGACAGCATGCAAACAGTGTTAGTAAAGTCTTAATCAAGGTACACTTCATAATATAAAATGGAAAAGGCGCTAGGTAAAAAATAGAAACAAGATATGTTCTGCTACCACAAAAATAGCAGTTCCAAAATAGGTTCTCTTGATATTGTAGTTATATATTTGCATATATCAAACCACATTCTGTTTGCTTTCAGTTCAAATCTCAGTAGACTTTTTCAAAAACTTGTATATTTTAGGCGTAAAAATTAACAGAAATCTAATACCCATAGTGCATATCAGTAATACAATATGCAACATGCAAATAGAAGCAACCTTCATTAATAGGTCAAGGGAATACATCAAAATGTTGTTTGAGATTATGTGGACTCTGTTTATTCTTATTAATTACAAAGTGTGCAATATTCCAGGTAGTCTCCTTCACAGCCGTTATTAGTCTAGCTCCCATTCCCCTGTGGTCCATAATGGCTGCAAAGGAGACTATATTCCAGGGGTTCCTGGCAGAGATCAGATGTGTTTATGATAATAGAAACTTCAGATGAAGAACAACCAAAGAAAACTAAAGACAACCATGATGATGTAACGTAAACTCTATGAAGTTATGTTTCATTGAAACTTCATTAGCTTGATTCTGAATGACATGACCGATAACAAGGAATGCCTGGCACATCTCTGTCTCTGCCAGGAACACCTGAGATATCATGAACTTTGCAATTTTTTTAACACAAAATCAACACAGACAAAATTTTAAACAAAAATATTTTGTGTTTCCTTGAATAGGTACTATAGATATATATTTCACTCAAAAAAGCATCTTTGACTAACCTTGATGATGGTGTTGTTGATATTACTAGAAAAAAATACAGATCTTGATGAGATATAAGTAGTACATTATTTATAACCTCCTAAAAAGCAAAAAAAGTGTACCTTTCTGTTTCTTAAGTGGACTTTCATTTGCATTCCCATCCTATAAAACATTCATAATTTTGTATTAATTTTTTAATTTATCATCCTTTTTCATTGAGACTGTAAACTGGAAGGCATCTACATGTAGCTAATGATGAAATCCCCTGAAAATTTGAGCCAAAAACCTCACTTTGAACCACAACACATAGTTACATGTTGATGGATAAGCCATTGATCAAGCTGACTTTCATAGAGAAGATTGAACTTAATTCACTTATAAATCTTAACAACCCACTCAGATAATCAATACAGACTGCCATTTATTATCCATCATAGAGGGTTGTCTTTCTCATAGAGGAATCTATTACAAGAGGTTGCTGTCAAGACTTTCAAAGAGTTGGGTATGGGTATACCCTGTAGTACAAGGTACCTACCTGATGGGTTTTTCTTTTTTCTTGTTTTACTGGTTCAACAGGTTTTGCAAAAGAAGCAGTTTTCTGAAAAGTATACATGTACATGTAAACGTTATAACTTCTTCAAGTTCACTCAAGCAAAATACAAATTTGCATAAAGTTTTGTACTGCCTGAGTGAAGAAATTTAAAATGGAGCTTTTACATTGAACAGTAAATGCACAATACACTTATTCATTTCTGTTTTCCAGGAGTTCTCCAGGAATTTATTAAAAAAAACAGGACTTTCCATGATTTCCAGAAGGCGTACAATGTACAAACCCTGATAAACTAGTGTCCTAATGATATTTTGTGTGTTGGCAGGAATGTACAGTGTAGACAAACTAGCTACAACTAATTATAATTAAGTGATTACAAAATATACCTCTTGCGGATCATTTTTTATACTTGGCTGTGCTGAAACTTCCTTCTTCTTATTCTTCAATGCTGCAAAGTTCTGAAGGCATAAAAAAGAAATAATTAACTGTATTATATAAATTTTCATAACATTACAGCAATATTTAATTATCTTAGACTCAAGATTTCTCAGTCCCTGCTTGGTCGTTGCACTCTGTCGCATTGGAACTGTTACACTCTGTGTTACACTAGAATGGTAGCAAAATTCTGATACAGGTTGATTCAGTCAGATTTGAAGGAGTGTTCCTATTCGATGCTGTATGTCAAGTAACATTTTGACAGTTGAGAGTTGTTATGTTAAATTAATGATCCTTGGGAATACCCAAGTTCTAATAGAGCAATCATTTCAAGTAAATAGAACAGTCAATGAAAAATTGTGTAAATAAACTGGGACATCAGAGTGGTGTTACAGTAATGCCATTTATTTTCATATGAAGCATTTCTTTCTGACCAGCGAGGGAGATTACAGCACACTAGGACCACTAGCGATTTCCACTCGACACATTGCGAGGGCAGTTTATTTCAAACAAAATCCATAAACTCAGTAATTTTTTCTTTACCAAGGTAAAGGCAGTTGGTTATCTCTTTCCCCAAAATGATCACAAATCTCCATGCTAACCAAAAGCTCCCAAACAACTTGTGTTTTCAAGCAAAATTATCGTCAAACTACAATGATTTAAGCTTCCATTTGATACAATTTATTGTGGTGAATCATGAAGTGTATAATACGTGTATGTATCTTTGTAAACAAACCAACCATGATTGAACATCTAACCAAACCAAAATAACTTTCTTTCTCCAAACTGAAGCTACACTGATTCTTGATGATGGTTGATAACTGGTTCTATGGTAAGGTAATGTTCAGCAAGTAGTGGTGGGGGAGGGGAGGGCATGTGTAGGACTTAACTGACATGATTACAAACGTGTCACAGGTCAAATCAATGCATGTCAAATCAGTCCTTTAATTCAGACCATCCTGTGGTACATGTAATTTTAAATTAACTAATTGACAAGTTCAAATCCTCAACCTGAGCCTGGTCTCCTCAAACAGCTGAATAATAAAAAGCTGACAATACATTAATTAATTACCTCTTTGTGCTTCTTGCTTTGTATGTGAGCATTCCATAATAATTCATTCTTGACAGGGGCATTACACAACACACAAAACAATTGTCCTTGACTATTGTACATAAACAAAATTAAGGAAAAAACTTCACTTTTGGAAGTTGAATAATATAGCCTATTTGAAACAATACATAAGGTTATATTTAATTAACAGTGTGATTACATTTAGTTGTTTCTGAACCATTAATGGCAAATAGGCTATATCTCAAGCCTTCATATAAGCTATTTGCACAAACATTGACTTTTTCAAAATCATCGAACCTAGAAGCTGAGACCGAAATGACTCCTGGGTATACTAGTAATATATGGATAACGATGTGTTTTATCTGTCAATTCGCTATACAATTGTGTTGGAATTACTACTGAAGAATTTATCTTGGTCACTGTTTGAAATGTCCACGTACACGTGCTTCTTTAAAATCATCTAGTAATCAACAAATTTCCCAGTGTTCCTTTCAGTCTCAGCTTCTATGCTTTGAGAGGGTCAGTGTTTGTGCAATAGACCATTTCACGGTTGTCGTGGCTCAACCTCAGCCTCGACAGCGTGTAATATATTCTTTAGAAATCGACTGCAGCCCATGGTAATGTAAGGAATGCACACATCAATAAACAATCGAAACACTTTAAAATTCCACGGGCTGTAGTCAAATTCTAAAGGATATATTACACGGTGTCGAGGCTGAGGTTGAGCCACGACAACCGTGAAATGGTCTATTAGCTATAGTTGTTACAGTTGGTAGTCAATTCCAAGTTAGACTGCTTTTTGATTCCCAAAAATAAAGAATCACTCCAACAAAATAGTTTTTAGCTTGTATTTTTGGCCAAAGACTATGAATTTTCCAAAAGCAAATTCACACTCAGTTGGGCCTGCTCTATTTCAACAGCTTGCATGACGTGGACTATTTATTTACACCACAAAAAAAACTCCTAAAGCATTTCTAAAATTCACCAACTGACCAACAGGGAGGGGAATTTGATACTCTTTGAAGCCTTAATAAGTGGGGATTTAACCATGTTGGCTCACACACAGTGGGGAATTTGACCAATTTTTTTAAAGTCAAATGCCCAGAAGTTCACCATTAGTATAATAGTAACAACTAGACTGATGAGGGCTTGGGATTTAGCTGAAACATCTATTTCCCATTAATGTTTCAGTCAGAGACATCATAATCATACTCTGTAATTAACATGAAACCTGACTGCAAGTATTCAGTAAGCTACACACAGTAAGTACTGATGAAAGATGACATAATGCTTCACCTGCCTGTGGTGGTGTTCTTTACAATACCACAACTTGGGTTTTGTTCTCAAGCGTATTAAGGGTCATTGGACTGTATTACAAAAACCTAAAATCACATTATTATATGGCACAAACTGCTTTCAGTGAAATTGCGCACGCTGATTGGCTAAGACCTTCAAAAGTCGGCTGATTGTTTTCCCATAACCGACCGGTCTGGATTACAGGATTCAAAAGGGATTATTTTGTTTTGCATCAAAAGAACAAAGAATATTTAAATAGAAAAGCTAATAAAAACAAAACAATTTATTAATATTTTTTTAGTTAGCTGTAAGAGAAAAATTAATTAGAAAAAAAGGAAGAAAGCTAATTACTTACATGTGTATACACTTACAGTACAAGGTCTAGATCACCACATTGTTTTAAATACAAAAATATTCTCTGCTCAAGAATACTATTTTTGTTAGCTTTTTTAAAAGCTATAAGTAGGATAGCAGGAGTGTCCCAATATTCAACAAAGAGTACAAAAAGACACATTCTGGCCTCACAAACATGCTTTTCAGTTACTTACAGTTTTGAGAAGAATTAGAAACTTCTACCCTCTAAACTCAGTCAAGCACACTCTAAAGCAACCATCAACATAGATAGGGGGGTGGGAGATGCACAAATACAAGCACAAAGTGCAAATAATGAGTCCCTAACATTTTCACATCAGACCAACTCTTTTTGGCAAAGATTGTAGTTCAATGCCATAAAGGGTCAGAAAAAATACCTGATGTCTACCACAAGTTGACAAACTGATGAATCATTTCCTGCTAATTAAAAAACTCATGCATTTTGGCTAAAAATGGCACACCTTACCATTTTTCATTAACTTTAAAATTATCTGAGAGTCTCATTCATTTTTCTAATGAGTTTTTATCCCTGTAAGAAATATTATTTTTGTAGTGTTTTTACCAAAATAAACAACCTTCACTGTTGATGTTGTAATTTTGTGTGATCTTTAAAAAAAAGAAGGGAATCTATGAATTTCAGTCGTGCATATGCGCATAAACTGCAAATGAAAATGTCCAAATGCTAGAAAAGATGTAAACAGTTTAAAAATACCATATAATAAACTTCTTATTAACCTCGTCTGTTTGGTCATTATGGGAAAATATCAGACCTCAGTCTTTTATGTAAGGACCGAGCCCTATGGGCTTAGACCATACTGTCAACACCTTGGTCTGATATTTTCCCATAATGACCACACTTTCGGTAAATAAGAAGTAAATATATCTTTACCAATATTTAAATTATGTACTAATTAAAGTTATTTTGGCCCATAGTGATAATTAGGTTCCTTAACATTTTTATCTGTGTATTGCTGGGGTGCATCCATACCTTTGGGAATCCAAAGACAATGAAGCGGTAGCCATGTTGGATGACCAAACAATAAATGCTAATGAGAAATCTTTTGTTGAAGGTCAACCAAGATGGCTGCCGTGACGTCACAAGCACCCCAGCAATGGTCAGAATTTGATGGTCATGTGACCCATTGGATAAAAGAATCTTAATTTGAAAATGGGCTGGTGTGAATATATTCCACGACTTCTGACCTTTTTTGATGTTAAACTATTAAGGACACCCAGGTAAGTTAGAAACTGCCTGGAATGGGTGACAAATTTTGAAAGACATCCACAAAGGTCCTCTCATGGCATCTCTATTATTATTTTGCTTTGTGTCTCTATACGGCCCATTCGGCATTGAATTTTGGATATTTTCTGTATCACATTGATGGTCATGTGACCAAGCATAGATACTTTAAAATGTTTTATCAATAAAATCTTAAAATAGAAGCATAACGCGGGAGAATATTTCCAAAGAGTAGCTAAAAATTTGAGTTTGTTCGCGGATATATTGGTGACATTGGTAGCTAACAACAAAATGCAAACAAACCCTACACATGTCTAAGATATTTGACGTTAAAAAGGATATTTAGCTAACGGTGAGTCAACTTTAGACTTCTTTTTCGACGATTCTCTTTCTTCTTTCAGTCGACGAAAATCAACCTTCTTGCCCGCCATATTGGAATTCTAATAGTTACCAGTCTTTTTTGTGAACTTCTAAAGGAAGACCGGTTGGTACATTGGTTGGTACCGGATGAGGCATTTTACAACCATTTTGCAGTGTTCATTTTAGGTCAAAAACTATCGCAAATCTACAAGTTAGGGTATTGTGTAATTGTGTATTGTGTTTGTGTAGTTTTCTGATACTTGTACCAACTTCTTCTTGCAAACTAAATTCTATTTTTCTTCAGCATTATATAAAGTTTCCTCTTTCGGTCTCTTTTTTTCTTTCTTTTTTTTCCAATTATAATATTACGAAGACTTATTATGCATCAAAAAGGGTTAGTGATTATCATAAAAAGAAAAAAAAATAAGAAAAAAAATCGATACAAAAAGGCCCCGACGGGATTCGAACCCGCGATCTTTGGTTTACGAGACCAACGCCTTACCACTTGGCCACAAGGCCTCTCAGATAAAATTGAAACGGTTTTATTCTATTTGTTTTAAGACGTTAGACTTCTACAGATCTTTTCGAAATGGAACCTCCAAAATTCTCAATATTCATAAAATACATATGAACACAAGTACAATTTATGAATACTTTACTTATGAGCATGATTTAGAACTGTCAGATATCAGTTAATTAAAAATTGAAAATCCTTCGATGCCGTCTTTGTACAACCACCAGGCTTAAAAACTTTCTAGCTCTCTACGTTTATTATCCTTAAAACCATTTAGTATCAACAAGGATAAAAACAACGTTCACATCAGATTATTTCAATCTCCTCAAATTGTTTAGCTAAGGGACGGACATTAGATAATTGAGGGGGGAGGGGGGTCGGTTGCGTGAATTCCTAAAAATATCGAGCAAGCACTTAAACCTCAGAAGAAAAAAAGAAGAAGAAAAAATCATGCAACCTCTCCTACCTCTCCTATCAGAAAAAAAAGGTAATGATGTGAAGAGCTAACGATAATTCGAGTGGCTGTTTGGACAGATTTTTGTCGAGCGGCCGGTTCCAGGTTGCGCTTCGCGCTCGCGTAAAGCCACGGCTACAGAGCGACTTTTTGCTTGCACAGGCGACGCGAATTTTTAAAAATCGCCAACGCACGAGGAAATCGCACGTGTAGCCACTCTTGCACAGGCGACGCGACAGCTGAAAAAATCGCCAAACAAAGTTGCGAGAAATTAATTGAGTTGGATTTTTCGCAACGTTTTCGTGGACTTTGTCGCTCGTGTAGCCACTCTGCAACTTTTTCCTTGCACTCGAGACGCGACCAAATTTCAATTCTTCAATTCTTCCAGATTATTTTGACCGACAAAACCACGATTTGTTTATTTATATTTTTGGATTTCATCGCCAACATTTATTGTCAGCTTTTGTTGCTTCGTGTAGCCACCACCACGCGCCGATCATTTCAGAAAATCGCAAAAAAACCGCTCGTGTAGCCGCGGCTTAAGATCTGAAGCTATATAAAAGGCCGGGGGGGGGGGGGGTACTCCTTCCAGTTTTGGGTACGGATGTGCCGCTGAGCCCCTCGAACCCTGACCCTGTTCCAGAGCAAAATTTCCAAAATTGATACCCGTGTTCCAGAGTAAATGCCTGCCTCATTTCATTCGGCTTCCGGCCAAGTTGACGTGTCGTTAATCCCTTTTAGCCGGCCTTTTAGACAAACTTTGTTAAATAGATACCCTTTTCCAGGATTTCAGAGAGTAATTATGATTTTTATATACCCTGTTCCAGAGTAAAATCGCTGAAAACCCTACCCTGTTTGGCGGCACGTACCCGTATAGCGAATATAGGGGAGTACCCCCTCCCCCCGGAATAAAAGGGTAGTCATTCTTAACTCTTTCACTGTAAAATTTTCGACGAGCGGCTCGCGCTTCCCGCTCGCAACAGCTCAAATTATTATCTTCGAAATTTAAGCTATAAAAGGAATCTAGGGAGGGAGCTAGTTGGCACTGAAACCATTTGTGGAGCGACTCCCATTTTGTGCCGCTAGAGCACTGCCTAATCGAAAATAGTCGCTACAAGCACTAATACCGCAATATTTTTGCCTCAGCGACTTGCGCTTGGCGCTCGCATTTACAAACTTATCCACTGTATTGCCCTGTTATTGTTGTTTGCGATAAACTACTGACAGGTACATATAAACAGAAAGTTCTTCGGATGTATCTTATCGAGTGAAGGTTTGGTGGAAGGTGGTGGCGGGGGGTGCAATTTTTGTCCCCCCAAAAATACTTTAAGGGCCGGGTATGATTTTTGGTATTTCATATTTTAGGAGGCGCAGCCGGCAATATAAACAATTTTACATTTTTACCATTCAAATTACACAAAATTAGTTCCGTTAAAAAAATATCGTCCAAGTTCATGACACAAGAGAAAAATATCGTGCAAGGGTTGAGAGAAAAAATATCGTGCAACTAAAGTTCCTAGCTGCAACCCCTCCCCTCCCCCTCTCAATTTTCTAATGGTCCGTCGGCCTAAACTACCAGTCCTACTAGTTTTCCCTCCATTTCCACTACAATGGAGCCACTCAACGTCTATGCATAGCCTCCTCCGCAGGCGTCTTCATAATCTAAGAATTTGAATTTTTACGTATCTTGGGTTTCCTGTGTTGCTGGTAGAGAGGTACTAGGCGCTAGTTTGGTTTTTGGAACGGTGAGTTCTCCTGGTCTGTGGCAAATGTTTGGGGGACTGAGAACGAGCGCTCTGATTGGTCAATTCCGGTCACTTCAGAATTGTGTTGTTGTTTTGTTTTTGTTGGGAAGGGAATGAAGAAATTTGTGCAAAAAAAGACGTGTAAATGTTAAATTTGGCATTCCATTCTACAGCATGTGTATTTTCCACGGTCTGAAGACTTTCCTTAAGAAGGCTGAAGCGTTTTTCTGTGATTATTGTGGATTTAGAGGATCGTGAACTTTGTAAGCCGTTGCTCGAAATGACGAAGAAACAAGATCAAAGACGACCGCCGACGATATTTTATGGCGATCCTACTCGTAAACTTTTATTCCTGAGGATATAATATATAGCCTAAGCCACACAACAATTGTTGAGCGACATACTTTACATACCCATATCGAGATTCAGGGTACATGGCCGGAGAACGGCGTTTTGAAAAACTTTGGTTGGTGAATGAAGCACATGCAAAATCAAAACTTCAAACTTTGTTGATTCGTATTTACAGAGGAAAAAAATCGCGACGGATAATAAGAAACTTTTCATATTACTATAACAAGAATCATATGAACTTATTATTATTATTTTTCCCAAAACTGAAGTCATATCCGTATACTGAACCAAAAATGGGACAATTTACTCACCTGTAGTTTGCCGTAAATCAATCATAAGTTTGACAAAGTTTCAAAGACAATTATCCGAAAAAGTGCAAAAATCTTGTGTGGTTTTTCTGAGAACTAGAATATATCCTGCCTAAGCCACGTAGGACTGGCTGGTAGTACTTACTGGGACTGAATGGAAGAGTTCTCACATTCAGGTAAGCTGAAAAATTTCGTGAAAGTTTTGATAGTTGGAGTTTAATTTTGTTAGTTCGTACGCGCCATGTCGCGTTAGTAGGCTTACAAAGTTCACGATCCTCTACATCCACAAAAATCACAGTGAAACACTTCAGCCTTCATAAGCAACGTCTCCAAACCATGGAAAATACACACGCTGTAGAACAGAATGCCAGATTTAAAATTTACACGTCTATTTTTGCACAAATTTCTTCATTCGTCTCCCAAAAGAAACTAAACAACAACACATTCTGAAGTGACCGGAAGTGACCAATCAAAGCACTCGTTCTCAGTCCCCCAAACATTTGCCACAGACCAGGTTCTCTCCAACACCGCGGTCAAACAGTGCGCATGCGCAAACTTGTAAATCAAGATGGCGGACTTTCGAACGTTGTGTGAGAGAAATGGACGCATTGAAATGAACTTTTTCATCATCATTTGGTTATATCAATTACTCAGATGTGTTTATGTGGATTCCTAAGAATTTAACACAGCACTGAAATGTAACAAATACTTCGAATACAAAGAAATGTTTGTTTTTTTCACCGTTCTTGTGTATAACTTCTTGGAAATATCGGATTTACAACTGGTAAAAACTTTATAATGAAACATTTTATTAACCTTTCTACAAACCCAGGAGCATTCAAAGGCTCCCTGGAATCATACTATTGTATGGAATTGACTGAAATTTTATTGTAAATGGCTGCTGTGCTTTGAATTGTACATCTGAGATTGCACAATAAATTCGAAGCAAATAAACAACGAAATGGTAAGTTACTTTAGGGCCTGTTTACATGGAGATAGGGTCACCTTCCTAGGAGGGTCTTCCTACTAGTAGGGTGACATACCCTCTATTGTTTTTTGTGGCTGTGTTTACATGTCTGGTAGGGTCACCCTAGTGGTAGGGCTACCCTATCGACTAGGTAGGGTGATCCCCCTTGGAGGGCCAGCTTTTTGTTTATACTTATGCCATGTAAATGCTCAAGGTAGGGAGACCCTTGGGGGAGGGCTGTCTCGAATTACATTAATTGACGTCAAAATGACGGCCTTTGAGCTATTAGCATTGACAATAATAGGCCACAGCACTGAAAAACTGTAGCCAAGGATGCCAACGAGAGGAAAACTGAATGTAGTGCCAAAAGAGAACGCTTTCTATGTTTTGACCCTACCAGTAGGGTGACCCTCATAGGAGGGTGACCCTATCTCCATGTAAACAGGCCCTTAGTTAGGTTATGGCCATGTAGAACTAGTCAAGTAGCTCTGCTGCGAGCCAAACTCATCAACAATAAGCTCTTCTTATTTAAAAAATTATGCGTCTCTGCTATAAACACTCTAAAAGGCCTTAAACATTCACAAAACTTGTAAGTGCTTTTTAATAAGCTTCTGAATTTGGTTTCTTGAAAGTGAAAACTGCTAGTATGTTAATATGAAATATAATGTTCCTTTTTGATGAAAGAATACTAGCTTACTCACTTGTCTTGCTACTGGGATCTTATCATCAACTCCATCTAGTCTACTGGAGGGGCTGGCCCTTTATCACTAATATGGTATGGCTAAGAATATGCTAAATATATTATATAAATGTTAAAGTGCACATAGTAAAAGAAGGGCTCAGCAATTGCTTGCATATTTATATTAAAAATGATTCAACATTTCCAAGTGCTCCATAAGGTGCATGGAGGTGACTGTCTAGTAAAAGGATCTGATCTCCTCTTCCTACAAAACAGATTGCTGCTAAATGTTGTTCTGTTGTGAGCCTCTGCAGGTAAAATGGTAATGGTGACTGAGGTATACTGCTGTGTTTTTGAGCAATATGCACATTGATTTCCTGATTGTACAAAGCAAAACCTGTGATAAGTATGGAAATATGCCAGTCTAAAAGCATTTTCATCCTTATTGTCTATACAACAGCTGGGTAAATCACACACTTTCTAAGGGTGTGGAATACTTTCATTTTGGTTTACCCTTTGGTTTTTATCAAGCTTTTCTTTCACAAATGAGTTTTATTGACAGATATATCAAAGCATGACTACATTATATGTATCACTTTTTAAAATGACACTGTGTAATCTTGCAACATTAGTTGCTTCCAGCCACTACCAATAAGAGTACAACACAATAATTTGTAATATTCAGAATGTCAAATAATTATCAATTAAATACAATAATTATTGTCTGTGCACAGAGCTAATATGTACATTTTTTCTTTCAATTTTTTCCCATTGTTTATTTTGTTGTCAAAAGAAAGCAGTTTTCCATAACAGACGAGAGCATTCCTTGCTATTTCCTCTATCAACACCATACTGCTCCATTGTTTGATGCATGATTTTACTGTTGGGTAATATGTAGATCTAGTGGTATCAACTAACCTTTGTTGATTTACCAATATTTTGACTGATTTTCTTAAACGTTTCAAGGAATGTCTCTGCTGTTTTCCCTGCAACCAGTTGTAAATAAGTTGAAGTGTTCCCTCTCTTATATGGTCTTAAATGAAGGCATTGAAGAATGACCTTGCAGTTGCAGAGGCAGCTAAAGCTATAGCAGTATTTATATGTATGTCTGTTCCTGTGTAGTTTGAAGAAATGTGAAAACATAGAAAGGAACACCATATTTCCACTTCTTTCTCAGCTAATATAGAAAGCCATTTCATTTTAAAATCAAAGTACTCCTTAAAATGTATATTTTTTGTTTGATGGTATAAATCATTTAACATAGATAGTGTCCCTTGATCATAATGATGACAATCCCATATTATGTACACAATTAAAAATCTGAATATACAATCCCATATTATGTACACAATTAAAAATCTGAATATATGACAGGTAAAGATGACTCCATACTGAAAGAAAACTAAGGAAGAACTTCCTCCAATATATGGATGATGGACATATTTCAAGTCTTTACAGAGTATAAAATTTTTGTAGGACTTTGTCTCTAATCATTATAAGCAATCCATGAAATAGTATTCCAATTAAAGTAAGTTAATTCTGGAGCTTTGTTTTGGTTTGAAAGGTAGGTTTAGCTCTAAATACTTCTTGATATACCATATCAAAGAAGAAGTAATACATCTTTATGATGTCTTCATGGGCATTAAGGGTAGGGGTAACATGAAATACTCCTTGCTCAGGTGTTAGAGAGTTGTAAATGCTACATGTATCTTCAAAACTGCTGAAAGATTGTGCAATCAGTTTTTTGGTGTAATACCATGTAGGCCAGTCTCCAGGTAAGGGCATTATGTACTTTTTAGATATTCTACTAAGCTTTCTTGTAGTCTTCCATCAGGGGCAGATTTGAGGGAGGGGTGCAGGGGGTGTGCACCCCTCCTGAGATGATTTTGAGTCCTTTTTTCTCCATATTTTTTTAAAATATCCTCTCAGCAGTTTCCAAGTTATAATATCATATTATGATGGTGCACCCCCCTGAAGATAATCATGGATCTGCCCCTGTCCATGGAGTTTAACCTTTTGCTCAAACTCATGCGCGGATCCAGGGGAGGTGAAATGGGTGAATTTTCACCCCCCTTTTTCTGAGCCCCCTTCTTTTTCTTTTTCCAATCCCTCAAATATTAAAATAATATTTGATTTCTCTAACATTATTACAAAAATTCACCCCCCATTTCAAAATCCTGGATCCGCCCCTGAAACTCATCAACTAATAAAGTGCAAGTGTATAGATGATTGTCAAGAACTAACTTTTATAGAATTGACATGATACCATTACCTCAGGTTTTGTAATTCCATCCATTTTTACTATGTTATTATTATTATATTATTATTGATGTTCAAAAGGTTTATTTTAAATTTCGGTAGCTAAACACTATTAAAATTCAATAAAAACAACATGCGAAAAGTGTTGGTGTTTATTTTGAAACACACCTTTCTTTTCATCGGTGCAGGCTTCCATCAATATTTTTCACCGGTCTTGCGAACAAACTGTACATCATCTAGTGCAATATTCATGTTTGCTCATACCAAGACAGTCAATTGACTTATACAGCTAGCCTTTCTGGTATAGGCACCAGAGTATACTTGAGCACGTGAGAGTGTCGAAGAAGATGGAAAGGAACAGCGATGGTCCTTTCTGTTTACATCGTCTCGATGTTTCAGACAGAGCGAGGATCCCTCGGTTACACTGATTACAGGCTTCTTCTGTTAAAGTTCGAGTTCTTTTCTTTTTAGCACAAAAAGAAAAGCTTCCGTGTTGACACAAGTGTACGTAAAAAGCCGGCACTTTTTATAGCACGAGCGAAACAAAAAACTTCATTTCTAATTTCTCAAAATAGAAAGCACAAAATAAATATAGAAAGTACATATAAAACGAAAATGTTTAAAACAACACTCAGCAGAAATCCCAACCTTATATACAAATGCAGTTTCTTATAAATCGCAAAAAAGTTTTCAAACTATCACCAGGCGACCGTCGACCGAATGAAAACAAAGAAAACCTCCAGGCTACCTGCATTCTACTGCGCACGCGCGCACTGTTTGACCGCGGTGTTGTTCTCTCCTTTCTTTCTTCCCCTCCCCCTCTCCTCAGTCCCCCTCTTCTCGAACAGGAGATTCCACAGGAATCCCACCGGAATCGTAAAGAGATTTAGAGAATATAGAGATGCCTGCGGAGGAGGCTAGTCTATGCAGTAGGCTAGTCCTACTGGTCTTTGATAAATCTAGCAGGCGTTGCTAGTACGCTTGAAGGGAAGGGGAGGGGAACTGAGGCGAGAAGAAATGAAAGAAGAGCCCTTTATTCTTTTCCCTCAAGTAGCCAATGTGGCCCAAGAATAACTGCACCAAAAAGGTCTCCTATCCAAGTGGAAAAAAGACCTGAAAAAATACTAAGTACATTTTGACAAAACTAGTACTAACACTAAGTACACTGGACAAAACTCTTCTGGATTAACTTTTTCCTCAAGAAAAGAAAGTGAGGATTGTGTTATTGAAATAAAGTTTTTCTTAATCAAAAAAAAAAAAAAAAAAAAAAAAGAACTTGAAAAATGACGGGAAAATAGACGTTTGCTTTTGCTTTAATTTGGTACCAAGATGAGCCAATTCAATCATTTCAGTTCACCCATAACTACCCTTTTTTGCGATGAGACATTTTAAAAACGTACATAAAAAATAAAAAATAAAAAGATCGTCGTACTCTTTTCGACATCACTATTTCAACAGTTGTTTTTTTTCCATACTTGGTTCGAACTGTTGCTATCTTTACGAAACTTTGAAATGACGTAATAGAACTAACGTTTTGAATAATCTCTTTAACATTATTATATGATCGAGTCGGTTTTCTTTAATTGGGCATTATACAGATATTGCCCTCGTACGAGGGCATTATACAGATATTGCCCTCGCCCCATACTTCCATCCCTTGGTCATCTTAATTTGGATGTTAGACTTAGAAATTTTCTACTGAGCCCCGAAATCATACACTAAGTAGCCAATTTTGATGAAAAAAAATATCTTGAGAAATAACTTAATATAGAATAGTAAACGAAATGACGCCTCTCTCATTGTTATATTTTCTCAGCATTGTGTATAGATAAAGTGCAAACGCTATCTAGGACGAATTATTTTTATTGGGATTAAAAGAATACAGTAAATCATCTGTGAGGTTGAAAAACTACAGCACTTTTCCTTTTTATATCATATCAAAAATTATCTTAAAAACTAGGTGACCTCGAATGTCTTACAATATATATGAAAAACTGTGCAAATATTTTACACACCACGTTTTAAACCACTAGCTAATGAAATATATCTATTAACCTAAACATACAGGGTCGCAACATGTCATACGTTACAGACCTGTGGATCGTGTCTCATATGGTACGGAGTGTTTCTAGGGACCCCCTAATTTGAGTATTAACGTACTTTATGTATGGGGGATACCTGCTAATATGGCAAAACTTTTGAATCGTAATTCGTTTAAAAGATAATGACTGCAATGGCCAAAATACATGGATAATATATACATGTATTTATAAAATAACCATTATACAACGCGCGCTCTGATTGGCCAAAAACCGTGCTTGATGAGAGTATCAAACACGCTCACATCACCTTTTCGAATTTTTCGTAAATTTGTGCGCTTCTTATTTTATAAAAGAAGTAAAAAACTGTTTTTCCGTGTGTGATAGCCTGATCAAAACACGCGTGATGTTGGGAGAACACGAGGAGAGCAGAGTGGAAGCACAAGCCACGGGCAAAAACACGGAAAACAGTTTTTTATTTCTCAAATCATATTTCTTTGTGGTTGGTAAGTCTTGTGATGACAGCACGAAAGCGAGATTTGTTAAGTGAAGAACTACATTCCATTATGACCCTGTACATGTTACCGATATTTATCACGAAATGGAAGTTAAGATAGTTGCCAAAAGTTGCAGATGTTAAATAAATGCTTATGTGACAGCTTTAGCCATTTTGCGTGAATAAGATAATTGCGATCGTAGTTTGAATATAAACTATACAGTTTGTCCATCGTGCACATTAAACAGCTTCAAATCAAATAATCAGCTCAAGCGACACCAAACCGTTCATTACAATGATAGACAATTCTAAACTTTATCATCCACATGTCGTTTCCAATTATAACATCTCGCTGCCTTGATCATCATCCACCTCAAACTCATCATGTATGCTTCTTGAGGATGTGGATTTACGATCGTAATCACGATGGATATCCTCTCGGCTAGATCTGTAAGGCGGAGCCTCGCGAGACCCACGAGAAGGTGGACGATAAGGGTCGTCACGGAGGTATTCGCGACTTGGTGGGCGGTATGGTGGTTCACGTGGTGGGAGTTGTTCCCTGCTTCCACGATATGGCTCTTCGTAACGTGGCTCCTTCCGCGGCAAGGAGTCCCTACTTCCACGATAAGGTGGTTCTTTCCTGAGGGAATCGTATGGAAGGTCTTCTCGACTTCCATGGTACGGCTCCTTTCGTGGTAAGGAATCCCTACTACCACGACGATAGGGATCTCGTCTTGGATCATCATAGCCCGGTAGATGTTCCCTGCTTCCTGTGCGGCTACCACTGTATGGAGGTAGATCCTGACGGCTACCGCTGCGTGGCACCACATCTCGACTCCCATGGTACGAAGCTTTTTCCATGGGCATGGGATCTCTGCTACCGTGGTGCGATATGCGTTCACGGCTTCCATGGTGGGAAGCTTGCTTACTTGGAGGGCCAGGGTACGCTGCTCCACCAATTGAACCAGTCTCGTCTCGGTAGTGCGGTGGTCTTTCAATAGTCGTGGCGGTAGATGTCGGTTGGGCATGTATGTCAGAGTAAGGAACTCTGCTTTCTCCTGGAGGAGGAAGATCGATAGAAAACGATTGGGATTTCCTGGCGTCTACCGCATCGGACTGACGCTTGAAGCACCCACAGCGGAGGAAGTACCACATGTCTGATCTGTGTACAGTAATAAAAAGACTGGTTAACTTCGATGTATCTACCTGGCCAAACTTCTTTCGGCCGAGTCGCCAGGAGTGATATATCATTTTATAAAATAACCATCATATATAACGCACGCTCTCATTGGCCGAAGGACGCGTACACTGAGAACTCTAAATATGCACAAAGCACGCGCGCGCACTTTTCGAATTTTTTGCCAGTGTAAATATCTGGACACAGCAGGTGTGCACGTTTTCTGTTTCTTCAAAAGAGGTTGAATTGTTACAACACAGGTTTCGTGCTTTGGAAAAGAATCAAAGATACCTAAATTCTTGGTTGAATTTGAAGAACAGTAATGGGTTGGTGATGGTGATGGACAGTGGCAGGATATACAGCAACTTCATGATAGCGAAGAAATAAGGTCTCATATTTCCTTTCTGGAAGTCCATAACCAACCTAGCAAAACAAAATAGATCCTTCAAAGAACTAATCATTTGTAACTGGGGAGAGGAGTGGGGGAAGTGCCCCTCCCTTTCGAGAGCCTGATTGCGCTAAAACAAGATTTCTGTCGCGATTCGCAGACGAACCTAACCGAGGTTGCTGGCTACCAATTGGGTGTTGTCTTAATATTGTATAGAGTGCAATTCATACCCACTAAAATATGAAACCAGCACAATTGCGTCGGAAATCCTTAGCGAGGACTATAGTTCGAAAAGATCCTGAACCAGAGATTTCTATGAAACAAACTGATGATTTCACCGTCCATACTTTGTCGCATCATTGTTTTACATACCTGCAAATGTGCTCAGGAAGGGTCAGAACAGCGAAGACCAAGATATACACAATCAACATTAGATTTACTCTGCGATGGCGGGCTTTACGTTGGACTTTGCCTTGGTCTCTCGTCACGGCGCTGTAACGAGTAACAATTCATGAAAATTAACTCAAATAGCATTAAAACTATATATGATAAAAATGACGGCCGCTATAGTGCCAACGAAAGAAATAAACGAGAAAAGAATTAAATCAAGTGAGAAAAGAATTCCCTAAAATGTTGTGCGAATCTAATCGCTGTCGTACTGAGCACCGTTATAAGAGCTTTGCAATCAGCCATACAATCACAATTTTTTTGATTCACAATTAGATTCGCGATTACGATGCTAGTGTGGTCCAAGGGTTCGAATGCCCAACCCTAACCCCTTTTTAACCATATAGATATAAAAAAGATTGTTAGCTTACGAGTCTAATTCACGCTTGGCTACAATGTACATGGTGAGCAATACCATCAAAGGTATGATGTACTGTACCACCAGCAGAACACCACCATATGCACGCCTGTCATCCAGCAGTGGCCACATCTCATGACACGACAAACGCGCAGCGTCGTAGTTCAGGAATACTACATAAGGAATCACACTTAGCAGACTTCCAATCCAAATAAGAAAGACTATGAAAAGCATAAACAAGTCGTTCATTTGAGCAAACAGAGCTTGCTTGATGCCATATGTACGATGGAAGCTAAGCATCACGTAGGTCAGGACTATGGCTTCAAAGGACGCATTCTGCAGTGGCCAGAAGATTTTACAAGCAGCACCTCCATATGGGAAATCCCTTTGATCCCACCAGGCCGAGTCAAAGGGCACAACGAAGAAGAGAAACAACAAATCAGCACACGCCAGATTCTGTATCAACCGAATGAAACTCTTGGCTGTTCGTCTGTGTCTGACGCGTTTTCGTGTTACAGCGAGAAACATCAAAATGTTAAGAAACCCACCAACTAAGAATATGAGGGCGTATACCGTCAGCTTGAAGTAACGGAGCCCGTCCTTAGTGTCTTGCTCTTCGTGGGCCGCCGGATCATCCATCGCGACCTAATTGACAAAGCGATATGGATATTTTAGCACGATTTAATTTATTCGCTTGAACCATTATGATCAGTTAATATGCCAGTTTTTTGGTATATTATATTCATGCTTAATTTTATGTCGATCTAAACTGCAGAGTTTAATCAGATTTGAGATGCATGTACACCCTTGCAAGCTGTTAACGTGATGAACGCTCAGCAACGTTGTGTGACAGGACGAGTCACAGCATTCAAAGCCAAAATGTTGGAAAGAGAAAAAATTTATCGCTATAATTGCTATCAAAAATATTTAACTTAGACTTTCATATTTTAACTTAAAACGTAGAGACAATTGGAATCAAACGCGATTTTTTTTATTTGTTCAGTTGCATACATTCCATGCATGTTTCAAATTCTTTCTAAATGACTCAAATCACTTCAGAACTGGTCTGTATTCTCCAGTCCTCGCTGAAAGCACTCGCATTGAGCTCAGAACGAGTACCAGTTGGGAATATAATCTAATAATCAAAATGATCGCTACGAGTGCTTTCTGCGATGAGTGGAGAATGGCCAAAAGACCTAAAATAGATTATGGTGTAAATATATGATTTTTTAGCAAAGTATTGACATTAAGTTCATTGAATAGTCAGACTTTTGAGTACAGAGAAATGTTTTTGAGTCATGTTACCATGCAGAGAAGCCTCACATTTCTAAATGGTTTCTTATCTAGGATAAACCCTAGTGATAGAATTATCTACACAGATACTGTTACAACACCAACAAAAATAATACAGTCCATATGATTGGAATTTGTTTGGTCCATCACGTAAGACTGGAATATCAATTAAAATAAAATCAGACAGTTATAAATTTTTACTCGTAGTTTACTGAAATATAACAAAATATATAAAGAAATACATAAAAGAAAATAATTTGAGTTTATAGTTAATTGATTTTGTTACCAATGTGGCTGTTTTTACATATTTTCAGCTCTCGAGCTGAGTTAATTCTAACGCGACGATTTTTATCCTTGTCGTTTAATTTAAAAGGATTTCCATGTTATCCGTGAATTTGTCCCTCTTCATGTAAATATCTCACCCAAAAATCACGTAAAACTCGTCAGTCCCGTAACGAACTCACGATGAAATGTATCGTACACTGCCATATTTCAAGTGACATATTCCGGCAAGGATATTACTTAGCAGAAATAATAATAGTTATTATTAGAATGACTTTTTTGTCGTATAAACTCCATTAAGGGATAAAAGTTCTGATTTAGAGCATTGTTGATCAAGCTAGAAAGTTTGAGAGGCCCATATTTTACCCGGCCGCATTAAATCTGATATCAAGGAAGTGTATGTCAAACACTATTCTGGGTACACTGCGACATCAAATTACCGTGGCCTTTTATTGAGAAGGAAAGAGTACGTTCACGATGTTTATCTAGAAAGATTATCAAATTTGTACCCTTTGGAGCCACCATTCGAGTGAATTGATAAAATACCCTGCTAGTTTTGCCTCACCACAAATTAGAAATTCGATCCAAATGAATTTCTCGACGTTGATAAGCAGCATTGTTTATTTTTACTCTTTCAACATTTTTAATAGAAAACAATGTACAAATATCGGTGAAAATGATTCTCTCCCTCGAATATGGGAAAATGCCTGCATTTAGTGGATATCCAATCCATATTTGAAAGGACTGTTCTATTTTTACTGTCACCGCTGTAATCATCCTTTGAATTAATTACTTGCGAGTTTTGCATATTTTTGAATGTTTCACTCGAAAGAGCACGGCCTTTCGAGGCAAATTTCAGACCCTCAACCACATCATTTGAGAACGAAAGTTAACTTCAAGAAAAAAAATCAAATAAACACTAAAATGAAACAAAATTTTAAAGAATTATTGTTGATAACTTCTAACTTTAGAGACACAAAACAAGAGCTTATTAACACCCTACTCAGTCATGCGTTTACATCGCTAGCTCGCAGCAAAATACCAATTGACTTAAATGTTCAATTTGATATCAAAATGAACACCGACCAAAATACGGGGTTGGATCCTCGTGAAAGCGAAGTACAACCACAAGCTCTTACGATAAAGTTGTTTGGTAATCGATATCACAAAATGTGTTCGAGTTCGGTGCAGGCTTATTCGTATTCTGCGCTAACGTAGGAACCGCTTATGAACGAGCTAACGGTACAAACTTTAGCTTAACTGAGCTGATTTCTGTTGAAAACTAGTCAGTCTCCGAGGACAAGGTTAAACAAACAGCATACCCTAATGCATCGTAAATTGCTCGATTCTGAACTCTAGATGGTTCGTAAACAATGTAGAAGAAACGATGGGAATGAACAATAAAGCCAGTTGAATGCTTGATATTTGTACGTTTCATAGAATAATAAGTTCCTGCATAGATAAACGCACATGCAAGACTTCATTCTGACTTCTACTTCAATCTATATTTCAATATAGGTAGGGAGCCTAAATTCTAAACTACTATGTGATGCATTACAGTGGTTCCCGCTTGTTCGCAACACACTGGCTCTCCGCTATGCGGAATTTACGTACTTCAAAACGCTCTGAATAACATAAAATTAAAAAACTACCAAAACTTACCGATTTTGCAGCAAAAAGCTCAAAAACTTAGGCAAATTTCTTGATCAACTGGGTCTTCTAAACAGACAAAAGACGCTGCTTTTCAGAGAAGTCTATTCGGTTAGAAAAGCGTTGTGAGCTTCCAAGCATGTCCAGTTGGCAGATCGGATTTCTGCCTTTTGATTGGTTTGTTCAACAGACGCGCACTTGCTGTTGTCATTGGATAAACAATAACATTCTTTGTTAAAGAGTCATCGGTTACTGTTCGGGAACTCATCGGGCCGGGAGGCATTCGGGTATTTCTTTTAAAACCTGTTCATTTTGTTGTTCTTATAAGTGTACTTTATGAAATGTAAAAATTCACAAATAGAAAAAGAAAGAAAGAAAGAACAAAAGAACGAACGAAAGAAAGAAAGAAAGAGAGAGAGAGAGAGAGAGAGAGAGAGAGAGAGAGAGAGAGAGAGAGAGAGAGAGAAATAAAAGAAAGCAGCGGCTGACGCATGGGATAGTGGGATGAAAACGGATTGTTTATTCCCAAGCTTTGAGATAATTGAATACTGGAATTGCAACTTGCTTGTCGTTCCATCCTATTGCCAAGTGGATGTAAAAGTAACAGATGCACAATGAATAGGGACCTTAAGCAACGAAGACGGCAACGAGGATGACGACGGCATAAGACAATGGCCTTAATTACAAAATACAATAAACGCACGTGCAAATGAGAAGGGCTGTAAGGAAATCAACCGTAGTCTAGCAGCAAGTGATAACATCTGCGCATGTCTCCAACTTCTATTGTCTTGGACAAATGGATAATTTTGAAAGGATAATTTCTAGCTGTTCATACTTCTGCACTCGAATGTAATGCTCCGAAAAACTTTGGGGAGACTATATACAACTCTATTTATGAGAGAGGTAGCCCTAAGCCAGGTTAAAACCGTAATTGAGGCCACTTCCGTCCAGCGGCTCGCGCATACTCTTCATGTTATCACTTGCTGTTCCGTAGTCTGCAAAACTACAACGTGAAAAGTCCAGATTTCACGCTCTGTAGAGAACGGGAACTTGAGGACGCAAACCAGTTTATTTTCCGTTCGCCCAGAAACTCTCTCTTTCATTTTCTTTCATTTCAAAACTCTGATCTGAATGGCAATTCAAATTAAATAAGCGAAAAAAATTGCAGTAAATATTGCGCTTGAATACTTTTTGACGTCCCGTTTTCCCTGCCGTCGTCGTCGTGGTTGCTTAAGGTCCCTAATCTTAAAGAAAGGACGACACTTTTGAAGTTTTTGACTGACAAGTTTCGGCAGTACGACTGCCATCTTCAGAGTAAGATTGCCTGTGTCAGGGAGTCTCGTTTTGGAACAACAGTTCTGTGAGTTGCTCCCGCCCTAGGGCGAAGCTTATAAATAAATAAATAAATAAATTAGTTAACTAGTTTTCCTTTTATTCTTATGTAAATATATATATCTTCCATTCACCTTGTAATCTTACTCTGAAGATGGCAGTCGTACGTGAACATGTCAGCAAAAAAAACTTAAAAAGTGTCGTCCATTCTTTAAGATTCATTATCCTATTGCCCTTATTAAGTTGACCACTTACAATACCAAACGATAGGCCCCCAAGAAAAAAATTGCAAACTAAATCTACAAATGAAATAGAAATTGAAAGTATTCACATTTCATTTTATTTAATTTCACATAAAATAATTTTGTAACAACTTGAACAGTCTGTTCCGAAAAAATTCAAAGCTTATCTCTAACTTTCCCTATCTTTTATGTGAAGTGTCCAAAAGCGCTTTTCTGGGCAATTTCTGTATAGACTTAGGCGTCGAGTTGATTGAGATGATATATAAATATATTCTTTCTTTCTTTTTTTCTTGAATAAAATATGACTATATCCTGACTACTTATGCATGAGCGAAAAATTCGCTCTAACTGGTTGGTTCTTAAGACAACGACGGGTCCCTTATGAATAAATTCCTAAAACAGAGCTAAAGAACTATTTTCTAAATGTTCGGTTACTTATTTGGACGCATAGGACAGCAAATCTGTTATCGCATGTGTAATATTCCTCAGAAAGAACAGCCGTGCTACCGTCCAGAGCAGCTGCTGTACTGACATCTTTACTGTCTCGACTTTGCCAGGAACGACAATTTTCTGTGGCCAGTCGTCCATCGTTATTGGAACCGTGCCAATAATATTTACTTTTCCTGTTAAATAGATAAGATTAGATCGTAAATATCATAATCATTACTTTTATCCTTATTATCATTGGATGTACGACTACAACACCACCACACAAACTCCATAGTTACGTAAGTACATTTATGGTTTAGTGGTACGTATGTCAGTGCTATGGTACGTACGTATATCTACGATTTAGTGGTCCGTATGTCAGTGGTTTCGTGGTATGGTACGTACGTAAATCTATGATTTAGTGGTCCGTATGTCAGTGGTTTCGTGGTATGGTACGTAGGTAAATCTATGATTTAGTGGTCCGAAGGCCAGTGATTTCGTGGTATGGTACGTACGTAAATCTATGATTTAGTGGACCGTAGGCCAGTGGTTTCGTGGTATGGTACGTACGTAAATCTATGATTTAGTGGTCCGTAGGCCAGTGATTTCGTGGTATGGTACGTACGTAAATCTATGATTTAGTGGTCCGTATGTCAGTGGTTTCGTGCTATGGTACGTACGTATATCTATGATTTAGTGGTCCGTATGTCAGTGGTTTCGTGGTATGGTACGTACGTAAATCTATGATTTAGTGGTCCGTATGTCAGTGGTTTCGTGGTATGGTACGTACGTAAATCTATGATTTAGTGGTCCGTATGTCAGTGGTTTCGTGGTATGGTACGTACGTATATCTATGGTTTAGTGGTCCGTATGTCAGTGGTTTCGTGGTATGGTACGTACGTACATCTATGATTTAGTGGTACGTACATCGGTGGTTTCGTGGTATGGTACGTACGTACATCAGTGGTTTAGTGGAATGGTACGTACGTAGTACGTCAGTTGTTGAAGGGGTTTGGTGCGTACAGGTTTAAAGGTATTATATTTAGGTATCATAAGGTATGCTATGTACGCATTTTTAACTGCTTACCATCTATCGCTTTCATTCACATCTTGACCATCAAATGAATAGATGGATGTTTCAGGGTTGAAAGCAAAGTTTTTCGTAAAAAGACTTCGCCAAGAAGAAAATATTTGTTCTCCCTACAAATCAAACGAGACAAAAACATTCTAACAAACCGTCGGGGGTTTGTAGATAGTTATGCATTTAAAGTATATCTTGAATTAATAAATGTGGACCATGCGTCTGTGCACGAGGACTGTGGAGGTAAGATTCGAAAGAAACTGGACGATAAGAACGATAAGTGTTGGTTTAGGCGCACGAAATGGGCGTATATGATGGGGAGAGTCTTCTTTTTGTTCCGAGGAAACATCACGGATGAACGAGGAAAGGGGAGAAAGACCCTTTGAAACCAATTCCCTCCCTCCCCCCAAACCCACCATTTCCAGTATGTTAACCCTTCTTTCCTTCCCTTTCATGAGTTTGTTTCCATGACGACTTACTTTAAGGTTTGAAACAGGTAGGTCCCTTTCATCACGTGGTACTATGGTGTAGATATGCTGCAGTTTGTTGGAGATGAATGCTCTGAATGTACCAATCAAACCAGCCTGCGCAGACTGTCTCCAGCACTGGTTGTCAATTCCTGCTAAGCTACCCATTTGTCCGGTCATTGGGAAGTTAAGAGCAACGAGACGGAGCTGAGGATATTACAAATGAAGCAACAGATGTAACTGCATGTATGTTCATATTTACGGTTTCTTTCAACTGGCATACAAAGAAACAAAATGTGCTGAGTAGTCCATTTATGAATGAGATATCACATCTTGTCAAGGGATCAATTTTACTGAAAACAGTTGAGTTAGTAATGGTTGTTAATGGGCCAATGGAATGAATGAATATATGACGGGATGAGTGAAAGAATCTATTTCGTTGTTGACAAAAAAGTTATAAAGGTGGACATATAAACTATAATGTGGTAAGCGTTTAAAATGCTTGATTCAACCACCAGTGTACTCACATAATGTCCTGTTAACATGATTCCTGGTCGAGGTAAAACTAGTTGACCACCTGATGGGACCTGTTCATTTTAGAAGAAACCACAATCTTAAAACTCTATAATCTACAAGTATATCATTATATAGTACGCAAAGATAGAGAAACCGTCTATATTTCTTCTTATTTCTCTTAGTCTTTTAGTACTCCTTTAGCCTTTCAGTAATCCTTTCCTTTCCTTTCCTTTCCTTTCCTTTCCTTTCCTTTCCTTTCCTTTCCTTTCCTTTCCTTTCCTTTCCTTTCCTTTCCTTTCCTTTCCTTTCCTTTCCTTTCCTTTCCTTTCCTTTCCTTTCCTTTCCTTTCCTTTCCTTTCCTTTCCTTTCCTTTCCTTTCCTTTCCTTTCCTTTCCTTTCCTTTCCTTTCCTTTCCTTTCCTTTCCTTTCCTTTCCTTTCCTTTCCTTTCCTTTCCTTTCCTTTCCTTTCCTTTCCTTTCCTTTCCTTTCCTTTCCTTTCCTTTCCTTTCCTTTCCTTTCCTTTCCTTTCCTTTCCTTTCCTTTCCTTTCCTTTCCTTTCCTTTCCTTTCCTTTCCTTTCCTTTCCTTTCCTTTCCTTTCCTTTCCTTTCCTTTCCTTTCCTTTCCTTTCCTTTCCTTTCCTTTCCTTTCCCTTCCTTTCCCTTCCTTCCTTCCTTTCTTTTTCAAGTATGTGCTAATAGTCCATACCTGAGTAACTGGTATTTTATCTGTGGGGGTTATTCCTGTACTCAATAAAGGCCCCACCTAACAATGAAGTACATATGATTAGTAAAAACGTGCCTACATTTCGTAACACGTAACACGTACGTGACTTACGATAGCAAGTCTCCATCCACTACTGGTTTTAACGTACAATCGTTGTAACGACAAAACAAATCCTATCGTGCCTTCTGTGAGTTTGGTTGTGCTTTGTAACATAGTATGGACTGTATCGAATGTCACGACCTGTAAAATAACGGGGGAGAATGCAAACAAACAAACAAAACATAGACATAATTACTAAAACAAATCATTTACTGTCTTCACATTAAATGAAAAGTTTTACCCCAAAGTTCAAAGTTTTCATTCCAGTAATATCGGGTGGTGGGTCTGTTGTTCTATCGGATCTTGTTGATCGTCCAGGAGGACCCGGTGGTCCTGAAGGTCCAGGTGGGCCCGATGGTCCGGGAGGTCCAGGTGGGCCCGGTACGGTACTTTGTGGTCCTGGAGGTCCGGGTGGTCCACTTATTATCGTTCCGTTAGGATGTTTGATCTGTACAATACATATAAATAACGATGACAATAAGCTTTTCACAGCAAAGCCAGACGAAATCGATTAGAATAAAGTACTTCTTGCTATCCATATAAGAAGAGCAATTAGGGGAAGAGTAAGCAGATGAGTAAGCAAGTAGAGGTTGTTCCCTTACCAATGCTACTCCTGGAGGTCCAGGAGGACCAATAACTGCTTCTCCTTTCTCTCCCTGAGAACATAAAACAAGAGCATTTACAGTTGACTAGCTAACTCGCGCTTTGAAGGGAAAAAATCGGTTCTAATTTGAGTTAGTACGCAAGCTTCGAGTTTATTGAATTGGAGTTAACTGTAAATAGAAAGAGGATAAAAGCATGATTTCCTACCTTTACACCTGGTGAACCGTCTTGGCCTTTCTCCCCCTGAATAGAAAGAACACGAATAAGGAGATGATATATTGGTCAACACATGGTATGACTCAGTTGTCTGAATTATCGTAGTGAACATCTTTGTCACAGTGAGTAAGGTTGTGTTCTGTTACGTAACCGGCAAAATTAAAAGCTTAACATAAAGTTCAGTTTGACAAGTTAGCAGCGTGTGTAGTGGTGCATTTTTATCTTGTCACTACCTACTAGGTCTTAGTGTTTTTGTTTCACTCTAAACCATTGTTGTTGATGTTGTCGTCGTTGTTTTTTTCTTTATCAGTTAGCACAAACTAAATAGTCATCTTTTTTTCACTAAATTGCCATGATAACAATTGAAATGGTATAGTTTGTGGTACTGAGATTCACACGGCAAACAGTGAAAACAAGACACCATGAATGACTGACCTTTGCTCCCTTAAGTCCAACAGTTCCATTCTGTCCAGGTTCACCCATTTCTCCCTGTAAATTACCAATAAAATGCAAAACGAACACTGAATTATCATGTCTGATATCATGCTTTTCAAATACATTTAATGACTACAGCTTTACCTTAATACCAGGTTGTCCAGGCTTTCCATCGCGTCCATTTTTGCCAGCAATTCCTGGAATACCAATATCACCCTTTTCTCCTTCTATACCAGGCGGCCCACTTGTACCAGTTTCTCCTTTGGTTCCTGCACTGCCAGATTTACCGGACGGTCCTGGAGGTCCCGTAGCACCGATACGTCCAGGTTCTCCACGCTGTCCCGCGTCTCCTTTAGCACCCTTTCTACCAGAAAAACCCATATGTCCCTGTACAAGAACGACAGACGATAAGAACATTTTCATCAGTTATTGGTGACGTATCTACTATTAAGAATACTACTGCATGTTCGTAGGTACATGGAGAGCTAAAAAGCATCATAACCATTGTAAGAACGTGCTGCAAACTAAGCCCCCACTGTGAAATCGCGTGTGTGATCCTGAATCCCCGTGATTGTTTGCTCTCATCTCATCAAAAAAGAAAATGTGTACAAAAATAATCCAATCTTACCACTGGTCCTGATGAGCCTTTTTGTCCTTTATCGCCCTACAGAAATCAAACACATTAATGTTAAGTATAATAAATGTAAGTTATCTCTCTTAGTTCTATTGTATAATAGGGCATGCTTGTCCAAGTGTTATGCCACAAGTTATAAACGTAAGAGCATCTGGCAACAGGAAATATGTCGATCACCTTCCCACCAAAGCCTTGAATGCCCTGTGAGAGACAAAAACAAAATTTAGGAGATAAAGATAATGATATGATTGCTGTGCAACTCTAAGCATATTATTACACTCTTTAGTAAGACTTCAAACAGTAATTGTTATATTTTGAGATATTCAGGCATCATTATTTCTATAAATCGTCACTAGCCACTTTTTACTTTTTGTCCCCTAGATCGACTTATATCTTGTTGAAAATCATAGGAGATTACCTTCTCTCCTTTTGCTCCTCTTGCACCCACAGGCCCAGCAACACCCTAAAAAGAAACATCAAATGCTCAATTAACACGTATTTTTATAGGTCTCTAGTATAAATGATTTTGCTTGATCAATGCCTTACTTGTACTCCTGGAGGTCCTGCAGGTCCTTGTGGACCCTAGAATATAATGATATATATGTATAATATAGTTATTAGATAAACAGTAGGACGTGTATAAGCACTGACGGCTAGCTTTGCTTCACATCGTTCTTCGAGAAAGCGTTTTATCTACAGGCGTATAAATTGTTGCCGGACACGAGATGTGTTAAGATTATTGAAAAGTCAAACCTGTGGTCCTTGTGATCCTTGAGCTCCTCGTGGTCCCTGGGGTCCTGTGGAACCTGGTTGTCCCTGAAATGGAAATCAAATCAGTAATTACAAATTCAGTAGTTACTAAGGACCTCTGATGCTGCTAGTGTCAGTGAGCCAGCCCTTGTGCGACAGTCTTGCATGGAAGAGGGAAAGGTAGAGCCTTTCTTTCTTCCCCTTGTGTCCCCTTCCAATGCCATTACGCAGGCTATATGTCATCACCATCATCGTTGATAAAATGCATATTAAAGTGCTTGTTACTAATTGTGGAGCTGTGGGATTTATTGGTTGATTTATTCATTTACTATGTTTCTTTTATTTCACTAATACCGTATTTACTCGAATAAGCGTCTCCCCCGAATAAGCGTCCCCTTTGGACAAAAAAAAATTAATAATAATAATAACTAATAAGCGCCTCCCCCGAATAAGCGCCTCGCACCTCGTTATAGTATACTAATACCAGTACTGTTGTAGTAGTATAACATTGATATTAAGAGGAAAGCATACTTTGACAGTTGTGTACGCGTTTCCTCACGCTGAATAAGCGCCTCCCTCGAATAAGCGCCCCGTTTTAGACATGAAAAATTTAATATTCGATTAAATACGGTAACCCATTACCTTGGTTCCATTTTCTCCCTTGTCTCCACGAGTGCCATCAGTCCCAGGAACTCCCTGTACAAATGAAACCACCACTGCTGAGGTTGTTTAAAGTTTTATCAAAAGTTTGGTATAGTTTTCTATGACTCTACCGGTGAAATAGAGCACGCGTGATGTTGGGAGAAACACTCCAAAACGTCTAAAAATCACTCGCTGTACTGTCCCAACATCACAAGTGCTCTATTTCACCGTTAGTGCTTTTGATATATAGCTTTTGATGATATAGCAAGGAATATTTAAGAGCGCGATCAATGGTGATATTTTTCTGGACACAACTAAAATTCTCAAAACTTTCTCAGATATAAACCATTCACATTTGAAGTAGTACATTTAATTCAGACTGCAATTCATGCTCATTCGAGTCATTTTTGTTGAATATATTTGCACTTTTTGCTTTGCTATTGTCCGATCACAAGGCTGATTGTAAATTTGAACGATAACTGGCATGACGGAAATTTTTTTCTTGTTTACTGTTAAGTTTGGGGTTTCCTTACTAAAGTAAAATTTGTGGATAGCTTTTTGGTATAATCATTCCTCTGAAAACCATGTCTTTACCGGTGAAATAGAGCATAGATTTTGGTGGTCTCTCAGCCAATCAGAACGTGTGTTATAATTGAGCTATATCAAAACAAACAATAGTGCACGTTGCAAATGGTGTTGTCCACTGGCCACACCCATGTAATTTACCTTGGGTCCTATTGGTCCAGCAGCTCCAACGTTACCAGGTGGTCCAGGTGGTCCAATGTTGCCTGCCTTACCAGGAGAACCTATCGGTCCTTCTAACCCAGGTGCTCCCTGTAGGCCTGCTGGACCCTAACAAACCAAAGCAAAAAAAATAATTCTATACTCAGACAAGACAAGACCAGAACAAAGACGAAGACAAGGAAAACGACAACGACAAAGACGAGAGCAAGGACAAGAGAACAAGGAAAAATGTCAAGGAAAAGGCAAGGAAAAGATTTGCGAGCTATGTAGGCCAACTCACCTGCATGCCAGGTATTCCGATATCTCCTTTTGAACCCTAAAAATGTTTTCAAACAATGATAATTGGTATATCCATTAAAGTAATGTTGCTAAATAGGGTTTGAGCAGGTACCTTCTCACCAGGCTCCCCTATCGGTCCCTGTGCACCTTGCTGTCCGGGTGGTCCTGGAAGACCAGACATCCCAGTGTCACCTTTAGTACCAGACACTCCAGGAAGTCCCTAAACACATGTTACAAAAGGGGAAATAAAGGAAGACATTTTTAGACATAATTTTGGGGAAGGATATAACGCACAACGTAAATTCGACGTACCGATCTCCCTTTTTCTCCTTTAGGCCCTGGAAGGCCTGCCTGAAAACAAACAAAATGATTAGTTATACGCAACGATTCATTGATCAGCTAGGCATCAGAGGCAGTTCATTTGCCCGTTAGTCTTATTAGTTAGTCTGTCAAATAGCCATGTAGTCCACTAACTATTCTCTTATTTGTTTGTTATTGTCTTACCTTTATTTGACCTTCAGGCAGTTTTCCAACTTCCTGTAATGTACAAAATACCACATTTTGCGATTAGTGATGAATATATAAAGCGTAGTTTGATATACGGAATCCTAACTAATTTTTGGTACATATATAAAAGAATATGGATGTGAGTGAAAGATTCAGAGCTAGCGGAGATATCTCAGTGAGGAAGCCGTCTTACCAACAAAGCATGTAACGTTTTCTTCATCAAACAAACTAAATTCATATACACACACTATTGTATTGCTTCTCTTTTTTGCACACCTATGTGATAGTTCAGCTAGTGTGCGTCAGGATCTTTCGAAATCGTAAATAATTTATAAAATCGGTGGTTTTAAAACCTCACAAACTACAGGTAAAAGTATCCAAGCTGTAATTACCGTTATTAATCCAGGTGGTCCGGGTGGTCCTGGGGGTCCAGGAGGTCCTTGCACACTGGCACCCTACGAACAACAAGTGACATCATTACATTTGAATCATTTTCAGTCGTTTTAGTCGGCGAGAGGTAGTCGATTCACGTTGAAGTGGTGTCGATAGGAAAAATGTGACAGTTGTAAAGAGGTGTCACCAAGAGTAAACGTAGGGGAGATAAAAAAAGTTGGACGTAGAAGCCCAGAAAATAAAATGGCTTCAAAATGAAGAGCACTATCATTTCGCTACAAAGTTCAAAGCATGCAAAGAAAGTCGATGATGGCTTAATTAGTCAACTTTTTCATAAAGCTCACCTTGGGTCCAGCTGGGCCACTTTCTCCTTTACTTCCCTAGTAAATTAAGTCAAGAGTAAATGTCAATCGAGAATATACCATAGTCAGTGTTATGACTGGATTTTCTTACCTGTTGGCCAAGAAGACCTGGAGGCCCAGGTGGACCTACTGGACCTTGAGGTCCCTAATAAATGAATATGAAATAACCTGTTAGTAACAGACTAAAAAGTAGCTATCGTTAATGGATGGCTTACCATGTCACCGGTTTCACCTTTTTCACCTCGTGACCCTTGAGGACCAGTTGGACCTATAATGCTCTGAAAAATACATTGATATTCATTCCAATCATTTCCCAGTAAAGGAATGTTGTCCGGAATAATACTTACAGGTCCTTGTGGTCCGCGAGGTCCAATGTCACCAGTCTCTCCTTTAGCACCTTGTTCACCCCTGGCACCCTATAACAATAGCGGCGCATAAGGTCATTGACTACCACTACAGGCTGGACAAAAGTGAGGAAAGGGAAAAAACACATT
Organism: Telmatactis stephensoni; assembly: GCA_029948255.1. NCBI lineage: Eukaryota > Metazoa > Cnidaria > Anthozoa > Actiniaria > Isophelliidae > Telmatactis > Telmatactis stephensoni. The sequence goes on along the minus strand of JALIZF010001461.1, from coordinate 11,722 downwards.
TATTACCTGATCACCCTTTTGTCCTGGTTCACCAACATCGCCTTTGTCACCCTAAAATGAAAATCAAAACCACATATTTGTATGTATTAATTTTAATGATAACAAATGAATGATACAACAGTTTTCTTTTAAAGTACACTATTGGCTACAGGCGATCTAAGAGATCCTTTGTTTTAGTGTCTTCCAGTGAGAACAGCAAATAAATGAAGCAAGTAACTGCTAGAGACTTAACCAGTCTCACTTACACCCGAGGGTAAATAAAGTTTATCTATCTATCTATCTATCTAATCAAAAACCAACCTTTTGACCAGGGTTTCCAGGTTTTCCAGGTAGACCAGCATTTCCTGTTGCACCCTGAGAGATAATGAATATTAGACGTTCATACTACATAGACTTCACTAAACACCACTGCGTTACCTTGATGTAAGCAACAAGACCAGGAGGTCCTGGTGGTCCTTGTCTTCCTCGTGGTCCCTGAGGTCCTAGTACTCCTGGATTTCCTTGGTCTCCTTTGATCCCAATGCCTTCATCTCCCTAAAGCCGCGGTACCAAAATTATGTTAGATATCTATCTATCTATATATATATTGAGCAATGATATAGTATGTATTGAGGTTACCTTCTCTCCTTTTATGCCAGACAAGCCCCGGTCACCCTACGAACAAAGAATAAGGGGTTGGTGAATACAAACAAATTGGTACAACGAAAATCACCGAACTGTAGAATGGGATTGAATTTTTGTATTACGATCACACCCATTTTCTTTAACTGACACTCCTACTTTCTTTCATAAATTCCACAATTCCATAAATGAACTTCTTAGAAATATTTGCTTTCTTGGAGTATTTGATAAAATATGCCATCTAGAAGACAGATGTAAAGAGTTGAAGATCAAAAGACCACAGAAACATGCCGATTCATTGGTAAAAATCTGAAAATATCAGTCGCTTGTAGTGGACGAGGAGATTCTAACAATTTATCAAGAAAAGTGGGCGGGGTAGTGATACAAAACTTCATGCCTATATATTCCACAGTTCCTTACGGGAAGGGCTTCAGTGAACCAAAATCTGAATATACGAACAAAGAAAACGTAGAACTGAAAATAGATAACATATAAAATCTTTTACGAGGAGAAAGACGGCCGGGGACATGTTCGTAAAATACAATTCAATGAAGTACGATTGATGCGCTTTTAGTGCTCCATTATTTTGAGTCATTGATACCTTTGAGCCCTTTTCTCCACCAGGGCCGGCCACGCCTTGCACCCCTTGTAAACCAGGTTCACCCTAGTGATAACAGTAGTGATGGTTAATGGAAAACCAGTAAGAAACTAAAACAGAGAACAACAATTGTCATTACCGGTTCTCCTTTGATCCCATCTTTTCCTGCAGTTCCACCATTTCCTCTTTCGCCCTGCGTAAAGAACAAAACCCTTTTTGAGGAATATATTTTCCACTATTATCGCCTCACTGGGGTATTAAAGAGACTATGCTATACAATACATATGTCAAAATCCACAAGTGACCTCGCTCGCCACTAAGAGTTCCAGTAGCTAGCTCATTAGACCGGAATACGGAAGGTCTTGGCTTCGATTCCCATCTAGAACTCAGATTTTTCTGAGCAGAGCCCATCGCTAGTGAGAGTACCAAATTTATTCTAAAAAACCATTTTAATACCAATCATTCAACAAAGGTAGGTTGAAAAAAATGTTTACCTTTTCTCCTTTTGAACCGTTCTTGCCCTGGAACCAAAAAAACACATGTATCAGAAAACCATTTCTCTCCCTATTTGTGTTCTATAGTAATCTCTATTGTCACGAATGATAAGTTACCTTAGGTCCTATAGGTCCAGCGGGACCTGGACTTCCAACAGCACCTTTTATTCCAGGAAATCCAATAGGTCCTGTCTTGCCACGATCGCCCTTGCTACCAGGAGCACCAGGCTCTCCAGTTTCCCCTGTGTCACCAGTCTTGCCTGGTGGGCCTTGTGTACCGTTTTCTCCTCTACGACCTTGTTGGCCAGGCTCTCCTGGTTCGCCCTTATCGCCTTTTTGGCCTTGAGGGTAAGAGAATTATTGTACATGTTTTAAATATTTGACGTTTCCAAGGCTCCGAATATTTCAGTAATGAGGTCAATTTTAGTTCTACATGCATGTCGACAAAATCTCCAACGTAAAGAGGAGCAGTCTATAGGACTTGTAGAATCGTATGAAATTACAATCTTTGTTGTACAATAAAGACATTTTTACAGATTGAACAGACAATTTTAGATACATCAGGTTTGAGTGGTCACGTACTCAAAGCAATGATGCTCAAGCCAACAATGGAGAAATCATAATTATCATTTCATTTCCCCTGAGCCTCGACTTGACTCCAGTGTTTGCTATCACTCATCCAATATGCTAAAAGTGGCTATAATCCCAATAAAAAGATATCCCGTGTTTTGATAACTATGTACCTGGAAGTGGTGGAATAATTGGTGCTGGAATTCCTGGGACACCTTCTTTTCCTTTCTGACCTTTAACGCCATCTCTACCAACTTTTCCAGGGTTTCCAGGAATACCGGGCACGCCCTTTGGCCCTAGTGGACCCTCTGGACCAATTACGCCTTGGGGTCCAGGAGGACATGAGCACGATTGACCATTTGTTAGACTACCATCACCAGGAGGACCTCGTGGCCCTGGAGGACCAGGAATAGAATCACCCTTTTCTCCCTAGACATAGATTCATAGAAAGTAATGTCTCTAGTAATGGCACCATTCATTTTCGGAGACAAAGAAGCCACTGGAATATCCAGAAATGCCTTTGCCATTGTAAAGGGGGTATTAGGTGAAGATGGAGTAAACGTACCTTTAGTCCTTGTCGTCCTGGAACACCCTGCAGCCCCTGGGAACGAAAAGAAATAAAATCGAATAAGGGACAATGACTTAAGGCGAGGATAGGCGCACAAACGTTTGACATAATGTAAAACTAACCTTTGCTCCTTTTTCTCCTTTAGGTGCACCGGGATCACCTTTTACTCCCTAAACATTCGCAAGCACAAGATGCAAAACAGTTGAACAATACCGTTGATACATATTTCAATGGAGCAAGTATAAGCTGAACACTAGTTTAAATTAAGAAAATAGGTTTTGCAATCGTAACAAGACAAAGACCATACCTTAATTCCTGGAAGACCAGGCTTCCCTTGTTGTCCAGCAGTAGACTGTACATAAAAGTAAAGGACAAAATCACAATGAAAAAGCTCGTATTACGTAAAATATCAATTCAGTACATCGTAACTCAACACTTGAGCACAATGTCTTCAGAATGTACAGGTCTTTAGAATCAGCTCGAAACCTCAAAAGTTATAACTAACTATTGAATAGCTTTCTAAATGACAGTAATTCTATAAGTTTATACCTTTCCTGGCAGACCAATAAGACCTTGTTTACCAGGAGGACCTGGTACTCCATCAAGACCTCGATCACCCTGGAATTGAAAAGATATTTCAAATACATGAATAACCTCTCGATGTCATGACATTAAAACAACTAAAAACTTACTTTCTTCCCAATGGATCCGTGTTTGCCTGGTTGGCCTTTGGGACCCATGTCACCCTATTTGCAAAAGTCATAACAGTTAGATTCAGGCGTGATATGAACATTTAAAAAGTCTGTCTTACTTTGGTACCCATGACTCCTTGTTGTCCTGGCGCACCTTTTTCTCCTTTAAGAATTCGCATGGCCTACAACGGAATGATATTGGAAGGTAATAATAATAAACAATCTTTATTCAGGAAGCTTATTTCACAAAGTGTTTTACAATAAGGTCCTGCAACTTAACTAAACAAAATAAATTTAATCGATATATAAAAACGCATTATAGAAAACTATACGAATCAAAATCGAAATACCTCCCTCAACCAAACCCAAGCAGTGATAGAACACTGATGAAAGATAAAATGATATAAGAACTACTAGATTAACTATATTAATTATGGTAAGATATAAAATACTATAAGTATAAGTTAGCCCCCATCCCCTTTACAAGCTTCTTAAAGGTTGTAATAAAATAAAATATCCAGTCTCATTTGTTAATTTATTACTTGTTAAAGATCTGATTCATCTTAAAGTTTCTACCTCGCCTGTGCTTATGTTCACGTATGTGGCTGGAAGACCAGGAGCTCCAGGCGTTCCAGGGAGACCACTAAATCCAGCTGGGCCACGTGGTCCAGGAAGTCCAGGCATCCCTGGTTTACCAGGAGGACCAGTCACTGTTTTTCCTGTTTCTCCTTTAGGACCACGAGCTCCAATTGAGGCCTACATGAGAGGAAATGAAAAACATGAGGAAGCGTGTCCAGTAACGGAAAAAGAGTGAGTTCCAACTTACGGCTGTGCAGTTAACATGACATGAACCAGGTTCACCCTACATAAAAGAAGAAGGGAAGGGACTCAATCAATTGTACAATATTGGTTTATACATAATATAGAACTAACAGAGTACAATGGATTGTACCTTTTGTCCTCTGATATACTGAATGGTGCCATTTTCAGACACATAAACAGGACGACCAGGCGGACCAGGTAGACCAATTTTACCACGATCACCCTTGATTCCTTTGAGATTCTTAAAATCCACCACTAATCAATTTGAAGAAGAAACCAAATCAAAATTACTGAAGACAAGACAACATCAAATAACTAGTGATACAATATGGACAAACCTGAGCCATTGACGAGAATTCCAGGTGGGCCGCGGTCACCCTTTTCACCTCTGATGGCCGGTTTGATTGTTGGACATGTAGCCTGAGGAACAAGCATCATACATATAAGCTTCCTAAATACCATGCTTGAACATGCTAAATACTAATAGAATATATACTTACAGTTGTTGTGCATGTTTGTGGTGTAGTTTTAACAGGTTCTTTCGTAGCTTGAGTACCAATACCTGATCAACAAAGTTAAATATTAAGCCTTTCTAAACACAAGAGTCAATGCAAGTATTCAACGGGCGATGATGTTGCACAAAAAGACTCCAGTAATTGTACATTGCAAATTTAAAAAGGGCAAATTCAATTTTGTATTCAAATGAGATACTTTCATAACTTCTTTACCTCGCGCCAAGTAACTAGTGCGAGATTAAAGTCGTTTTTTGATTTCCAAGTTCAATCTAACTTTCACCTGTGTTGTTTGATCAGTATCCTGCTGACTGGCAAGCGTTTTTCAAAGAGCTCAAATTTATTTACAAACAACAAACTCGTGCGCATATATCTTCCGAATTGAACTTGAACATCGCGATTTCACTAAACAATATTAAAGTGGTCAAAATAATCTTAAAATAAGCATAAATATGTATTTCTTCTATAAATAGTCAATTTCTGAGCTGTTTGAAACTAAGACCTAACTCATAAAAGTAATCTAGTTTGCAAATGAATTGTAAAAAGTTTCAAATTATACAATTTATACTAACTTGTACTTTCGGGTTTTGTAATAACAGACGGAGATGAGGTAACTAATACATCTGTTACAAGACTATCTGTTGGTTTACCAATTGACGCAGCACTATCTGTTGGTGCACCTCTAGTACCAGGACTATCTGTTGATGCACCTGTTGTAACAGGACTATCAGTTGGTGCACTCGTTGTAGCAGGGCTATCTGTTGGTGCACTCGTTGTACCAGGACTATCTGTTGGTGCATCTGTTGTAGCAGGACTATGTGTTGGTGCACTCGTTGTACAAGGACTATCTGTTGGTGCATCTGTTGTAGCAGGACTATCTGTTGCTGCACCTGTTGTAACAGGACTATCTGTTGGTACACCTGTTGTAGCAGGACTATCTGTTGGTGCACCTGTTGTAGCAGGACTATCAGTTGGTGCACTCGTTGTAGCAGGACTATCTGTTGGTGCATCTGTTGTAGCAGGACTATCTGTTGGTGTATCTGTTGTAACAGGACTATCTGTTGGTGCACCTGTTGTACCAGGACTATCTGTTGGTACACCTGTTGTAGCAGGACTATCTGTTGGTGAACCTGTTGTAACAGGACTATCAGTTGGTGCACTCGTTGTAGCAGGACTATCTGTTGGTGCAATCGCTGTAGCAGAACTATCTGTTAGTGCATCTGTTGTAGCAGGACTATCTGTTGGTGCACCTGTTGTAGCAGGACTATCTGTTGGTGCACCTGTTGTAGCAGGACTATCTGTTGATGCACCTGTTGTAACAGGACTATCAGTTGGTGCACTCGTTGTAGCAGGACTATCTGTTGGTGCACCTGTTGTAGCAGGACTATCTGTTGGTGCAATCGCTGTAGCAGGACTATCTGTTGGTGCATCTGTTGTCACAGGACTATCTGTTGGTGCACCTGTTGTAGCAGGACTATCTGTTGGTGCACCAGTTGTAGCAGGACTATCTGTTGGTGCATCTGTAGTAGCAGAACTATCTGTTGGTGCACCTGTTGTAGCAGGACTATCTGTTGGTGCATCTGTTGTAGCAGGACTATCTGTTGGTGCATCTGTTGTAGCAGGACTATCTGTTCGTGCACTTGTTGTTCCAGGAGTATCTGTTGATGCATCTGTTGTAGTAGGACTATCTGTTGGTGCACTCGTTGTAGCAGGACTATCTCTTGGAGCATCTGTTGGAGCAGGACTATCTGTTGGTGCACCAGTTGTAACAGGACTATCTGTTGGAGCACCAGTTGTATCAGGACTATCTGTTGGTGCACCTGTTGTAGCAGGACTATCTGTTGATGCACCTGTTGTAACAGGACTATCAGTTGGTGCACTCGTTGTAGCAGGACTATCTGTTGGTGCACTCGTTGTAGCAGGACTATCTGTTGGTACACCTGTTGTAAAAGGACTATCTGTTGGTGCACCTGTTGTAGCAGGACTATCTGTTGGTGCATCTGTTGTAGCAGGACTATCTGTTGGTGCATCTGTTGTAGCAGGACTATCTGTTGGTGCATCTGTTGTAGCAGGACTATCTGTTCGTGCACTTGTTGTTCCAGGAGTATCTGTTGATGCATCTGTTGTAGTAGGACTATCTGTTGGTGCACTCGTTGTAGCAGGACTATCTCTTGGAGCATCTGTTGGAGCAGGACTATCTGTTGGTGCACCAGTTGTAACAGGACTATCTGTTGGAGCACCAGTTGTATCAGGACTATCTGTTGGTGCACCTGTTGTAGCAGGACTATCTGTTGATGCACCTGTTGTAACAGGACTATCAGTTGGTGCACTCGTTGTAGCAGGACTATCTGTTGGTGCACTCGTTGTAGCAGGACTATCTGTTGGTACACCTGTTGTAAAAGGACTATCTGTTGGTTTACCAGTTGTAGCAGGGCTATCTGTTGGTGTACCTGTTGTAGCAGGACTATCTGTTGGTGCATCTGTTGGAGCAGGACTATCTGTTGGTGCACCTGTTGTAGCAGGACTATCTGTTGATGCACCTGTTGTAACAGGACTATCTGTTGGTTTACCAGTTGTAGCAGGGCTATCTGTTGGTGTACCTGTTGTAGCAGGACTATCTGTTGGTGCATCTGTTGGAGCAGGACTATCTGTTGGTGCACCTGTTGTAACAGGACTATCTGTTGGAGCACCAGTTGTAGCAGGACTATCTGTTGGTGCATCTGTTGTAGCAGGACTATCTGATGGTGCACCTGTTGTAGCAGGACTATCTGTTGGTGCACCTGTTGTAGCAGGACTATCTCTTGGTGCATCTGTTGTAGAAGGACTATCTGTTGGTGCACTCGTTGTAGCAGGACTATCTGTTGCTGCATCTGTTTTAGCAGGACTATCTGTTGGTGCATCAGTTGTAGCAGGACTATCTGTTGGTGCACTTGTTGTTGCAGGACTATCTGTTGATGCATCTGTTGTAACAGGACTATCTGTTAGTTTATCAGTTGTAGCAGGACTATCTGTTGGTGTACCTGTTGTAGCAGGACTATCTGTTGGTGCATCTGTTGTAACAGGACTATCTGTTGGTTTACCAGTTGCAGCAGGACTATCTGTTGGTGCATCAGTTGTAGCAGGACTATCTGTTGATGCATCTGTTGTAACAGGACTATCTGTTAGTTTACCAGTTGTAGCAGGACTATCTGTTGGTGCATCTGTTGTAGCAGGACTATCTGTTGGTGCATCTGTTGTAGCAGGACTATCTGTTGGTGCACCAGTTGTAGCAGGACTATCTGATGGTGCATCTGTTGTAGCAGGACTATCTGTTGGTGCATCTGTTGTAGCAGGACTATCTGTTGGTGCACCAGTTGTAGCAGGACTATCTGTTGGTGCATCTGTTGTAGCAGGACTATCTGTTGGTGCATCTGTTGTAGCAGGACTATCTGTTGGTGCACCTGTTGTAGCAGGACTATCTGTTGGTTTACCAGTTGTAGCAGGACTATCTGTTGGTGCATCAGTTGTAGCAGGACTATCTGTTGGTGCATCTGTTTTAGCAGGACTATCTGTTGGTGCATCTGTTGGCATAACAGCTGTAGAAGAAATGTCTTTTGGTGCACCAGTTGTAGGAGAACTATCTACCATAGATGTTGTGGCACGAGTAAAACTCATTGTTTCTTTAGTACTTGCTAATGTGGTTGGCTTCTTCGTTTTCAAATCTGGACTGGTGGTTTTCTCTTGTATTTTAGATGTTGTTGCATCAGTTGAACTTATCACTCCTTCAGTGCTTGCTGATGTTGTTGCCTTCTTAATTGTTGCATCTGGGCTAACAGTTGTCCCTTGTACAATGGCTGTTGTTGCACTAGTAGAAGTCATTTTCTCTTTCGTACTTGGTATTGGTTTCGTTGTTGCATCTGGACTGGCCGTTGTCCCCTCTACCGTGGATGTTGTGGCACCAGCAGAAGTCATTTGATCTTCAGTTGGCTTTTTCATTGTTACTGGACTGGCCGTGCTCTTTTCGGTGGTTATGTGTGTAGGTACAGTGGTTGTTGTAGGTTTTGATCCCTTCACTGGTACGTTAAATCTGTAACTTGGTATACCATTTCCTTTATGGGAATATGCTAATACGTATACTTTGTAATTTTCTCCTGGCTTTAAATCTTGAAGTAGTAATTTATCACAATCTGAGGAGCAAGCTCGTTTATTCCAATCGTATGCTCTTGGTGTTTTATAATAAATTTTATATCCTAATACTCGTCCTTGTCTTGGTGTTGGTTCAACCACATCCCACGCTATTTGTAGCTGGGACTCAGACGGACTTGTGATTTTGTCAATGAAAGGTGCTGGTGTAACTGAAATGTAAAAAACATATTTGTTTTTATTTGTGCAGCATGGTACGTTTTTTTGTTTGATATTCTAAATTAATGTTTAGCTACGTGTACTCAAGTACTGGTAGTTTCTCCGCGTAAAGAAGGCCGGCAAACAATTGACTGCAGGCGAGTTCAATAGTCAAGTTGCGAGATATGCTTCACCTGCCACATACAAAGGACTCAGAACGAGGCTATGTGCTAAAACTTTTGTCTTGTTACGAATGACTGAACTTTATGCACGTAGCCTCGTCTTTATACTTTTGTATGTGGCAAGTGAAGTGTACCTCGGAAGTCGACTATAGAGAGAAGCCGTAGAAAAGAATATATGACCGTTTCGGTTCATGAAGTAAGTTGATGAAATGTGTTGTTTTAAATACAGATGATCAAGCTTATTATCCTCTTTAATACCACTCTTTGTACTTTGAGTGTGTAAAATGAAAATGACATATTACTTACCGTCTTCCGAAGTCGCACTTAAAAGTGTAAGAGGGAGAATTCTTAATGCTGAGTTACTTTCAATACTATCAATCAGATCCAACAAGTCTTCACCTTCCAGGGAATGAAATCGAAGTTTTACAGCAGCAACTACTTTATTATGTCCGTTACTGAATGTAAAAGAACACAATTACCATATTATCAAGACCAATTATAGTTTAAAATGAAACAATCTAGCTTACCTGAACCCCTCCACTTCTACACTGACAAAGTCAAAAAATGCCAGGTAAAAGAAATTAATCTGAAATTACAATGTCAGCTGTTCAGTAAGATTTACGACAATGTTATATATAACAGTAGTTTGATGAATGCTTTAATTTTTACAGGATTTATCGAAATTCCATTTCATGGGGAAAATTTCAATTGAAATTATCGGCAGTGATAATGGTCTCAGGGGTGCCACAGAGCCTTCATAAGGGAGGCGCCTGTCCCTGGGGACAAGGTGTTACCATAGTAACCATTCATAGTTTCAACAATTGCAATGACCGAAATCCCGAGTACAGGCATGTGGCTGAGACGAAAATACCAAGACAACGATAAAACCCACAAATTCATATTACCATATTTTCCTTATCAAATATTCCACACCGAGGCAACAAGTGATCATTTTAGTAAAATAGCCATTGAACATTATCTTATGGTGTACTTGGCAATTCTAGAATGCATGGATTACCTGACTGAACTTACCTCTTTTTTTAATTTTGCTTCAATATCAATAAAATCTGGGGACGAGGGCTCCATAAGATCATCACGCCAAGTCTCACCAGAAAGAACCAATTTTAAATCAATAACTGAAATTCGAATAAAAAATATAAAGATATTAAAATTAAAACAGAAGACGAGGAATTGAAAAGCTGAATAAAACCGTTGCACTTGCGACGTTTGGTCAACTAAGAGCATAATTTCTTCACATTTAATTTCTTAAATGCAATGACAAAGCTAATAAAAAAATAACTAAACAATGTGATGAGCCTTTCGTCCAGTCATCAGTACAAATGTGGGGTACAGGAAGTGAATTTTACCCGACAAACCATTGGAACGAGACATGTGTCTCGATAACATAACTTTATGAAAATCCTAATTCAGAAAGTATTTTTCAAATAATTCATAATATTGGAATGGGAATATATATATAGACTGCAAGTATGTTGCTTTAGGTTATCTCTGTGTCCGCAGACAGGAATCTAATAAAGCCATAGCATGAACGCTAAAAAAGAATGCGAATTCTAATAAATGGTTTTGGAGAGACCCCGTGTGTGTGTTTGTGAATATTGACAGAAGGTATAAAAAGAAGCATGACATAAGGTAAAATTTTGATTATGACCTTAGGTAAAAAACACAACCGTTCACTCAACTTAGAATAGTTTACCACCCCGGTAAGTTTTGTGTTTAAAGTAAAAGAATGGCAAACATATTTTAACATTGTATAAAAATATCATTCAAGAAAAAAAAGGCTTACCGATGTGCGAGGAAACAGGAGCAGAAGTCAAGGATACTGTTGGCACAGTTCCGTTTGTTTGACCTCCATTTATAATGTCACCACTTGTAGACAATTTTCCTGTAGGAGTAATAGAGGTATATATTGGTGCAATAGTTGAAGCAGGACTATCTGTTGTTACACCTGTTGTAGCAGGACTATCTGTTGGTTTACCAGTTGTTACAGGACTATCTGTTGGTGCACCAGTTGTAGCAGGACTATCTGTTGGTGCACCAGTTGTAACAGGACTATCTGTTGGTGCACCAGTTGTAGCAGGACTATCTGTTGGTTTACCAGTTGTAGCAGGACTATCTGTTGGTTTACCAGTTGTTACAGGACTATCTGTTGGTGCATCAGTTGTTACAGGACTATCTGTTGGTTTACCAGTTGTTACAGGACTATCTGTTGGTGCACCAGTTGTTACAGGACTATCTGTTGGTTTACCAGTTGTACTAAGACTATCTGTTGGTGCACCAGTTGTAGCAGGACTATCTGTTGGTTTACCAGTTGTTACAGGACTA